>CM053583.1:15756349-15770721 GCA_028627135.1 Pseudochirops cupreus | reverse complement strand
GCATGAATCTCATTGTTTCTACTGGCTCTATTTGTGACTTTAACACAATTAATTCATAAAAGTAACAGTTTTCTCTCTCTGTCTCTGTCTCTGTCTCTCTGTCTCTGTTTCTCTCTGCTTCTCTCTCTCTCTCTCTCTCTCTCTCTCTCTCTCTCTCTCTCTCTCCCTCTCTTTCTCTCTCCCTCTCCTTTCCATCTCTCTTTCCCTCTTTCTCCCTCCCTCTGCCTCTCACTTCTCCCTTTTCTCCCACTCTCCCCTATTTTTCTCTTTCATTTAGATAGATCAATACATTGCATTTCTATTTCTAAATATGGCACCACGAATTTTGGTGATCTCAGTTGCATCATCCCATCATCTCCTTAAGGAGGAATCAACACTTCTCATTTTCTTTTCTTTTTTTTAATTCCCTACTTTTATTTTCCAGTCATTCCAGTTATCCTAATGATGACCCTGAAGTCATCTTTAAGAAACTTTTTTGTCCTTTAGGTTTATTTTTATTTTAAGTTGAGAAATAGATTTTCCAAATATAGATGACAACTTTTAAAATTGTTATCCAGAATATTTGATAGCTCATGGAAGATAGTACCTGGTACTCTACTCACTGTACCTCATTTCAAAGCAAACTTTGTCCTTCACCAGTCACATAATGTCCTTCTCATCAAAATAGGTTAGGAATGAAGAAAAAATACCTTGAGTTCCTGGAGACATTGAATGTTCACACCTCCCTGCAATGGTCAAGAGAACTCTGTCTGAATCTCCCCAGCTTTTAAAATACAGAATCGTTTATATTTGTGTTGGAAAAACTAGATTTACTCCCTGAGGAACATATGTCTCCAAAGGACCAATAAATTACAGAGAAATGATTGTATACTGCATAATCCCTGGATATATTGACAAAGAGGGACAAGGGACTGGTATATTCTCCCCTCCCCCAAATATCTCTGATTTGAGAATCACTAGCATTGGAGTCAGACTTGGCCCAGAGGCTTGCTTTGAGAACCATGCCTTTGCACAATAAGAACATAACTTCTTGACTTAAAGCCCTCTCATTATCTAAACTGTAGGTTCTGAGATTACATTGCAGAAGAATGTTTCTTTCTACTCACTTTTAGGGAGAGCCAGGAGCCAAGTATTGATGTAAGCAGTGCAGGCCTGTCCTCTTCTCCACTTGTTCTTTTGTCTCAAGGTACCCAATTGCTCTCTTAATTTAATGAAAATTCTTTTTGCTTGATAAATACTTGTTGATTCATTAATTGATTTTACAGGGGGTTATTCTTTGCTTCCCTGCCTTACTAAGGGATGAGTTAAAGATATTTACTTTGAGGTCATTAGCCTAGAGAAGAAAAGATTTGGGTTAACATTAGAATTCACTTGGCATTCTAAAAGGGTGTCAGGGTTCTCTGTCAAGGTACCCCAACTTAACTGCAGGGGCAGCTGGTTACTTACCTCATTTGAGAAAGTGTCAGCGCATTCGCAAGAACAGAAGAGTCAAGGCTCGAAGGTGCAAGCAGAGAAAATTAATTGAGTCCTCTCCATGGGGAAGCCTTACAGCCAGATCTTAAGGCAGACTTCAAATTCACCTCACCAGTTTGAGTCTTATGTCTAGCCCAAACCCACATACCATAAATGACATACAACAGAGCCCAGCTGCCTAAAACAGGATGAAACAAAAATGGGAGAGGGAAGGTTCAGTCACAATGGCATGAAGACCCCAGGGTGACACTTATCTGGAACATCAGGTAACCCCACATAAGAGAATCTTGAGCAATGCAGTACCCCTGGCCTCCAAATGACCAGGGGCGGTGCAGTATGCTCTCACCTCTACGTGACCCAGCTAATTCCAGGGCCTCAGACATACCCTGTGCCTCAAACATAACCGCTGCAGCCTGCAGTAACCCTCACAAAAGGGCTTCCCCAGGTAGAGTGATTACATTTGATGTTTGAAGATCTCCAATTGTCATGAAGTGGTTTTCTTCTTCTCTTAGAAGGACAGAATATGGAACAATGTAGGGGATTTACAATGCAGGCAGACTGTAAAAAGTAGAAATGAAAACCCTATCACTCAAAAGTTACCACTCCTGGAATGGGGTCACTCCTGAGTTAGTGGGTCTTGCCTCACTTGAGTTTCAAGTTGAGCAGTAAGATGGCTGGCTAATGCATTTCTGAGGCCAAAAATTCCACTTTTGTAACTGCATAGCTAAGTGGCATTATGCATAGCTGGAGTTTAAATCTGGCCTTAGACACTTAACTCGCTTTGTGACCCTGGGCAAGTCACTTAACCCTTCTTCCTCAGTTCCTCTTCTATAAAATGAGGTGGAGGAAAAAAGAAATGGCAAACCACTCCAGTATCTTTGCCAAGAAAACCCCATATGGGATCATGAAATGTTGGAGACAACTGAAATGACTCGTCAACAACAAGGAAGATGAAATCTTTCTTAGGATTAGATCATGGATTTAGGGGAAGGGGAAACCTTTGAGACCAGCAAGTCTAACCTCCCCCTTCTACAAGTAAGAGAACTAAAACCCAAAGAGACTAAATTACTTGTCAGAGGTCACGAAGATAGTAGATAATAAAGTCAGGATTTGAATTCAGGTTCTCTGACTCCCAATCCAGCACACACACTTGTTCCTGCACCATGGTTCCTCTTTCATTATTTTTCATTCTATTCCTGCCATGTAAAATTTAATTAATGCTTAATGTGTTTGCTGATTTCTATTTATTTTTAATTGAACACTAGTGGGCTGTATAATTCTGAGTTGTCTACAATGTGTGATTTCATCAATTTATGGGAATCCTCAGAAAGTAAATTTGCTCTGCCAGTGCAGACTAGTACTAAGAGACCAAATGGAAGAAATGGATAGACATCTGACTTTGAAGTTATGGAGACCACTGCTCAAATTTGTGCCTTTGACACATATGGACTCTGTGACCCTGGGTGAATAACTTCACTTAACTTCTCAATGTCTCCAAGAACATCTGTGAGGCTATTAGTTGGAGAGAAGTATATCATGTACCAATCAGGAATTCAATAAAAGGAAAGCACATCATGACCGTATATGATCAGAGAAGGCTCCATGCTAGCTGAGAGGTTCTACCTGGGATTTACAGACTTTGGATTAGTGAATTAGAAAAGTAATAATAGTAGAAAGCCTGGAGAAGATGGGGGATATAATAGTTATCTTCAAGGGTTTGAAGGACTATTATGTGGGAGAAAGGGGAGAGTCAGAGATATGCTTTGATTTTCATAGTCCCAGAGGGAAGAACTAGGAACTATATATGAAGCTGCAAAACAGAAAGTATAGGCATGCCATAGGGAAGACTGTCCTAGCAATTAGAGTGGTCCAACAATAGAACACGTTTCCTCAGAAAGCAATAGTTTCACTCTCATTGGAAGTCATCAATATGAAGATGAATAACTATTCATCAGGGACGTTGCAAAGGAATTCAAGTCCGTATATAGTTTGGACAAGATTTCATCAGAGTTCTATTGCACCTGTGAATTATGCCTGTAATTGTGTGTTCAAAGTCATTTTATGGACATAGGATTTGGCAAAAGATGCAGAGGCTGGAAGGCACATGATCTTTCAGAGAACTTCAAGGAAGATAATTTTTCCAGGCTAATGTGTTCCTCTATTAAATAAGATCCTTTAATTAACAGGTTGATGTCCACTAGTAAGTCAAAGAGCATTCTTCTTTCCCAGTGGGCTGGGAAGGAGTGTAACTAGCAGCAGTCACCCTACCCATTCCTTTGAAGGACTTGGTAGTAAAAGAAAGAGTATTGGTATTGGGGTCAACCCAAGAAAAGACCAGAACTGCAAAATGGTCTAGAAGGCCTGCAATGGAAAAATGCCATTTAGTCAATATTCTTCAAACAATGAGCTACCAATGAAATAAAGGGACCTGATTAGGGTTATAGCATATCATATTTTTTTCTTGAAACATAAACTGTCACATAAACTGTTATCTGGCTGTGGTATGCAGAGTTGCTTGGAGAAAGGAGAAGAATCAAGCTGTTTTTGTTTGTTTTGTTTTTGCTTTAGGCTTAAAGATTAGATTAATTAAGATATAATTATCATAGTTCCAGAAGAGATCTTTAAACGTAATCTTTAAAGGAAAACCCTAATCACCAGGTACCTGAAATAGTGAACCATTTAGACCCAGTTAGTTGATTGAACAGATAGACTATATGATGGCAGAAAAATCTATCATATAATATTATGAACTCCTGCAATGGAAAGTGTCTTCTCTTGAGGCATAATACATTTTTGTTAAATGATATTATCAACTAAAATGTAATCAGGAGACCATGGAGACTCAATGATTGACCTCTTTAAAATGATTCCCCAGGAACTGATCCAGAAATTTTGGAGTGCATCTTGGATAATCAAGTACAAAGTAACAGAGCAAGAAAATACTATCCACATCGAGAGAAAGAACTGATATCTAGAAATATGTATAATATGGTTTTACACATATATAAAATTTTTGTGACTAATGGTAGCCTTCTTTAGAGAGGGGTGGAGATATATAGATATATATAGATAGATAGATATACATATATATTATATATGTATATATACATATATATGTATACAGAGAGAGAGAGAGAGAGAGAGGAGAGAGAGAGAGAGAGAGAGAATTACACAGCAGAAGACAAAAGAAAACTTATAAAGAAAATCAAGGTAGCTTTGAAAATGTTCTGTAGTATTAATTACATAGGATTCCCAAAAAAGCCAGCAATGTCAAATGGAAATTCGTGGTTTTATGTTGAATCCTATTTTTATATTGTGCTGTGTACATGGAAATGTTCTCTTTTTTGTCTTTTTGTATTTAATTTCAAGACGAATAAATGAAATAAGAAAAGAAAACTATTCCCCTGTTACAATGTTCACTACCTTGAACAAACTGATATAAACCATACAAGACCTGGGCAACTTCTCAAAGGTGACAATTGTGAATTGCAACCTCATTTTCATGCAGGGAAAAAAATATCTAACCTCAGGTGCTCTGAATTTATATCATTTTGCAAAGATCCCTCTGTGTAAGGAGAAATTTGAATGATTACTTAGGTCTCCTGGAATCAGTTCCTATAAGACTGCTCAAAAGAAGCAAATAGATATTTGCTTCTCTTCAACCCCAGCAAATTGGTGGGGAGTGTCATGTGACAATACTGGACAATTCTCAAATGAATGATTGGATATTCTTTGTTAGTAAATTTCCTGTTACTTTATCGCTGATTTCTGGTGGATGTTATTTTTAAATTGCATAAATAGATAAATAAGAAATAATCCATAGAGGGAAGGTACTATCATTAAGGAGAATGAGACAAGGCTTATTGTAAAAGATGAAATTTTAACTGGGGCTTTAAGGCAAATAAGTCAGATAGATTTGAAGAGGGAGAGAATTCCAGGTATAAGGGATGGCTAATAAAAATTCACAGTCGAGACATGGATTGTCTTTTGTGAAGTACCTCAAAGTGGCCAATCTGTCACTGGAAGACAGCGAACCTAGGGGTAAACAGAATACAGTAAGATTGGAAATGTAAAAGGGGCCAAAATCAGAAGTTCTTTGAATGCCAAAAAGTGAATTTGCCCATGATATTGTCACAGAGGACTTCTGAATGTGTAGGAGGCCTGCTTCACTTTTTCCTTGCCTTGTGAAAATGCCAGTGAGGTACTCCAATCTTCTATTTGTCATTCCTTGTCCTCGACTAATTGGCCCATCTTCCTTTCTTATGTTACATTTTCCCCTGGTGATATCTTCTCTACCAAAACTTCTTCAAAATTTCCCAATAGTTTGATGTTTTCACTTGTTCACCTCCACTATAGAAGCCACACACACACACACACACACACACACACACCCTAAAAAAAAACAAAATCATTTTGGGCCAGCTAGGTGGCACAGTGAATAGAGCACCATCCGTGGAGTCAGGAGGTCCTGAGTTCAAATGTGATCACAGATACTTAACACAAAACTAGCCCTATGACCTTGGGCAAGTCACTTAACTCCAATTGCCCTACCTTCCTGTCTCCAAACAAACAAACAAACAAGCATTTCCACAACATAGTACAATGAAAAAGATGATTGCATGTGAAACTGGGATTCCCTATGTACAACTTGCTATTCTTTTCAAATACACGACAGAATTATCATGTAAATTTCTTTTTCTTTCCCTCCACCACATATTGTAGACATGGCTGCTATTAGGCACAAATAGGAGGGTAGTGTTCTGTGTGTTTGTATGTGTATATGTATGTGTGTGTGTGTTTTTGTGCATGTAAAATTATTCTGTACATACTTGTTTTTGCCAAATCTTTCTCTGGATGCAGATAGTATCTTCATATATCCTTATTTGGGTATTTATAATAGTAAAAATAAGTTATTTGTTCAAAGTCATTCTTGAAACGATATCGCTCTTATCATATAGAGCATTCTCTTGGTTCTGCTCATTTATCTCTTCATTATTTCCTTTTTTATAGCACAATAGTATTCCATCACAATCATACAGCACAACTTGTTCAGCCACATTATACCTCTCTTAATGAAATGTAAAAGCCCTGACTGATATTTACACCAGTAAAATCAGAGAAATTAAATTAAAGCAGAGTGTAAAGGCAGAGTTTGACCGTTTGCATGAGCAGTTTTGCCCTGGACATAGTACAAATGGAAAGTCTTGAGACATCGCGGTTTTGGTTCTTGTTGTTTTTGTTTTTGTTTTGTTTTTACTGCCACGTGCCCCTCCTGACTCACACTCACCTTGCAGACTGTCCAAATCAGTCTGTCTTTTCCGGAACAACTGCTGTGCCATCATGCTTCCTTCATCCTGCACTTGTGAATTTTATTTTTTAACCAAGTTCAAGAATTCACATTTACTCCAATGGAATCATCTACTAGCATTGCACTCAATGATGCATCTAACCTGCCAGGATCTCTCTGGAAGGCTGCCTTAGTCATCTAATGTGTTTGCTGTTCCTCCAAATTTTATATTTTCTGCACATACAATGAGCCATCTATGCCTGCACGGCATATTCACAGACACAACACAGCATTATTTTTCATTGCTGTTGCTCTTGGCTTTCCTCAATAGCCTTGACTCATTCTATAATAAGAATTGTACAGTAAGTCTGAAAAGAATTTAAGGAAAACACAAAGAAAAATGCAAACCTACCAAAAAAAACCTAGAAAGTGTTTCTTCAGAAATAAATTATATGTCCTTGCTAACCTTCACCTTCACTCACCTCTATTAGTACCGAAATTTAGGTTTTAATCTATTTTTGGTCATCATCTTTGACTGAAATTATCCAGTTACGACATGCTATCTGAGGGAATGAAACTTGTCCCCTCTCACCCCCACATCTCCCCCCCAAAAAACCCCAAACAATCATTTAGAGAGTGTTTCTTGGGGAAGTTAATTTTTCTCTAAATTGTTGAAAATAAACATGGACTAATACACTGTAGGTCAGTTTGGACTATCATCTCTTATCTCCAGCTGTCCTTAACATTACTTTGTTTTCCCTTTCTCTGTGTTTTGTATTGCGCGCGCGCACACACACACACACACACACACATACTCATACATACATGTACATTTCCTTTAGTGAATACACATACATACATGCTCCTTGAGGTTTGGGACTGTTCAATTTCTGTCATAGCCCAGAGTTTGTGTCACTAATTCACTAAATGTTTATTCAGTTGAATTTGCTTGATCTTAGATAATATTCAGTTCAGTCCCCTCATCTTACATATAAGGAGATAAAGGTCCACAGATGTGAAATGACTTACCTAGGATGCTACATCTAGTTAATGACAGAAGCATTAGAAATGTTCTTCTATGTTTGTTTTATGTTTCAGTAAAATTCTGTTTTTTTTTCTTTCCTACAGAAGAAGTCATTTATTTTTGTATAGAGCTTTAAGCTTATAGTAATTTCTTCATAACCCTTGAGTTATGGAGTATTGGAGTTATTATAAAATTTCACACATTAAATACCTTTCCCAAGAACACACAACTAGTATGGGACAGATGGAGATTGAAAGACAAGTTGTTGTTGTTGTTTTTTCCTCAAGGGTATTACTGGCAATTCCACAGTTTTGTTTTTGTTTGGTTTTGTTTTCTCCTAACCACTACAATCCACATTACCAAGATTTTCCTCATCACTTCTTATTCTACAATTCCCACCTGAAACAAAACCAAATTAAATCTGAAAGCAGAGTAATATATGATTTAGGCTGAATTCCAGATCCCACACAATTTCCAAACTTGTGAGAGGAGAAAAATTTTTCCAGGAAGATAAAAACATGATGGCAACTGAATGATGTTTATGAGAACCTTATCACTTTCAGACTGAATCTCTGGGGTTCAATTAGCCTCCCCCCATCAAAACATAGAAGAGAGACTGTTTAGGTCATAATATTCACACGAGAAACCAACTTTGATTTTCCTCATGAACAGAAGCCCATGGAGCCAGCAATCATTTTTTTTCTTTCTTACTTATTAACCAGTGACCCCAAAATGAGTCAACTTTCCTGTGGGTGCTGTAACAAAGTGCCTATAAAATATGAATAATTATAACAACTAGCTTCTAGAATAATAGAAATTATTCTCATTTGAGAATAAAATGAGATAACACTAATAAGGCATCAAGCATGGTGCCTGGATCAAAACTGACACTATATAAATGCTTGTGGTTGTTCTTACATGAAACCAGAGAATAATGTGTTATTTTATTGGTTACATATTTCAATTATATTGTGAAGGGAGGAAAATGAAGTCAGATTAGAGAAAGTAGTAAAGGATAAAGAGACTGGAGGTTGAGAAAGAGGGCATCGAACAAGTTTAAGAAGGATGACGCATTGTAGAGATGAAATGATGGGAGGCTATATTGGGATATAGGGTATAACCATCCCTGGGCATGTTTGGATTGGAATAGAGTGAGATATGAGAACCTTAAAGAACTTGAGCATTAATATATCTGAGGGAGCATCAATAGGAATAGTAAAGTCCCCCAGTATAAGGATAAGAGCTAGGAAGGAGAGGAGGAAAATGAGCCAGGTACTGAACTCCTTGAGAAATCAGTTAGTCAAAAATTAACCAATAAGTGTTCATTAAGTACTCAATATTTACCAGACTATTTACTAAGCATGGGATACAAAGAAATAACAGAAAAATATCATCTTGTTTTGTTTTTAATAGGACATAGGCCTTATTTGTCTGTTTTTCTAAGCTGACGTTAAGGTATCTGTTTTGGTTATGGTTGTAAGAGATGGACATAGGTAGAAAAAACATCATCAGGATAAATGAGTAGAAGCTGAGTCACGAGGGCTGGCTAGCAATAGGTAGCTATGTGAATTGTCTTCATGCACTCATCAATCAGGATGGCATAGAAGCCAAAGGAGGAATTCCAAAGCTGAGAGGATTAAGTCCTGGTTATGGGATCACTGACAGTGTTGACCAGAGTCTCCCTCAAATCTGGTATTGAAATTCTGTGAAATTGTTTATGATGTAAGAGGCAAGAGGGTTGAAATAACAGGTAGAAAGAATAGTCCATTCCAAGCATAGAGGACAATGGTAATTTTAAAATGAAGAGAGAGTGATATTAATGCCTTATTAGAGTTGGAAGAGTAACTTAAATTTCCTACTAATTATGACTCAGTCATATCACATTTATATACAAATAACACTGCCATCATGCCCTCAAATCAGCTTTAAAAAATTTGGAAAGAGCAAATAGGAAAAACTTCTTTTTTTCTTCTTTTTTATGTTTTAATTTATTTTTAGTTTTCAACATTCATTTCCACAAGATTTTGAGTTACAATTGTTTCTCTCCCCATCTTTCCCCTACCCCCACCCCAAAATAGCAAGCCTACTGAATACCTTTTCCCCCACTCTGTTCTCTTATATCCTCCTCCTTTACTCCCCTAACTTTCTAGTAGGGCAATATGAGTTTCTATACCCCAGTACCTGTATATCTTTTTTCCCAGTTTCATGTAAAAAAAAAACAAAACAATTTTTAAACATTTGTTTTTAAAACTTTGAGTTCCAGATTTTTTTTCCCATCTTCCCTCCTCACCTACCCCCACTCCCACTGAGAAGATAAGCAATTCAATATAGTTTGTACATGTGTAGTTATCCAAATCATTTCCATAGTAGTTTTATTGTGGAAGACTAACTATATTTCCCTCCATCCTATCCCACCTCCCAAATTATTCTATTTTCCTTTGACCCTATCTCTTTTTAAAAATGTTTCCTTCTAACTACCCTCTCCCCGAATCTGCCCTACCTTCTATCCTCCCCATTCTTACTATCTTCCCCCCATTTTCCTGTGGGGTTAAGATATCCAATTGAGTGTGTATGTTATTCCCTCCTTAGGCCAAATTCAATGAGAAACAGGATGTTCCATTCCCTTTCACCTTCCTTCTCATCCCCTCCTTCTCTTGCTTCTTTTATATGAGATAATTTACCCTAATCTATCTCTCCCTTTCTCCTTCTCCTAATAAATTCCTCTCTCTCCTCTTAATTTTATTTTTAGATATAATCCCTTTATATTCAACTCATCCTGTGCCCAGACTCTTTTTGTGATCATGGCTTTCAGGTAGACCAATAATTTTTAAATTATCTCTCCTGCATCTATTTTCCAGGTCAGTGATTTTTCCAATGAGATATTTAATATTGCCTTCTATTTTTTCATTTGTTTGGATCTGTTTTATAGTATCTTGATTTCTCATAAATTTTTCAGCTTCCAGTTGCTCCAATCTAATTTTGAAGGAGTTGTTCTCTTCAGTGAGTTTTTGAACTTCCTTTTCCATCTGGCAAATTAGGCTTTTTAAAGCCTTCTCCTCATTGGCTTTTTGGGCCTCTTTTGCCATTTGATTTATTCTCTTTTTAAGGTGGTGTTTTCTTCATTGTTTTTTGGGGGGTGGTTTCCTTCAGTAGGCTGTTTATTTGTTTTCATGATTGTCTTGCATCATTCTCATTTCTCTTCCCAATTTTTCCTCCACTTCTCTTAATTTATTTTCAAAATCCTTCTTGAGCTCCTCCAGGGGGCCTTGGAGACTTTTGATGCAAGAGTTCCAACTTTGATATCTTTCTTCTGCTCCATGCCTTGATCCTTTCTGTCCCCCCTAAAAGGATTCTATCATCTGTTTGTGCTTCCATGCCTTGCTCGTATTGGCAGCCAATTACTTGACTTTTGAGGTCTTTGCAGTGGTAGAATTCTGCTTCCAAAATAAAGAGAGCTATGTCCCAAATTGCTGAGATTTTTGCAGCTGCCAGAGCTATTGGGTGGGTGCCCTCTCGCCAGGCCCCACATACTCTGGTTCACTGCTCACACACCCCAGGACTATCACCCCAAACTGCCATCCAGATCCAAGTAGGTCAAAGCAAGAACAATTAACGTATGAATGGTAGCTTAGTGCCCCTACAATCTGCAGGCCAGGAGCCCCAGAAGCAGCCAGGCGACAGCGGCTACAGCCACCGCACCTCCTTTGCTTGTCACTCAGGGGGTAGCAGCCTGACTGCACTTCCCCTGTTCAAACAAAGTTCCACACTGACCTTTTACTTTGTCTTTGGCATTTGGGGATTGAGAAGTCTTGAAACCACTACAGCTGATGGTGATTTACTCTTGTGAAGTCTGCTCCAGTCATGGCTGGTTGGGCTGCTCTGGGGCTAAAACCATGGCTCAGGTAGGACTGTTGTTGGCTCCCAGCATGCTGCACAGGACACTTCCTGTCCACCTGCCAGGCTTCATTCAGTGGAAGATTTGTTTCTCTCTGTCACTTTTTTAGGTTCTGTAGCTTGAAAGTTTGTTTAGAGTCATTTTTTACATGTATTAGAGGAGGTGGAAGCCAGAGTCGCATGGAAGTCCTGTTTCTACCCTGTCATCTTGGCTCTGCACCCCCAGAAAAAATTTCTAATGTGAGGACAGAATACTCTGGAAAACCCACGTTATTTCCCTTTGAGAAAGGAGATAGAGATCCTGGTATACTGGGAAGCCTTCCAGTGAGTTCTAGAGCAGTATTTGGACCTTACCAGAGAAGAGTTCACCAGGAATGAAGCTTGGGAATGGTGTAGCCTGTCTTTAAAGGGCTTCTTATTTTAGAATAGTAAGAGGAATATTGTGATTTTTCTTGGTTTGAGGAAATTCCTAATATCTGACTTTCTCAGCAGCACAAGGAATAATATGAATGTATTATGGGGTCTACAAAGGCAGATATTTTTTTGATAGTGATTTGTTCACATGGATATGTAAATTATGGCTATGTTCCTTAAGATACACAAAACATGTGTGAGGTGGTTAGTGAATTAATTATTTCCTATGCACATTTGACAGATGAAAAAATTAGGACTCATAGAGATAATGTGACTCCTACAAGGGAGCTACACAGCTAGCAGATGTGAAACCTGAGATTTTAATTCAGGTCTCTTCTGATTTCATGTTGAGTGCTGCCTCTCAAAAATAGGAGAGACTGGGAACTTGCCAGCATGTGCTGAGTGAGATGATGAAAGTTATAGTAAGTTACTACATTCCAAATGGTATTTGCAAAATTAACATTGTCAAAGATCAAGTTAAGCATTCAAAGTACAAGGAGATATTTCTATATCAAGGTAGAAAATACAAAATTAAAGATGCTTAGAAGACTTACCCTTTGTTAATTTTTTAAAACCTTTATGAGGAATAGAATCACCAAGTTTTGCAGATTTTCTCCCCAGGGTCTGACAGAATGACACATTTTATCTAGGCAAAGGAAAGCCATCGCCTTCAGCACCAGTATTCGCAGGATCACATGTCTGGAGGATGAAGTGCCTTTGGAGACCTCTGGTTCCATTCTCTCACGCTAAAGATGACAAAACTGAGTGGGAGGGAAGTTGGATGATGGAATCATGGCCACACAAGTCATGGCAAGGCTGATGTTCAACTCAGGACCTCTGGATGTGTATACACTGCTCTTCCCACTGCTCCATGCTTGTTATAACAAGTTCAACCTCGCAGGTGCATTCAGTTTTTACTGCGATCCTCTTCAGTGCGGAGCAGAGTCCGAGGAGAGAGCCCGCGCAGTTTGCGTTTCCCTCAAGAGTTTCTCTTCTTCCCCTGTTATCTCATCGCGATACGGTGGCCATTTGTATTTCTTTTCATTTTGGGATATTTTTCCCAAAGATCCTCCTAAGGGCTTCCTCAGCACTGTTGTTCCTCAAGCTGTAGATAAAGGAGTTTGACAGGGGACAGAGATAGATACAAAAGACCACAGTGATTTTTCCTGTTCCACTAACTTCTTGCTGGATGGCTTACATGCAAGACGGTGCCATAAAACATGGTGACTGCTGTCAGGTTGGAGCCACAGGTGGAGAAGGCTTTGCATTGTCCCTCAGTGGAGCAGATATGTAGGATGGAGGCAGAGATAAAAATGTTTTAGACAAGAGGTGATCATGAGGGAGCTTCAGAGGTTCATGCTTACAGAGATAAGCATGGCTGTCTGCTTGACACAGGTGTTAGAACAGCTCAGTACTAGCAAAGGGGAGTCAGTGCAGTAGCAATTGTTGCTGGAGTTAGGGCTACAGAAGTTCAGGCAAGATGTCAGGCTGCCTTGCACTGTGCCTACAAAGGAGCCATTAGCATAAGGAATTGTGACCAATCAGAAGCAAGTGCTCCTGGACACCACGCTGCTCTAAAGTAGTGGGCTGCAGATGGCCATGAGCAGACATAAATCATCACAGCCAACATGAAGTACTCAGTAATGACCAAGGCAATGAAGAAGTAGCATTAGTGCAAGAAAGCAACATAATAAATGACTTTCTTTTCAGAAAAAGAAGGCAGCATGAGGGGTGTAACATTACTGGAATGACATGCATCCACAAAGGCAAGGTGGCTATGGAAAAAGTATATGAGTGTATACAGGCAACAGGTAATGATGATCAATATTATAATTCCAAGATTCCAAATCAAGGTAAAGAGATAGACAAACAGAAACACTATGAAAAGGATGGGTTGCAACTCTTACAGGTCCTTCAGGCCCAGAAGGATGAATTCAGTCACTTGGCTGCCATTTTGAATGTCTGTCATATCAATACTGTTTTATTTGTGATAAAGAAACCCAAGAAGCTTATCAGCTCTGTAGAAGTCTGAGAACAGCTTGATCCATTCATATAGGCATTGAAGGACTATTATTTGATCCTACTCCTGATGTTAAGATAACAGAAAACCAGCATAGTTGCTAGACTGAGATAATGTTATACATCCATTTGTAATAGTAATCTGTTTAGCAGGATACTTAGCACTTAGTACTAAGTGCTAAGTGTGGAAGGGGCAAACCCTGTCCCATTGTTGAGAAGGTATGAACTCCCCTGTTGATGTGGAAGAAGGGGATTGGCTGA
>CM053583.1:15723053-15755849 GCA_028627135.1 Pseudochirops cupreus | reverse complement strand
GAAAGTATATTTGTGTGCATTTTAGAGTTCTAGAATTTGTTTAGAGTCATATTTTATGGGTATTTTGAGGTGGCTGTGTGGAAGTTGTGATATTTTGCTGTCCTAAGCTGCCATCTTGGCTCTGCCCAATGCTAAACTTCTTGAAAAAGTTTTCTGAACTCAATGCTTCCATTTCCTCACTATCTACTCTTTCTTCAATCCCTTGAAATATTATATCTCTGCCATACATGATATAAAAGTATTTTTTCCCCAAAGGCCACAGCATCTTCCTCATCCATTCCAAAGAATGAGCTTCCAGGCCAATTTCTCCTTGACCTCCTTACAACTTTTGATAGTGTCGATTACTCCTATGTGATGTTCTCTCTTCTTTTGGCTTCCAAGGCATTATATTCTCTTCTCTCTTTAAACGCTCCTTTTTTGTCTCCAGTGGCTTATTATCATTATCTTCCCAAACCCTTAATATGGGCTCTCCCCAATGGATTGGCTTTATTCCTCTTCAGTATACCACCTCTTAATAATTGTACATGAAGAACTAGCCTTGAAGGCAAGATGATCAGGGCCCAAGTCCCATCTCTGTCACATAATGGCTGAATGATCCTAGGCAAATCATTCAATCTCTTGGTGCTCTAGAAAATACTCCCCAATTGTAGATTGCAGAAAAGGTGCTCATTTGCATTGCTTCCCTTGGATGTCTCTATGTAAATCATAGGTCTAGTCTCTGTCCCTATTCTTTTATACCCCTTCAACTAGCATAATGCTGGCATATAGTGGGTGTGTAATAAATGCTGAATTAAATTAATTTCTAGTTAGCTTTCATCTATCATAGTGCTACACCGTATTAGTCACTCTATCATCACTGGACTGATTTCTATTCTACTACTTTAACTCAAATCCTGTGACTCCACAGTCATTCCTTTTCAACTGTACAATTCATTCATTTATAATATTGCTTCCCTTTTCCAAGACCAATTTTCTCCATCTGGAAAGTGAGAGATTGTACCTGATGACTGATGAGGAATATGATTCAGATAGTAATTTAAAATCTGTGAACTATTCTTCTTCTTACTTAAGCACCTCTTCTTCCTAGAAATGTTCTCCACCTTAGGCTTCCTATGACACCACTCTCTTTTGGTTCTCTTTAAAATCTGTTTGCTTCTTGTCCACTTATTATGGTTCAATTCTACTCTCCCACTGCCTCAGTAAATGTAAATATCCAGTTCTAATCTCCACCTCTAATCTCCACCTCCACCTCAAGTTCTCTAACCATAGTTGCACCAGCATACAGGCAAAACATTTTCATGTAAATGTACTCCTGACAACTCCAACTCAACATATCCAAAACAAAATTCAGTTGGTGCCCCTCCAAATCTGCCTCTCCCTCACATTTCCCTAATTCTGTTAAGAGTATCCTTTGCTTCTTAGTCCTCCAAGGTTAAAACTTTGAAGTCATCTTTGGCATGTTTTCCTATCCTAACCCCTCAAATATAATCAGATCTCAAATGCTATTAACCGACCTGCACAACATCTGTCAAGTCCATTCACTTCTATCTAACCACTTGTCCACAACCCTTGTTCTGATTACCATCTCTCACTGAGACTATTATTGTGGCATTCAATCCTCCAACTATTCCTCTCTCCAATCCACCCACCTCTTAGCTGCCAAAATCATCATCCCTCCTCTGAAGATTCTGTGTGGCATGGTGGAATGAAAACTGAACTTAGAGTCAGTAGTCAAACATTTGAATCCTTCTTCAAACATTAGCATACAAAGGACAATCATTTAACCTGTCAGAGCATCAGTTTTCTCATCTATAAAATGGGAATTGCAATATTTTTAATACCCAACTCACTGGGCTGTTGTGAGGCAAACATCTTGTCAAATTTAATTCACTCTGCAAAAATGAATTCTTTCAAAGGACCATGTATTTAGAGCTAACCAGGACCTTAATGGTCACCTAGTCTAACAACTTGATTTTACAGATGAGGGGAAAGAGACTCAGAGAAATAAAGTAAGTGACTTGTGCAATAACACTCATTTAAGGAGTACAATAGCCCAGATCCAAACCAAAGTCTTCTGACTCTTACATCACTCTCATCCTGAAAACACCTGAGGAATTTTCTATTGCCTGGAAGATGAAACATAACCACCTCACTTTTGTGTTCTAATGTCACCCAGTCTGGCCAGCCTCCATATTTCTAGCTTTATTTTATAATTTATATCTTTCCCCTTATTACCTAACAACATATGTATTAGCAAAGCTAGCTATCCACACATATGACATGCCATCCCCTACCCCTTTGTGTTGATGCAAAATATCCTTCGTGTGGGAGATTTTCCTTCCACATAATTCCACCTTTCCCATAAATTATCTTCCCTACAGGCTCAGGGGAAAATGGAATCTCCCCTATAAAGTCTTCCTAATTTGCCCAACTACAAGGGAGTTTTCTCTCCTCAAATTTTCCTGGAGCTCTTCTCTTATCTCCATAACACTTTACCTTGTATTTGTTTAATGGTGAATATGCTGTATCCTCCACAGTAGAGAGTAAGCTACTTGAAGTCAGAGACTGTGCCATCTGGATTTTTTTCATTTTTTTGAATTCTTGGTATCTATGACAATACCTTGAATATAGTAGTCATTTGTCTTTTTTAAATAGAATTAAGCTGAATTTAATTAAATAAATTTAACCAACATTTTGTGTTCCTTATTTTTATTTTGTTTTTACCTCTGACCAGGTGGTATGGAGTACTGGACCTGGATGTAAGAAGATTTGAGTTCAAATCTAGCCTCAAATCCATAGCTTGCTACCTATGGGACCCTGAGCAAGTCACTTAACTGGGCAGCTAGGTGGTTCAGTGGGTAGAGTTCTGGGCCCAAAGTCAGAAAGACTTTCTCTCCATGACTTCAAATCTGGCCTCAAATATTTACTAGCTGTGTGACTCTGGGCAAGTCCCTTATGCTAGTTTCCTTCAGTCTCCTCATCTGTAAAATGAGCTAGAGAAGGAAGGGGGAAACCATTCCAATATCTCTGCCAAGAAAACCCCAAATGTAGTCACAGGGAGACTGAAATGACTGAAAAACAACAACAAAAATTATCATAATAATAGCACCTATCTCCTAAGGTTTTTGCGAGTATAAAATGAAATAGTATTTCTCAAATACTTTACAAACCTTGAAGTGCTGCATAAATGTGCTATAATCATTAACAAGATGAGTACTAGACGTTCAGTCAGGAAGACCTGAGTTGAACTACTTCTTTATATACTCATCTGTGAGTATCAAAGCTTCAGGATCCTCATCTATAAAATGAGATAATAATAGCATCTAGAACCCAGGTGGCCTCCTGGGTAGAAGACAGGACTTAGAGTCAAGAGTACCTCAGGAGACATTTATGATTGTGCTGCCCTAGATGAGTCATTTCAGCTCTGTAGCCTTTATTTCTTCATCTATAAAATGAGGATTGTGAAAGAATCTTCCACAAAGGCTTGTTGGGAGGATAAAATAGAATGACATGTATAAAGCACTTTGTAAATATTAAATTACTACAGAAATTCTAGTTATTATTGTTTTTGGTAGGAGTAAGAGTAGGGGTAGGGGTAGGAGTAGGAATAAGAGTAGTAGTAGGAGTAAGCACAGCAGCAGCAGAGTTCTACCATCATCCTCTTTTTCCATCAAGTCAGCATTTACTCACCATTGCCTCAGTCTTTTCTACTTAGGAAAATGGGAAAGCAAAGCAAGAAGCCTAACCTAGGGATTTGAAAAGTCCAATGCCTCACTGCCTTTCCTACTTGCAGACAGGTATATTCCAGGGGCTCACCAATTTAGCAAAAGAACAAAGGGATGGGGAATTATTTATAGGAAAATTAGTTCTATTAAGTCATGATCTCTGGGGATTTTTCAAAAACACCCAGAAGATACAATTAAAATGTTTCTGTATGGGAAAACTGAGTGTTAAGCATTTATCAACAGAATTGAGTTTTCTTTTCACTGGTTTCTGTATCCTTTTTTTTTTTTTTTTTAGCCCTAGAGGATCCCAATACTCATGGCAATACTATCCACACAGCACTTTCCTCACCAAAACCCCAGGGGGAAGGTTTGGTCTAGGCATCATTATCCTCCTTTTCTAGATGAGAAAAAATGGGGGTAAAAAGGTGAATTGACTTGCCCAGTGTCACATAGTAAATGGCAGAGGAAGGATTGGAATTCACGTCTTCTGACTCCAAGTTCAAGGCACTTTTTACCATAGCATGTTAATAGTCATTTTCTTAATGATTCCTCTTCCATGAGGTATTTTGGTGTCCCAAGTTCCCCATGAATAACTTATTCTGTGACATGGGAACAAGAGGAACTCCAAGGTGAGGGAACACCCTCTACCAATGTGCTTTGGCACTTTCTAATATTGGAGAGTTGCCTGAATTACTGAGAAGTTAGGTGACTTACTTACGGCTGCGCCAAAATTTGAACACAGTTCTTCCTGGCTTCATTTGCGCCAGTGCCCTACTCCCATTCCTGGCAATGACTCTCTCCTCACCTTTGCTTCATTGACTCTCTCTTCCTTGAAGATACAACTCAAGCATTACCTTTTACTTAAAAACTTTTGTGGTCCCCATAGCTATTAGTGCTCACTTCCTAACTACTTTGAATTTATATACATCCATATATGTGATGGGACATTAGCTACACTCTAATGATAAAAAACACTAAAAATTTTAAAAAAGGAAATCTCATTAAAGTAATCAAAATATCTCTAGAAAGTCAAGAGCTAGAATTACTGTGGCAGTTTAAATAAGCAAGAACCAGAAGCACTTGAGTCAAAATCTTTTAATTTTTCATCTTAGGTATTTTAATACAGCCTATCCAAAATAAAAGTTGGGAGGGAGATTTAGTGGATTGAAAACTCAGTATCAATCAACCATATGATAAGGCATCCAAACAAGAATCTCTTAAACCAAAAATTTTTCTGGGGGAAAAATTATCCACTGAACACTATGAAAAATTAGAAACCTCACAAAACTATATTTCACTTTAGTTAGTATTTGCTAGGTTTATTATTTTGAGAAGAACAAGAATTCCTCATGTCCCCATAATCAAAATGTCATGTTCTTCAGATTTTAGATACAATACAATTCCCCAAAGGACCAATGAAAAGAGCTACAAATTGATAGAGCATGTATTTTTGTTTGTCATGGGTGCACTAATTTGTTCACATGAGTTTCTTAGTGATTTGTTAATTACTAATAAGACAGTAGACTGGCATGACCCAGTCTAAATGATCAGTAAGTCAAAGAGGATTTATTAAGTGCCCACTTATATACCAGGCATCATGCTAAGTATTGAGGATGCAAATAAAGACAAAAAGGATCCTTGCCATCAAGGAATTCACAACACTTCTAATTAATTACTTTTTAGGTTTCCACATTCACTTACATAAGATCTTGAGTTCTAATTTTTCTTCCCCTACTCATCCTCCCTCTCCAAGATGCCATGAAATCTTATATAAGCTCTACGTAAGCCTTTTTTCACATTAGCCATGTTGTAAAGAAGAATTAGAACCAATAGGAGGAAACATGAGAAAGGAGGGGGGGAGGGAGAGAAGGAGGAAGGGAGGGAGGGAAAAAGAGAGAGAAAGGGAGAGAGAGAGAGAGAGAGAGAGAGAGAGAGAGAGAGAGCAAGTAGTATGCTTTGATATGCATTGAGACTACATAGTTCTTTTGGATAAGGATAGCATTTTACATCATGAGTCTTTTGGAGTTGTCTTAGATCCTTGCATTGCTGAGAAGTCTATGAAAGTTAGTCATTGCACAATGTGGCTTTTACAGAATACAATGTTCTCCTACTTGAGTTCACTTCACTCAGCATCAGTTCATGTAGGTCTTTTCAGGTTTTTTCTGAAGTTTGTCTGCTCATCACTTCTTATGAAATGATAGTATTCCATTACATACATACACCTCAACTTGTTCAGCTGTTCTCCAATTAATGCATAATGCCTCAATTTCCAATTCTTGGCCCCCACAAAAAGAGTAGTTATAAATATTTTTATACATTTGGGTGCTTTTCCCATTTTTATGATTTCTTCAGGATACAGACTTAGAAGTAGTATTGCTGGGTCCAAGGGTATGCACAGTTTTATTGCCCTATGGGTATATTTCCAAATTGTTCCTCAGAATGATTAGATCAGTTCACAACTCCACCAACAATGCATTAGTGTTCTAATTTTCCCAATTTTCTCCAACATTTATCATTTAAGGAATTCACAGTCTAATGAGGGAACCAATATACAAATAGACGTACATTCAAAGGAAAGAAACTAAGGCCACAAACAACCAGGATATTCAGCCTGAGACGAGAAAGTTATATTCTATCCATGAACACAAATCCCTAAGTTGTATGCTTTTGTCTTTTCTAAGGTGACCTCACAGGCTTTGCATCTGCAGGGGAAACTCAAAAGAGATTGATTGAATTCTGAGGTCACTGTCTTACTTTGGAATTTTTTTTTTTTAAGTACAGCCAGGGTGATGTTGGTTGGACAGGTTGAGGAGACAGAAGAGAGAACAGAGGTAAGAAGACACTTCCTTCTCAGTTCTAAGTGGGTCTAATTAGTTATTTAAAAATTAATTGATTTTTAATAGAAAATCATTTTTGTCTTTCTTATCTCTTTTCACCTTCTAATCCCAAGAAGATAAAAGAAAAACAAGACCATTCTAACAAATATGCGTAATCAATCAAAACAAATCCCCACAATGACAATGTCTAACATACCTGCATACACATACACATGTACGTATGTATGTATGTGTATATATAGTTTTTTTTTCCCCACTCAGCATCCTGGCAGCGCTTCTGTCAGCAATATGTTGCAGCATTCTTCATGGAAACACAGTTGATCATTGTGTTGATTAGTGTTCATAACTCCTTCTAAGCTGATTATCTTTACATTGTTGTTGTATAAATTGTTGTCCTTTTTCTGCTTACTTTACTATTCATCTAATTGCATCTCTTTCACACATCTTTTTGTCTTTATTTACTTAACCATGACTCTGGTAAAGATCTTCATCATCTTCCCACTGGACTATTGCAATAGCCAGCTCTTTGGTCTGCCTACATCTAGCTTCTCACCATTCCAAGCCATTCTCCATTTTTTTAAACCCTGGATCTGATCACATTATGTTCTCTACTCAGTGCTCCATATTATCTCTAAGAATGAATATAAATGTTTCTGCTTGGTATTCAAAGCTCTCGTAAACTGATGCCAACCTACCTTTACAGATTTATGAATTTAGGAACACCCATTCATATTCTAGTGCAGCCAAACAGGTTTTATTACTATTATTCATATGTGGCACTCCATCTTCTACCTCCATGTCTTTGGACCAATTTTCTGAAGTGATTGGAATGAAAAGGAGCCTTTTATTCAACTAAGATGAGAAAATAAAAATCTATATATACAGTCAGATATACTAACAAAAAAAATATAAGCAAAAACATTAAAAACATCATTTATGTCATTCCTGATTCATCACGATATCATACTGGAATCAGAAATGAATGAGGTAAGGATTTAAAAGTTGCTGAAAGAGAAAAAAAATGACAACAATTGAGAGACAAGGAAAGAAGAAAGAAGAGTGGAACCTTTCAGGTAGAATAAATGAAATAGGTTAAGACAGAGAGACAAAGATAGTTTCATGGTTTGATCAGGGTCCATGGTGAAATCGTTTGAAAAAATTAAGGGTAGAAAAACAATTGTAGATAGAATAGAACATTGACAGAAAATGCTAAAGCCTAATCTTAAGAAGCTTACATTTGATACCACACACCAAAGAACAAGAGTTTTCATATTTCCATATTATCTTTTGATCCAACAACACAATCTACCTTATTGAACCACTTCATTTCTAAAGTCTATCTAAATGACTAAGTTTCTTTGATTATCTTAACCAATATATAAACTAACTAAATTTTTAAGAATAGAACTATACAGTCTTTACAATGAGCTGAATTTTCCCGAGGCCTCAACTTGGTTAATTTTGTATCATAGATTTATTTAATTGCTTCAAGATACTAAGATATGAAATACTGTTTTACTTTTTTTTAACCATTCATCATCTCCAAATAATTATTTAAATAAATTGGAAAATAGAGCTCATTAGGATGGTAGCCTCTTGTATGTTATTGAGTGATTGTTCAAGAGACCCTAAGACATATGTCTCTGTAAGAACTTCTTCAAGGCATCCTTCACATCCTTGTTCTTTAAGCTGTATATGAGAGGATTGAGCATGGGAATGACCACTGTATAAAATACAGAGACAACCTTGTCTTGTTGCATTGAGTAACTGGAGGTGGGACGAGAATACATGAAAAGAATGGTCCCAAAGAAAATAGTGACGGCCATGAGGTGGGAGGCACAGGTTGAGAAGGCTTTGCTCCTTCCCTCAGCAGAGCGCATCCTCAAGATGGTAACAAGGATGAAAAGGTAAGAAATGAGGATCATCAGCACACAACCTATGACAATAAAGCTGGAGAAAATCATAATGACTATCCCATTGGTATGAGTGTCAGAACAGGAGAGCTTCAGGAGGGGTGGTGTATCACAGTAAAAATGGTTAATCAGGTTGGATCCACAAAATGGCAACTTGAAGGTCATTCCAGTGTGAACAGCTGCATTACTAAATCCACCTAAGAATGCAATAACTACCAGCAACAGGCAAATTCTTTCAGACATGATAACAGAGTACAATAGTGGGTAACAAATGGCCACATAGCGATCATATGCCATCATTGCTAAAAGAAAACATTCAATACCCACAAATGACCCAAAGAAGTAAAACTGAGCAGCACAACCATTGAAGGAGATGGCTTTCTTCTCACTGAAGAGGTTTACTAGCATCCTGGGAGTGATTGAAGAGGAGTAAGATGAATCCACAAGGGACAAACAGCTGAGGAAGAAGTACATGGGGGTATGGAGTTTAGGCTCAATCCTGATTAGCAGTATCATCCCCAAATTGCCCACCATGGTGACTGTGTAGATGAAGAGAAATATCACAAAGAGGATGAGCTGTAGTTTGGGATTGTCAGAGAGTCCTAACAGGATAAATTCAGTCACCTCTGTTTGATTCCACTCCTTGATTTCACCCATATACCTGATTTTTCGTGCTGAGCTAAGAAAGATGACACATCATATCAGTGGTTAGGATAAATAAGTGGGGCATGCATTTGAGTACTGATGGGTTCGTTCAAGGGTCTGTATTCTGATTCTTAATGTTATTATATTTCTATATGACTTTCACTAAGTTACTTTCCTTCTCTAGTTCTGAGCTTATTCTTCTTTACAGTGTGGGATTTATAGTTTGAAATAAATTTGGGATTAGAAGAGTCCTTAGAGGAAAAAGATATTGAAATAAGTTCTAGCATCATAAACTTATATCCAGAAGGAACTTTAGAGGAACATCCAAAACAGTTCAATCCCATCTAAATGTCGTCCAACTTCATTATATAAAAAGTTGAGTCACAGAGTACTTCATGGCACAGTAGAAATATCATACAGTAAATGATACAGCCAGATTTCAACTCACACCTCCTGCCCCTCTAGATGCACTGAACTTTCCACTGCAACACATGGACTTTAACATTGTGGGTAATGTTATCTAATCTATGTTTCCAGCCCTTCATTTTCTTTAGAGTTCCACTCATACCCACACCTTTCTATGATATAACTATTTAACAAACCTTAATTTATAACTGACCTGCTGGACAATAAGAGACATACAATGTTAGTTGTAGATCTTACAATCTAGGAATATGATAATGCATAAACACATATAACTCTACTGAAGAATATTTCATGATAAATAATATAAAAGTGTATAACCAAAAGTGAGATAAGTTCTGAATGGGAAGCTCATTTTCAGTAGGGGAGACTATAGTCTATAAGACAAAACAATCTGTGTGTTTGTGGAGCTTATATCTCTCTACTGAAGAATACAAAATATACAAAGAAATGGATGGGCTAATTTGAGAAAGAAGCAAACAGCAGCCACAAGGATCATTGAAGGCTTCCCTGAGGACTTTCTATTTAAGTTAAATTGGATGAATTTTGGGTATGGAAAATAACGTGAGCAAAGGCGCAAAGGTGGAATACAGGATGCCAAATTAGACAACAGCAATAATTCCATTTTAGGTGAGAACGTAAAGTGAGAAAAGGGGAATGACACGAAGTGAGACTAGAAAAGTGAATGGGAACCAGATTGCAAAGAACCAGAATGTCAGGCTGAGGAGTATATAGTGTATTTAAAAAAATCAATTGGGAGACGCTAAATATTTTTTCCTGGGATTTCTTGGTCATTCTTATGCTTTAGGAGACTTATTTTAGATATTGAAGATGATTGGTAGAAAAGAGGAAAAAAAGAAGTGCATGGAAATCAACTAGAATACTATCTCATAGTTCTTATGAGAAATCATAAAGGTCTGAACTACAATGGTAGCTTATGAAAGTTCAGGAAGGACTAGATGTGAGTGAGGCTGAGACTAAATTTCAGTATTGCCAAATGGTTGGATATGTGAGCTGTGAGGGAAAGGAAAGCCAAGAGGATGAAACTGAAGGTGTAAACTTAAATGACCCAGAAGATTTTGGAGTTGAAAACCGAACTAGGGAAAATTGGAAGAGAATAACACTTAAGAAGATGATGAGTTCCATTTAACACATGTCAAATGTTTGGTGCTAAAAGATGATCAAGGTAAAGTTATCTATTTGGGAGAAGAATTCATTATTTGACAAAAACTACTTGGAAAACAGTATAACAGAGAGTAGGTATTGAACAACATCTTACACCTTATAGCAAGATAGGCTCAAAATGGATACACAATTCATACATAAAGAGTGATACCATAAGAAATTAAGACAGCAAGGAATAGTTTACTTGTCAGATTTATGGAGAAGGGAAGAATCAATAACTAAACAAGAAGAAAGGCATCATGAGTTCCAAAATAAATTATTTTAATCATATTAAACTAAAAAAAAGGTTTTCTACAAACAAAACCATATACAGGCAAGATTCGAAAGAAAAGAGAAATCTGGGAAACACTTTTTACAGCAAATGTCTCTGATAAAGTCCTCATTTCTCAACTATGTAGAGAACTGAGTCAAATTTCTAAGAATATAAGTCATTCTCCAATTGTTAAATACTTAAAAGATTTAACAATATATTTTCAGATGAAACTAATGCTATCTATAATCATATGAAAAAAGTTCTAAAATGCTATTGATTAGAGAAAAGCAAATTAAAATAATTCTAAGGTACCATCTCACATCTCCCAGATTGGCTAATATGACAGAAAAGGGAAATGATTAATGTTGGAAGGGATGTGGGAAAATTGGAAAATGAATACATTGTTGGTGGAGGTGGGAAATGATCCATCCATTCTGGGGAATAATTTGGAACTATACCCAAAGGGTTATAAAACTGTGCATACCCTTTGATCCAGCAATACCCATACTAGCTAGGTCTGTATCTCAAAGAGATCATAAGGGGGGGGAGGGGTATTTTTTACAAAGCTATTTATAGTTGTTCTTTTTGTGGTGATGAAGAATAGGAAATATGGAGGAGAGGGAAAACATTGGAACTCAAAACTTTGAAAAATTAATGTCAGTTTACATTGATTGGGGAAAAATTAAAATAATATAAAAGATAAACACATCCAGGAGACAGTTGGTAATACAACGCTTAGAGTTTGGAGGAAATATATAGTGTTTGTGTATGTGTACTAAATTATTTTTACCTCATCATTCATCACTTCCTCTCCCACCTGACTGATGTCCTGGATTGTATGAGCTCCAGAAACTGATCATTCTGCAGAAAAAAAAATCAATTCCAAAAATCCTACGTCCTTAGCTACCCCTGCTCCTAGAGTCCCTCCTTGTCTCTGAGAATATTTCAGAGGTCTTTCCAGATGCTTGCTTTGAGGAGAACTTTTGAGATTTGTGGAGCACACAGGAAATTTATCTCATTCTTCTCCACACACCCCAAATGATCTTCTGGATTAAGTGATCTCCAGAAACTTAACATTCTGCAAGATGAAATCAATTCTGTAAGTCACATCTCTTCAGATTATTTTCCATCCTGGCTGTAGGACTTAATCATGCTCCTGGTATTGGATTACTCCCACCCCCATTTTCACCCTTTTAAAAAATGTGTTATCTTTCCCCGTTATGCTGAGAGCTCCTTGAATTCTGGGACTATTTTCTGACTTTCTTTGTATCCTCAGTGCTTCTCACAGTTCCTAACATGTGATTAGTAGTTAAGAAATGTTTAGGGACTCTGACTCTGATATGTACACATATGTATGCATATGTATGTATGTGTATGTAACACTAGGGCACACAATAGGTTAGGTCCTGTGGTCTGGTTGAACAAAATGAAATTGCCCAGGTTCATGGCAATTCTGCTGTTAGGAGAGTGGTTATTGAACATACAAATGGTTCCTGATTTTGTCTCAAGTTAGAGAGAGGGTAGCACTCTCTCTGTGTTTCTCTGTCTCTCTGTCTCTCTCTGTCTCTCTCTCTGTCTCTCTCTCTCTGTCTCCCTCTCTGTCTCTCTGTCTCTCTCTCTCTCTCTGAATTTGAAGGTTAGCATCCTTGTCGAGTGCTTAGAAAGATCACTTTTTCTCGTGTGGCACCTAGAGATATTCTATAGTCTCACTCTATAGTCTCAAAGTGACACAATTTAGAAATGCAAGCATAGGGTAAACCAATGACATTTATGAGAAATAAGGTTAAATCAGTCAGATGCTATCTTTAACAGAATAAAAGAATGTGTGTGAAACAGGTACCAATTGAATCCAGTTAAAGTAATTGACATGAATGACCAGTTTCCCCCTATTACTATTTTTTTTCTTAAGCATTCAAGCCACCTAATTGTGCCCACAACAAAAAACAACAGGGGCGGCTAGGTGATGCAGTGAATAAAGCACTGGCCCTGGAGTCAGGAGGACCTATGCTCAAATTTGGCCTCAGACACTTAACACAAACACTAGCCGTATGACATTGGGCAAGCAACGTAACAGAAAAACTAGCCATGTGACCTTGGGCAAGTCACTTAGCCACAATTGTCCTATCTTCCCTCTTCTAAAAAGCAAAAAAAAAAAAAAATCAATAAAAATTGCATCTACTTCCTGGATATCACCTCTATTCCCTTAAAAAATAATTGAATGAGATAAAATTTGTAAAATGTTTAGCATAGTAACTGGAATACAGTAAGCACTATATAACTGCTATTTGCTGTCTTTGTTATCTTCATAATTATCTCCCACATCAAAGATAGGATATTGTAAATATCCAAAAAGAAGTGATTCAAGTACCAAGCATCTACAATGAGAGTAGTATAAAATACACCTTTTCTTAAAAGTGAGAGATCTTATGATACTTCAGGAGGCAAAAGTTATATGGTTATGATCAAGAATAACTTACCCCACACAGCTGAGTGTACCTCTTTGGGGACAAAATGAACATTCACTGCAATAGCAGACTTTCAATCACTTCTTCAAAAGACCAGTGCTGAGCAGGTACTTTAAAATGTGGAACCCAGAGAAAACTAGCAAAGTATATTTATTGGGCCAATTGGATAATGGATGATGCTCAATGGTTATTTATAGCTAACATCCTAATAAGGGAAGAAGAAACAAATTTTCGGAAATATGTCTTCAAATGGCATTAAAGAGGTAAATAAGAAAAATTGTGTCCCTAGTAGTGGATTGATTCCTTCCTGAGAGTTCAAACTAGGGAAAGAGAAAGGATGGTAAGGGGAATCATTTGAGTATAAATGGAAAAAAGGAATTGGGACTTGTTATTTGTCCTAATTAGTGTATGCAAGAAGAGTACACACACATAAAGGTTGGGGTGGGGAGATAGGATATAAGTTAAGCCTCTCTCTTATTTGATATGGACAAAGATTTAAAACGCATATATGTGAATGCACCATTTAGTATAGAAATAAATACTGGAGAGACAAGTTGTCTGTGCATGTGTATGTGTGTGTAGGGATATGTGGATGGAGAAAACTATAAAAGAGGGAACAGTTGAAACAAAAGCAAACTTTATGTTCCTGAAGGCAGTATTAAAAGGGGAGTGGAATCAAAACCAAAGAGAAATCATTGAAGAGGTTTCCATGGCTTCTTAGACAATTGGGGAATGATTAAACAAATTATGGAATGAGAAAGTAATAACAAATAAGAAATATAGGGAATGTCCAAAGAGACGATTTCAAAGAAGGCTGGAGAGTATGAATTGATGCAGTTAAGAGAGCAGAACCAGGAAAACAATTTACGCAAGGACCATGTCTTCAGAGGACTTGTGATGAAGAATGTTACCTACCTCCTGATGAACAGGTGATATATGCAAGATCTAGAAGCATACATTTTTGTTGCTCATCACCTTGTGTATTCATTTTTCTTGACTATGCTTGCTTGTGATAAGATTGGTTTTTTTCTTTCTCAAGCTTTTTAGTGGGAGAGGGAGATTAGGAGGAAGCTTAACAATAATTATGAAAAAATAAGGCTATTATAACATTTTAGATGTGCAGAAGAGAACAGAATAAAGTTTAGAAGAAAGCACAGTCAAGCAGGAAAGTTTTGAAAATAATATGTAGACTATTAAAAAAGGAAGTAGTATAAAATATAACACTAATTTTTATATGTAAAATTATCTTCCTATGTTTTGCTGTGTGTGTAGAAATGTTCTTTTGGGGGGGAGTGTTTCAGTCAATGATAAAAAATAATCACATACACAGAAAAGTATCATGTTTTTCTCCTCTGTGGAAGATGGATTGAAGAGGATATCTGAAGCAGGGTGGTCAAGTAGGATGCTATTATGATGGTCCAGGCAAGAACTGATAAGAGTCTAGACTAGGGTAGAGTCTGAACTTAGTATCAAGAAGAGAACAATTGTCAGGAATTTGGAAAATAAATAAGTTGAAGGGGAATTAGGAGAGTTCTGGAAGCCAAAAGGAAAGGCAGTAGTCAAGAGGAGGAAATGGTAGACACAATCAATAGCTGCAGGGACTCAAAGAAGATAAACATTGAGAAAAAAGTATCTGGATTTTGTCAGTTCAGAAATGGTTAGTGACCCCACATCACCTCAAACCAGTAAGAAATGCTCCAGATAAAAGAGTAGCCACAAAAAGAACAGAAAATCATCTTCACAAGACATATCCCCAGAGAAATAAGCAGATAAATTAAAGAAGTGGGCAAACAAAAAGAGGTCTTAATACAAAGAAATATTAATGTGGAGTTAAAGAATGGGATGAAAAATCTCTGGAAAGAAAAGAAAATAATTCTGCAGCAACCACAGCCAGAACCCTAGAAAAGAAAATGCAGCAATCACAAAAAACAAAGAGCACTGAAGCAATTAATCAAATAATGGAGAGAAAATATAAGAGGTAAAAATCTTCATTTCTTAGGATAAAAATTTTGAGGAAAGAAAAATTGGTCATTTAGAAGATAAACTGGAAAATTCTAGTAAAGCAGTGAATAAACCAAAAAATAAAATAAAGACAGCAGAATGTAAGAATTCAGCGGAAAGAAATACTGCTTGTACCTGTGGGAAGGTAGGCACATTAATGTACTGTTACTGGAACATTTTTAGAAGGTAGGGCCTTGGTGGACGCTTACTAAAAAAGTCAGCTAATTAAATTGAAGGCATTTGTAAGATCTCTCCTGCCTAAGATTTTTCCTTGTTCTATGATCCCTTCTAATTCCAAAATTCATGTTCTATTGTTTCTTTCAGCTCTGATATTCTCAGATATTAATCCCTTCCCACAATCAGTATCGCATATCTGAAGATCCAATTTTTCTTCAATATTCCATCCTCTATGTTCACGTAATATTTAATAAGAGATACAAAGATCACAATCTTTACCTTTGTCTTTTTCTATCTAAACACTTTTTTTTCCCCAGAAAATCAGCATTCAGTCACCATTGCCTCAAGCATATTTACATGGGAAAATAGTGAGACAAAGCAAAGCCCATGTCTTGGGGATTTATAAAACCCGTGTGTCGTTGCCTTTCCCGTCTTCAGACAGACGTTTTTGAAGAATTTTCCCACTTTAATAAGGGAACAACCAAGAAGAAAATTGGTCCCATTAGATTGTGACTTATGGGGATATTTTTCATCTCAATAGATTCAGAAGGAACAATTAAAAGTTTTCATTGAGTATAAAACTTGAAGCTAAATATTCATCTGCAGAATTTTATTTTTCCCTATTTTTAATCTAGTTACTTTCTCATTTTTAGCACATGGAAACTGTAATAATTATGTAGAAACCATTAATGTCTGATTTCAAAAAAAATTTCTTCACAGAAATACTCTGGAATAGGAACCACAAATCTTAATACCCCAATGTTGCAAATGAAGAAACTGAGATTCACAAAAATGAAGTAGTTTCTCCAGGATAATATCTGATGTTAGGTAGATACCTATGGTGGATAGAAAATGAGTCAAACTTCCTTCACAATACATCCCTAGGCTGCTTGTCCCAGGAAAAACCCACTATGTTAATATTCTGTGAAGTGAGGAATATGTTTACACAACTAGATCTCATTGCATTCTTTAATTTTTAAATGGATTGATATAAACATAATATGTTACAAATGGCATTCCATCTTCCATCAACATTCTGTATTGACTTCAATATATTTTTCTACATAAAATATCTCTGCAGCCTTGTGATTTTCAGATACTTGGCACTGTGGTGGTTTAGTGGAAATAATACGCTGAGATTCAAAGAACCTAATTTCAAGTCCTAGTTATGCAGTTGCTGAGTATCAATCAATCAATCAGTAAACAATTTAAAATCACTTACTATTTGCCAGGTACAGGAAATGCTGACAGAGAGAGGTGAAAGTTGAACTTTTAAAAGGATGTGCCACTGGTCTCAAGCCATGCAACTTCATCTTGAACCTTCATGAGAAAGTGTACTATTCAGTTAGAAAAAAAGTTGTTTTTTTTTTCTTTTTATCCAAGAATATAAAGCTAAAGAAGCCGTCTTCTATTTTCGGATAAGGGCAAGTGTTGTATTAGGAGGGACACTTTGCACAGTTTATATTTTTCAATTAAATGTTTTTCATTAAAAATAAATATACAAATAAAGTTAGGTCTAAATACTTGAAGTTATACTTATCATTCATGGGTAGTTAAAGCCAACATAATAAAAATAACAATTTTACTTAATTTGTTTATGTAATGCTATCCCAATTAAATTACTAAAAAAATCTTACTGAGTTAGAAAAAAATAATAAGGATTATTTTGAAGAGCAAAGTGTCAGAAACTTCAAGGAAGCTGGGGGGAGGGGGAAGGGAGGGGGAGGTGTGTAAAAACCAGATTCAGTAGTATGAGAAATAATGTTATAAAACGAGGGCATTGTTGAAGTGTAAAATGGATAATTTTGATTATTTTAAATTAAAATGTTCTTGTATAAATAAAACCTATGTAGTGAAGAATATAAGGAATGCAGAAAATTTGAGGGGATTGGTTTGGAATTGTGTTGGGTTGGAATATTGCTGTGGTGTAGAAAATGAGCTGATTGATTTAAAAAACATGGAAAGACTTACACATATGAAGTAAAATGCTGTCCAGAGAAACAGATGACCAGTGGAAATAAGTATAGTATGATCTTACATATAAAATGTGTGTACATACACACATATATGCATATGTGTATATGTACACATGTATATGTACATACATACAACACATATAGACACAGAAATGCATGTACATATAGAATACACACAGACACACATATACATGCACATACACATCACATACATATGCACATACAATACATACTGTTATCTTTTATTCTCAAAGAATACTGAAATGATATCACTGTGCTAGAGTCAACATTTATGACCTCAGAATACTCTACCACAAGTCAGGCAGAAATAGTCTGTGTGAACATTTGGGTTAGATTCTACTAATTTGTGCATTGTTCATTTTATTTGAGCTGTTCTAATTAAGTTTTACTCATACAGCACAGCACCTTCTTTGATGTGGGCATGCCATTCTGGGCAGTCCTGTGACAGTATCTCCCATGTCACACAATCAACCCCAAAGTGTATGTATATATCTGTTTTGTTGACAAAAATGACCATACTGACATATTCATAGATCCATGAAGTATGGAGGTCACACAATGAGATGTATAAAATTATAATTGACAGATGATAGAAGAAAAAAATCTGAATTGTTACAATAATTTTCTGGTAATCCATGCAGAAAATATGAATGATTCAATGTTAGCTGGAAAATGGATTAGAATTAAAATTTCCCATATTTCTAATCCTGGGTTATTTTCATTGTATCATGAATGTCTTTGAAGCATTGGTGTAATAGATTATCAGAAACTAAAATATTACAGCCAGCACAATAATAGGAGGTCTCTAATCCAGTCCTCTCTTCCACTGAGTCCCATTCAACCTTGCCTCATTGTTCTGCCGTACATGTTCGTGTATCAGTCCAGAGCTCACATTCTTTCCTTTTGGATCTAAAATCTCCTCCAATGCAAATGATTTTTACTCCAACTTCTACAGTCTCTTTTAGATCTGGAATTCTATGTTCCACATTCTAAATTGCTTTCTAGCTCTACAATTTAAAACAAAAAATTACCATTTTATAGTTTATTAAGGTTTCCAAAGCACTTTATATGTTATCTCATTTGAACTTCATAAGAACTCTATGAGATGGGTACTATTAATGTGTCCATTTGAAAAGTAAGGAAATTGAGCCTCACAGAGGGTGTGCAACATGCCTATATCACACAGCTTGTTAGAATCTGAGGCAAGATCTGAATTTGGATCTTCCTGACTCTATCCACTATAGTACCTAGCTACCCCTGGTATTCTGTGTTCTCAGTTCTAATTTCCATTCTAGGTTTGATGCTCTATGTTATATGCCCTGTCCTACCTCCAACATGCTAAATTCTAGTTTTAGGTCCTACTATCTCATCCTTTCCCACTTTAAAATGCATTTTTTTTTCTAAAACCACATTTAAAAGATGATAAAGATATTTGTGTGATGACTTTCCTAAAGGCAGTTTTCACCTCTTTCTTCCTAACACTATAAATCAGGGGGTTCAGCATGGGAATCACCACTGTGTAGAATACAGACACCATTTTATCTTGGTCCATTGAATAACTCAAGCTGGAGTGCAGGTACCTGAAGAGAATGGTCCCAAAGAAGATGGTGACAGCCATCAGGTGGGAGGCACAAGTGGAGAAGGCTTTGTATATTCCTTCAGCTGAACATATCCTCAGAATGGCGGCAATGACATAGATAAAAAGGAAGGATAGTCAAGAGGCAGTTCAATTCTTTAAAAGTGGAAAAAGCAAAAATGACTAACTCATTCACATGGGTATCCAAGCAGGAGAGTTCCGAGAGAGGTGGAGTATCACAGAAGAAATGGTTGATGACATTAGAGCAAGAGAAGGACAGTTTAAAAGTTAAAGTGGTGTGTATTGCTGCATTGGTAAAACCTGCCAGAAAGGTGCCTGATACCAGTATGATGTTGAACCTCTGGGACATGGTCGTGGTATACAGCAGTGGGATGCAGATTGCCACATAGCGATCATACACCATCATGGCTAGCAGAAAGCCCTTAATGCCAGCAAAGGAACCAAAGAAGAAAAATTGAGTGGCACAACTACTCCATGAAATGGCTGGCTTCTCCACCCAAAAATTGATGAGCATGTTGAGTATGATGACTGATGAGTAATAGTCAACAAAGGGCAAGTTGCCCAGAAAAAAGTACATTGGAGTGTGTAATTGTGAATCAAATCCAGTTAACAGGATCATCCCCAGGTTGCCGATCACACTGATCAAATAGATCAAGAAGAAGACCTCAAAGAGAATGGGCTGAAGCTCTGACTGGTCAGTGAATCCCAGGAGAATGAAGTAGGTAACTGTGCCATGATTACTCCAAACCATTGCCTCAGAAGAAGGGTATCTCCTGATGGATAAAGAAGGAAATGAGGCACAGAAATAGCTCAATTGGAGGAGAAATGGGGAAAGGATAGCCAACATGGAGAATTACAAACAATATTGAACTGGAAGTTTAAGGACCTGAGTCTGACTCCTAGTTCTCTCAATTTTTCTACTGGTATGATGTCAAGACAAATTCCTTCAGCTTTAAGGGCATAAATCTCTGTCTCTGTAAAGTGTAGGATCTTTGCCTAAAATAACCCATATGATAGATAACACTCTTCTCAATATAAATCACTTCTCCTCCAAGCAGGAGAAAGCATCCAAGTCATCCTGGAAAAATAAGACTGGCCTCCATTTATTCTAGTCTCAAAAGAGGAAAGATAAATTTCTAGTTAGGTTGTGTGGTTGACATTATGTATAAAAATGCCAACCTTTCATGGCCTGTTTTCATGTGTATTTTTAAAGATTTAACCTAACTCTATTGTTCTTAAGGCAGTTTCAGGTGGGATTAAGTGGCATTAATATTGGTTCACTCAGATTAGCTAAATTTTAGTCAAATTGACCAAACATTATGCTGCTTATAGCTCAAATGGCTAATCAATCAAATAGGATACTTTTAATGTATCACTCATATTCAAGGCACTTCCCTAGAAAGAGAAGATAAATCAATGCAGCCATTAGTTTCTCCTTAACCCTGATTTTTTTCTTTCTATTAGACGTTATTTTGAGATTTTGAGATACAGTTTTCAGAATTATGATACTACAGAATAGTAGAGTAAGAAAGGATCTGAGAGATCATCTACTTTGACCTGCATTTGACTTCCATCTCTAACACTTAAAAGTTAGGTCACCATAGGCAAATCATGTAATTTCTTTGTACCTCAATTTCTTCATTTATGAAATGTAGACAATAATACATAGCTCATAAGGCTGGTGTGAGACTCGTATGATATGAGGTCTATAAAATATTGGAATAACATGAAATAATATTCAAAGTATGGCTGTTCATTTCAATAGATCAGGAAACTGAGTCTTAGCAAGTGACTAATACAAGGCAACTCAACAAATCGGGAGATGAGAGCTTTATTCTGAACTTACTCATTGACTGCTAATATAGTTCTAATTCCATAATATACTATGCTTTTCCCTTGATGAGTATCGTATGATCCATGTTTCTGATCTGGGTTACAGGTTTATTGTCGGCATGTGTCAAAATGGAGCAATAAATCCATGGAGTTGAAGGCTTATTGAAGGTCGAGCAGTCAAGGCCAAGTATCAAGTCTATGGGGTTCTCTGGGAGGTGATTCTCTCCTCCATCTAGTTTTAAGTCATGTAGACTAGACAGTCTAAGAGATTTGGGACACACTGAAGTAATCACTTATGGATTTAAAAGGAGAGGAAGAGATTGAATTAATTTCACTGCAGATCACAGCAACTTAGTTGCTTCTAGTTTCTTTCTCTATTATTAGTCATTGCAGCATTTGCTTGTAGTAGCCATTCTTCTATCTCTACTTTTTTTCACTGCAGGATAGCCATATATACCTATGGAAATTGAATTCAAAACTTTTGGTAAATATATTAATTTTTCAGTCATAGTAATAATATCTGGTTTCTGGATTTTATCAATATGATCTCTTCTTTCATATGGCCAAAAGAAAAATGCTAATCTTTGCTTTAAGCTCTAAGAAGAGTACTTGATCTAACATTTCCCCATATGAATGGTCTTCATCATTTACCAATTAAATTAATGTTATATATTTATTAGGATTCTACCACGCGCAGAGCATTGTACTTAGTGCTAGAAGAAGTACAAAGTTTAGAGAATCCATAGCCTCAGACTATGTAAACTTCAGAGTGTCATGGTGGGACTATAATACACAGTATTAAGTGCTAAGTCATTATCATAAGGCAGCTCCCTAAGACTTTGTGTTGGCAGTCTGCATTTGTGTAGGGAGTTTCCTCATAAATTCCCTATATCCTGAAATCTCAGATCCATATTTTAAAAATTCCATTGAAGGTCCACATAAAATTCTAGGTTTTTAACAATCAGAGAGGGGATGAAAGAAGTCTTCCTAGAGAAAGTCATAGTTAAGTTCAACTTTTAAAGAGTGGAGAGAAATTCAACAGCTGAAGATAGAGAAAGAAGGTGACCTCATGGATAGGAATTCCAGTAATAAAAGCTAAGCAGCTTGAGTCAGTCAATGGAAGGAGCACAAGATTTAGAGTCTGAGGACACGAATTTGAATCCTCTCTGGGTTACCCAACCTGTATGATTATGGGCACTCAGCCATTTCTGAGACTCACTTTCCTCATCTGAAAAAATGTGCTCTATGTGTAGGAATTAAACTGCATATGCTATAAAGTTCCTCCAATTTGAAGTCTGTAATCCCAAAATGAGAGACGAAAATGTGTGTTTGAGAGCAGAGAGTGTGGAGGGAAAGTACTATCAGACAAGGCCAGAAGAGGAGCATCGGGCCAAATTATTGAAGGGCTTTCATTCCAGATCTTGTAAAGAACAAAAGGTAAAGAGGGATACTGAACATTTATGAATAGAAAAGTCTTTGCTCAGCAAATGAATAGCTGTGAGGAAAACTTCTCAAGGTGGATGTAAGACTCAGTCTTGGGCAAATTCTTTAAGTCCAAGTTCTTTATCTTTAAAATAGAGATAATATCTTATAGAATCCTTATTTAATAGATAAAATATAAGAAAATGGATTTGCAAACACTAAGTTATATATACGTGAATTATCTTTGTTGGTGGTAATGATAATGTTGTGGGTTTTTTTTTAATTGGAAATAATGCAAACTCCTTGAGATAAGATAATGCTTTATAACACATACCAAACTGCACTAGATGCACCTTAGATGTTTAATAAATGTTCATTAAATGACTTAATCCCCTACAGTGGCCAGTCTGGTGACAAGTAACATTTCTCATGTAAATGATGACTTCTCCTTATCCAACAAAATATAGTCAATCATGCTTTGTATTACCAGCAAAGATGTAACTTCTATCTTTTAACTCCATATATTTACCATCATTTTCTCTGATTTATATTTTTGTCATATAAAATCTACTCTCCTAATGACTAGTTGAAAATTGAGAAGCAAAAATAAAAAAAAAAATCACCTTTCATTCAAAAAACTATTTGATTCACACAGTACCAATTAATCAATTCAATTCTTTCCTCTGACTCATTACTTTGACAGGTCATTTTTGGCATTTGTGGTCTAAATTGAGGACAGAGAACTGGTTTTTGAGTCACCACACCTGGATTTAAGGCCTTGTTCACAGCTATAAATAAGGTCTAGCTTGGAGATTAATGGACTAGATTTAGAATAAAAACTTGTTTCCACATCAGCCAGATTTCCTCCACTCTCCTTTCTCTCTTTCTCCCTCCCCTCCACCTTTTCCAATACAGGAAGCAATTTTGTATAGGTTATATAACCACAATCAAGCAAAACATATACTTGTATCAAGTACTATGCTGTGAACTGAGTATACAGTCCATTTCTTCTCTCTCTTCTTTCTTGATTTTTCTCTCTTTTGCTTTCTTTTCCCTTTCTCCCTCTTCTCTCTCCCTTTAACTCTCTTTCCCTCCCACTCTCTTTTTCCCTCTCCCTTATATCATATAATTATATACATACATATATTCTAATACCTATTTGTGAAAATTACTAACAGTGATATTATGGGCAAATAATTTAACATTTCTGAGCCTCTTATATACATTCACACATATATGTCTATATATATACATATATATATATATACACCTTGATTTAGATATGTAATATCTCTATCTATCTATCTCTATCTATCTATCCATATGTATATGTATATCTAAATCTATATCTATATATATATATATATATATATACATATCTGAGAGCATGACCTATGTAACTTTTGTATTAGGCAAAAATGGAAATGAGAAATTTTGAGAGATGGAGATGAAAAGAGTACATTCCATTCATGAGGAAAGGAGAAGAGTTAGCTATTGCAAAGGCATAGAGATGAAAGAAAGAACATTGTGTAGAAGAATGGTAAGTTCACTTTGGCTGAACTGCAGACAACATGGGGGAAGTAATGTGCAACCTTCAACCTTCAAGAGGTACTTAGCCCTAAATTACTAAGGGCTAAGTATCTGCTAAATTGATTACTGTTACAATCTTCTTTGGCAGCCCCTGAATCTTCTGTTCAGAAGGTCCTAGTTGGGATGTATGAATACCAGGTTGTGGCTTTGATATGGTCACTGAATTGGTCAAAGGATAGAATGAGCACTTACTGGACCTACTACAGTGAAAGAACCTTAATAAGGAAGTTGTCTGAGAGGTTAATCACTGATCACTAAACAAGAAAAAGGGAATATTATGAAATGTAAAATGGATCATTTTGATTATATTGAACTAAAAATGTTTTGCACAAACAAAATCAACTGCAATCAAGATTAGAAGGAAAGCAGAAAGATGGGAAATATTTTTCAGTAAATGTCTCTAATAAAGTCTTCATTTCTCAAGTATATAGAGAACTGAGTCAAATTTATAAGAATAAAGCAATTTCCAAGTTGGGAAATGGTCAAAGGATATAACAAGGCTGTTTTCAGATGAAGTCAAACCAATCTATATTCATAGGAAAAAAAAATTTATCTGACACTATTGATTAGAGAAATGCAAATTAAAACTACTCTCAGGTAGCACTTCATACCTATCAGATTGGCTAATGTGACAGAAGATGAAAATGATAAATGTTGGAAGGGATGTGGGAAAATTGGGAAATGGATGCACTGTTGGGAAGTTGGGGAATGATCCAACCATTTGCGAGAGAAATTTGGAACTGTATCCAAAGGGCTATAAAACTGTGCATGCCCATTGATCCAGCAATACTACTACTGCTAGGTCTATATCCCAAAAAGATCATAAAAAGGGGGGAAATCTATCTGTACAAAAATAGTTTTAATAGCTTTTGTTGTGCTGGCAAAGAATTGGACATTGAAATGATGCCCATCAATTTGAGAATGTCCAAACAAGTTTTAGTTTTATGATTGTAATGAAACACTACTGTGCTATCCAAAATGAAGAGTAGGCTGATCTCAGAAAAAAAAAAACTGGAAAGACATGAACTGATGCAAAGTAAAACTGAGTAGAACTGGGCAGATGTTCACAATAACAGTAATATTACATGATGATCAACAGTGAATGACTTAGCTATTCTCAGTGATAACAGTGATTGAAGACAATTCCAAAGGATTCATGATGAAAAATGTTATCCACCTTCGAAGAAGGAACTGATGAAGTTGGGATGTAGATCAAAAGCATACTAGTTTTCACTTTTTGTGGGTATGTGCATTTTTCCCTTCTGGTCTGTTTCTTCTTTCCCAACATGACTAATATGGAAATATGTTTTGCATGATTGTGGTTATATAACCTATATGAAATTGCTTAGTGTATTGGAAAAGGTGGAGAGGAGGGAGAAAGAGAGGAAAGGAGAGTGGGTAAAAATCTGGAATTCAGAACTTTGAAAAAAAGAATGTGAATAATTGTCTTTACATTAATGGGGGGAGGGGATATATTATTAAAGAAAAAAAAGAAAGACACTGAGGAGACAATTGTTAATGCAAACCCATAAAGACTAGAATTTGGAGGAAATGTTAGAGAGAGAGAGAGAGAGAGAGAGAGAGAGAGAGGGAGGGAGGGAGGGAGAAAGGAGAGAGAGAATGTGTATATTTTACCTCTTACCTCATCAGTCATCCCATCTTCTTCCACCTGGCTAATCTCCTGGATTGTATGAGCTCCAGAAACTCATCATTCTGCAAGAAAAAATAAATAAATCCAAAAATCCTATGCCCTTAGATCCCTTCTTTCCTCTGGTTGGAGAAAATGGGGGAGGATATCTGGGAAGTCCTCCCAGACCCTTGGTTTGAGGAAGGCACACAGGGAATTCACCTCATCCTTCTCCACACACCCCAGATGATCTTCTGAATTAAATGATCTGCAGAAATTCATTATTTTGCAAGATGAAATTAACTCTGTAATTCACATCTCTTAACATTATTGTCCATCCTGGTGGTAGAATTTCATCATGTTCCCTGTGTTGGACTACGCCCACCCATGTTTTCAGCTTTAAAAATGTGTTATCTTCTCCCATCGTACTGAGAGCTCCTTGCCTTCTGGGACTATCTTGTGACTTTCTTTTTATCCTCAGTGCATAGCACCTTTCCTAACATATGATTGGTGATTAATAAATGTTTGTGAACTCTGACTCTAATATATACATGTATGTATGCATATGTATGTTTGTGTATGTAACACTAGGTGGCGCAATAGGTTAGGTCTATGGTCTGATGGAAAAGAATGAAATTGCCCAGGTTCATGACAACTCTGCTGTTTTGAGAGTGGTTATTGAATATACAAATAGTTTCTGATTATGCCCCACAGTAGAGAGAGATAACTTCCTCTTTCTAACAATAGGCTTCAAGGTTGGGATCCTTGCCCAGTGCCAAGAAAGGTCAGTCTCTTATGTGGCACCCAGAGGTATTCCACCCTCTCACGCCTCAAATGAACACTAGGAAATACAAAACACAGGGTGAACCAATGACATTTATGAGAAATGATGTTAGAAGAGTCAGATGCTATCTTTAATAGAATAAAAGAACATGCTTAAGACAGGTACCAATTGAACCCAGATGAAGAAAGAGATATGGATGACCAGTTTCCCCCTATTATTCATGCGTCTGATTTTTCCCCCTTAGCATTCAAGCCACCTAATTGTATTTGTAATGGAAAACAACCAAAAAATAAAAAATCCACAGTCTTATACATTGCTATTTATTCCTTCAGCTTTCACTAATCTACTCTCCCTGCAGGTGTGTTTTTAAGTAGGAAAAATTTCTTCTGCTGCCTATGGTGGTACCTGCCATAGCAGTAGAATGTTCTGCCATGTCCCTCCCCCGGTATCTTCCTTATTTTCTTCTTTTATTCAGGAGCTTCTTGCAGAACTACCACAGTCCCACAAACCCCAAAACATGTCCCTGCTTCAAAGATAAGAGGTAAAAACCAGTTCACAGATGTTTGTACAGTCCTGGGCCGTTCTTGCCCTTTCTATAGTCCCTCCTGAAGAAATGTCACATGTAGCTTTGAGGACAGAATTGAATGCAGGTGTTTTGACCTCAGAACCTTTCAATCAACTCTCAGAAAAACAAATGAAAACTGCCCATGTTTATTAAAACTAGAGGGGATTTGATAGATAGATAGATTAGATAGATAGATGGATAGATAGATAGATAGATAGATAGATAGATAGATAGATAGATAGATAGATGATAGGTGATAGATAGACAGATAGATAGATACACACTATTAATCTCTAGAAAAATAACCCCAAATGGAAAAGTCATAGCTAAAATCCAGAGTCAATTGGAAAAGTGGATAGAGAATTGGTCCTGCAGTCAAGAAGACCTAAGTTCAGATTCACCCATTGACATTTACTAAATGTGTAACCTAGGGCAAGTCACTTAACCTCAGCCTTCCTCAGTTTCCTTAATAGAAAAAGGGGATGTTAATAGTACCAACCTCTAAGAGTTGTAAGGATCGAATGAGATAATATTTGTAAAGCATTTAGCACAGTAACTGGAATACAGTAAGTGGCATATAAATGATAGTTGCTATTATTATAATCATAATTATTTATGGATAGGACATTATCCTATCTATAAAAGATAGGATACTGATGTTGCTGTTGTGTTTGTCCTTCATTTTCTATTTTTTTTGAAGGTGGGAAGGCAAGGCAATTGGGATTAAGCAACTTGCCCAAGGTCACACAGCTAGTAAGTGTGTCAGTGTGTGAGGCTGGTTGGAACTCAAGTCCTCCTGATAAGAAGACTGGTGCTCTATTGACTGCACTTCCTACTTTCCCCCATCCTTCATTTTTGAAGAGGACAGTGGCATCAGGGAAATGAGGACATGACTTGCAGTTGACTTGGATTTGAGTGAAGGAGAGCTGTGCAAGATAACCAGCCTTGCTTTTTCCTCCAGAGTCATCTGGATCCAGTGACCAGATATTCATCAGGATAACTAGAGATGACTGAGGATGAGGATACTGTAAACATCCAGAAAGAGGCCATTCAGTTACTAAGGATCTATAATCAAGACAGTATGAAACCGTACACTGTTCATTAGAAGTGAGAAATATTGTAATATTTCAGGAGACAAAAGTTATGGAGTTATGACCAAGAATAACTTAATACTACAAAGCAGAGTGTACTTCCTTGAGGAGAAAATGGGAATTCACTGCAGTAACAGACTTTCAAACACTTCTTGAAAAGAACAGTGCTGAGTAGGTGCTTTAAAACACATCGTCCAGAGAAAGCTAGAAAAGTATATTTATTGGGCCAATTAGATAATGAATGGTGCTGAATGGTGATTTATAGCTAACATCCACAAAGGGAAGAAGAAACAAATGCATCTTTGGAATCATGTCTAAAAATGACATTAAAGGGGTAATAAGAAAAAATTTAGTGGTAGTGGATTGATTCTCTCATGAAAGTTTGCACAAGGGAAAGAGAAATAATGATAAGGAGAATCATTGGTATATAAATGAAAAAGAAGGACATGGAATTTATTTGTCCTAATTAGAGTATGCAAGAAAAGTACACAAACGTAATGGATAGGGTGGGGAGAGAGGATGTCATTTGAACTTCTCTCTTATTTGATATGGACAAAGATTTAAATACATGTGTATATGCTTTTTGGTATATACATATTTGGTATATACATAAACAAAACTGTAAATGTAAGAAATGTCCAAAGAGATGATTTCAGAGAATTCCAGATAGTATGAATTGATGCATTTAAGTTAGCAGAACATGGACAACAGCATTATCAAGGAAAAAAACCTTAAAAACTGATTAAGTGACCAAACACATCTTGAGAAGACCTGTGATGAAGAATGTTACCTCTCTCATTATGAAAGGGTGGTGTATACAAGGTCCAGAGGCATACATTTTTGTGCTTGATTACCTTGCATATTTGTTTTTCTTTACTATGCTCACTTGTGATAAGACTGGTTTTCTTCTCTAAAGTTTTAGAGATATACATTTATATTCCCTTCACCTATCCTCATACTATGTAAAGTTTCATAAGTTACAATTATTGTTTTTCCATGTAGGCATGTAAATAGTTCAACTTTGATAAGCTCCTTATGATTTCTTTTCCCTGTTCACATTTCATGCTCCTCTTGCTTCTTGTATTTGATTGTCATATTTTCCATTCTGCTGTTTTTTTTTGTTTTTTTTTTTTATCAAGAATGCTTGAAATACCTCCACCTCTTTAAATGACCATATTTTCCCCTTGAACATTATACTCAGTTTTGCTGGGTAGATGATTCTTCGTTTTAATACTAGCTCCTTTGATCTCTGGAATATCATATTCTATGCCCTTTGATCCCTTAACGTAGAAGCTGCTAGATCCTGTGTTATCCTGATTGTGTTTCCACAATATTCAAATTGTTTCTTCTTGGCAGCTTGTAATATTTTGTCTTTGATCTGGAACTCTGGAACCTGGCTATAGCATTCCTAGGAGTTTTCTTTTGGGGATCTTTTTTAAGAGGTGATTGGTGAATTCTTTCAATTTCTATTTTTCCCTTTGGTTCTAAATTATCAGGGCAATTTTCCTTGAGAATTTCTTGAAGGATGATTTCTAAGTTCTTTTTTTGATAGTAGCTTTCAGGTAGTCCACTAATTTTAAAATTGTCTCTCCTGGATCTATTTTCCATGTCAGTGGTTTTTCCAACAAGATATTTCACATTGCCTTCTATTTTTCCATTTGTTTGGATCTGTTTAATAGTATCTTGATATTCCAGAGATCAAGGGATGAGCCCTTCCTGCCAAGCTGCCTTCAGTGGGAGATGAGTTTTTCTTTATTTTTGTGAGTTTTGGAGCCCTAATTTAGAGTCATATTTTGTGAGTATTTGAGGTGGGTATTTGGGAGCTACAGAACCTTGATGCTTCTATTCCACCATCTTGGCTCCATCTCTCCTTCTATTATTTAATTAATCTTTTTTATGCTCTTTGTTATTTGTAGTTGTTGCATTTTGTTTTCTAGGCTTCTGGCTGTCATTATTGCAGAATTATTTTCCTTCCAGAGATTTTTCTTCTCATTCTTTAATTCCACAATAGTATTTCTTTGCATTAGGACCTCTTTGTGTAACTCATTTCTTCATTTTGTCTCCATTCTTCTGGGGAGAGGTCTTGTGAAGATGACATTTTGTTCTTTCTGTGACTATTCTTTTATCCAGTGCATTTCTTACTGGTTTAAGGTGATATAGAGCTACTCAGCTTAGATATAACACTTCATACATCCATCTTCAAGTTAATTTCTTCTCCCACCACTGTACTGAAACTGCTCTTTGAGGAGTTATTAACAATTTCTGACTTGATAAAATGCAAAGGTGTTTTCTCAATGTTCATCTTCCTTGAGATCCTGCAGTGTTTGACTCTGTTGACCATGTTTTCTTCCTGATTATCTTTACTTTTAGCTTCTAGATCTCTCCTCCTTCACTTTCAACTTACTTATCTTCTAGATTTCCCAGAGTTGTTCTCTTCTTGCTCCTGTCAGTATCTACCCTAGTCTAGAATCCTAATGATTCTTGCCAGGACCATCACAATAGCATCCTACTTGACCACCATGCTTCAGGTGTACACCCCAATCCATCTTCCACAGGACAGAAAAATTGATATTTTCAGGTGCATTTGATTATTTTTTATCATTAACTGAAACACCCCCCCCCCAAAAAAAGAACATTTCTATCACACATCAAAATACAAGAAGGCAATTTTATATAAAAACAAATACCCATTTTACATTACTTGCTTTTTAATAGTCTACACAATGTTTTCAAAACTTTCCTGCTTGACTGTGTTTTCTTCTAAACTTTATTCTTTTCTTTTCTGCACATTTAAAAACTAGTTGGGGACTGGGTCAAGATGGCAGAACAGAAGCAGTAAAACTCTGGGGGATTCCCCCATAACCACCTCAAACACCTATAAAATATGACTATAAAAAAATTTATAGCTACAGAACCCACAAAGTGACAGAGAGAAACAAATCTCCTGATGAAGGCAGCTGGGCAGGTACACAGGGTGTCCCTCACAGCATGCTGGGAGCAGAACCCAGCCCGACATGAGCCTGCAGTTTTAGCTGCAGGGTGGCCATGATCAGCCATGGCTGGAGCATTCAGGACAGTGGATCACCTACAGTTGTGGCAGTTCCCAGAATTATCAACCCATAAATGCCAAAGGCAAAGTAAAAGGTCAGTGGAACTCTTCTGGATCTCGGGGGAACAGAGGCACGGTCCAGCCTATGCCCCCAGAGGAAGAAGGAGCAGAAGGGGTGGCCGTGCAGCCGACCCCACATGGCTGCTTCAGAGCTCCTGGCCTACAGATATTAGGGTGGCCAAGTGACTATTCAGAGACTAAGCATGCTTTCCTTGACTTGCCTAGATCTGGATCACAGTGTTGGGTAGTGTTCCTGACGTGTGTGACCAGTAACCCCCACCCAAAACTGGTGGGGATTATAGAGATGGTGTCCTCTTAATAGCCCCAGCAGCTGGGAAAACCCCAGCAACTTGGGACAAAGGTCTCTCCTCTAGAAGGAGAGTTCTACTGTGAAAAAGAGCTCAAAAGTTAAGTAACTGAGTGGTAACATAAGCAAGTAAAGGAAGCAAAGCGAGCACAGCCATCCAACTTTACATTCCTTTTTTGGGGACAAAAAGGATCAAAGCATGGAATGGGAGGAAGATAACACAGTGAGAACTCCTTCACCAAAAGCTTTCAAGAAAATTATGAACTGGTCATAGGCCATGGAGGAGTTCAAGAAGGATTTTGAAATCATTCATGGTCATTCAGTGAGGTGGAGGACCTTCAAACATTCTTGCTGAAAAAAACAGAACTAAAAAGAAAATTTGACACTCAAATACAAGAAGCATGAGAAGGTAAATATGGAAAAGAAATCATAAGGAACTTATCAAAATTGAACTATTTACATGCCAACATGGAAAAATGATAATTTTAACTTATGAAACTTTTCTCAGTATGAGGATAAGTGAAGGGAATACAAATGTGTATATACATACATACATATATATACATATATATATATACATACATACATATATACATATATATATTTATACACATGCATATGTCTATATAGAATGGTTTATATATGTGTATGAACACATATCTGAGTATGTGTATATATGAGTACATAGAGGGCACAGGATCAATTGAATAGGAAGGGATGATGCTCTAAAAGGTGAAATTCTGAGGTGAGAAAGGATTAGAATGAATGAGACAGGGAGAGACCGAATGGGGTTAATCATCTGATATAGAAAAGGCAAGGGATAATTGTTACAATTGTTTCCACAGTATTTGAATTGTTTCTTCTTGGCAGCTTGTAATATTTTCTCCTTGATCTGGGGACTCTAGAACCTGGCTATAGCATTCCTAGGAGTTTTCTTTTTGGGATCTTTTTTTCAGAGCTGATGGGTAAATTCTTTCAAGTTATATTTTGCCTTTTGATTCTAAAATATCAGGGCAATTTTCCTTGAGAATTTCTTGAAGGATGCTTTCTAATTGTTACAATAGAGGGGAAAAACAGGAAAGCAAAAAGGAAAGGGTCAACCTTACTGTCTTTGAATTTGGCTTAGGGAAGGAATGACATAAACTCTAAACTGGGTACCTTGCCACACAGAAGAATAGGGGGAATGGGGATGAGAGGTGGGATGATGGAGGGGAGAGCAGAGTGGGGGGGGGGGGAGGGTTAATGAAAGT
>CM053583.1:15682569-15716840 GCA_028627135.1 Pseudochirops cupreus | reverse complement strand
TTAGATATGATCAGATGATATCTAAAAAATGAAATAAAATTAAGGGGTGATAAAGAGGAATGCACTGAGAGAAAAGAAAGGGAGAAGTAGAATGGGGCAAATTATCACACATAAAAGAGTCAAGAAAGAGCTTTTACAGTGGAAGGGAATTTGGGACAGTTGACAGGGAATACATGAACCTTACTCTTATTGGAACTGGCTCAAAGAAGGCATAACATGCACACTCAATTGGGTATAGAAATCTATCTTGACATCCTGGAAAGTAGGTGAGAAAAGTATAAGCAACGGGAGAGTGCTAATAGAAGAGAGGGCAGACTGGAGGAGCTGCTTGTCAGAAGCAGAAAACTTTTGAGTAGGGCATGGTGAAAGAAGAGAGAGAATAGAATAAGCAGGAGGAAAATAGGATGGTGGGAAATACAGTTTGCAATCATAACGGAAAACATTTTGAACCAAGTTTCCCTGATAAAGACCTTCCAATCTCCATTTATTGAATATAAAGATGACTCCATTTCTTCTAAGGGATTCTTGCCCATAGAAGTATATGTAATGATCACATTAATTAAATTCATTCATTACTGTAGATTTAAGTTCACTGACACCCAAGGTATTGGTGTTTAATCTTTCCATCTCTCACTTTACCACATCCAGCTTACCTTAGTTCATAGAACTTAAATTCCAGAATTTAATACCGATCATTGTAGCATCAAACTTTCTCTAGGCACCAAACACATTCACAGTTGAGTTTCCTTTCAGGTTTGGCCTAGCCACTTCATTGTTTCTTGAGCTACTATTACTTGTTATTACTGTTAGTTGTCATCTACTCTTTCCCAGTAACATAGAGGACGCCTTCCAACGTGAAGGGCTCATCTCCCGACGTCATCTGTTTTTATCATTTTAGTACTCTTTATACAGTTTTCTTGGCAAAGACAGTGGAGTATTTTGCCAATTTCTTCTCCAGTGTATCACTTTTTGTCAGAACTCTCCACTATGACCTGTCCATCTTGGACAACCCTGTATGGCATAGTGCATAGTTTCCTTAAGCTACACAACCCCATATGCCACAAGACAGGAATCCAGGAGAGGAATACACCTCCTACTTCCAACAACTGATGTTTTTTTTTTCTTACAACTTTAATAATATCCTTTTTGAAATTAGGGCACAGGCAACTAGATAACACAGTGGTGGGACTTCTGGATGTGGAGACAGGAAGACCGGAGTTTGAATTTGGCCTCAGACACTTCTTAGTTGTGTGACTTTAGGCAAGTCATTTAATTTCTGTATACTTGTATTCTCATCTGTAAAACCATGGTAATAATAGCATCTCCCTCCCAGGGTTGTTGTGAGAATAATATGAGTTAAAATATTTTGTAAACTTTAAAGTCCTGTATGAACATTGACTATTATTATCAGAATGCAAGCTTTTTGAGAGCAGTTGATTATTTGATTGTGTCATGGAATCCCTCACTGGTTGGCATAGTTCTAAATGTTTAATAAATGCACATAAATGTTGGTTACTTGATTCATTGATTGCTTAATTTCCACTGCCAATAAGGAATGGAAAGGAAAACAGTTATTAATGGTAACTACTAAAGAAATATCTGATAGAAAAGAATGGTTACATATAAGAAATATGCATGGAGTAAGACTTTTCTTTTTCCTCTTTTTTTTTTTTTTTTTTAGAAAATGTAGTACTTCCTGTGTGCTCACTCTCCCAACTCACATTACACATTGGAAGGTAAGATTCACAGAGGAGGAAATGCTACCTGTCCTCTAAGGTCACTAGGAATAACACTAAAAATATGGAACTTCTAATATTATTGTTCACTAGCCTCTAAAACAGTGGTGCTCAACCTTCCTAATGCCGTGATCCTTTAATAATTGCATGTGGGCGTGTCTGCATGTGGCTGGACCCACCTGGAGATGGTTAGAGGAGGTTCCTAAGACTATTGGAAATATGTGTTTTCCTATGGTCTTAGGCAACCCCTGTGACCCCTGTGAAAGAGTCATTTGACCCCAAAGGGGTCACAACCCACAGGTTGAGAACTGCTGCTCTAAACAATGCCACTGGCTCCAAACAACCAGGTTTTCTAATGGAGAAGGTGCATACAAACCCTTACATAAGGCTCTTGGGGAGAATAGGGTCAAACAGGTTAGTTGGCATTATTCTGACTTCTAATGCATGTTGGTGTAAAGGCAAGCATAAGCAGCTTTCCAGAGGATGGCTGTTGTGAACAGACTTTCAAGGTTCTGATCACACAGTACAGTGAAATCTCTATTCAATAACAAATCAGAAAAACAAAAACATTCACAGAAAACAAGTTACAGCATTCACCATGTCACAACTCAACAACTTATCATTAAAATGGCCACATAGTTTTCACCAAGTGGTCATAGACATTTAAACAAAGTACATTAATTTACTCAATCACAAAATCCTTAATTCAGTCACAAAGTACAAAAGTCAAAGTTCTCCACCCCTAGGTCACACTAAATCATAATCTTCTCAGTCAGTACACAGTATTCAAGTAAAATCTTTTTTCAGCTCTAGGCTGGCTCTCAGTTTCCATGATTCCTCTTCCATGGTCCCAGTTCCAACTGTCACCTGGGTTCAGAGACAGTCAGGACCCACTTCCTTGTCCAGGTCTTTCTCCAGTTCTCATTCCATATTGAATTTCACAGTGTCCAATCCACCTCAAGTCCTTCACAGTTCCTATTTCTGGGAAGACAAAGCTTGACAGAGCCACAATAATATTCATACACATTTCTGGCACCATCATCAATTCACTATCTGCCTGTGAAGTCAACTCAGACCTACCAACAAGGTCTGAGAACTCAATACAAATCATCAACATAGAAATCAACACAGACCCACAAACAAGGTCCAAGAGGTCAGCACAAATCATCAGTAAAATCCCAGGACCTCCAAACCCTCCTCCAGGACTTCTGTAAACACACAACCAGAAAATCCTCTTTCAGGACTTCCATTAAGGTCCCAGGGCTTCTGTACAAAGTATCACAAACAAACATCAACACAGACAGAGCAGACAAACAGAGTGCCAGAATACCACAAGTTTTCTCCATCTCGACTCTGCCACCTCTTCTCAGTTCTTCTCAATTCTCAGTTCAGTCTTCAGTCCAGCAGCAGTTGCCCTGCCTCCATGATGCTTATACCAAGACTGTCCAGTGTATACTTTGCCTTATATACAGTATAGCTCCTCCTCTTCCTATTGCAGGAGTTCATGAGTTCTAGGGTTCACAAGTTGTGGGGTTCACACATTCTGTTTCTTAACAGACTTGATACAAGGCTTGAAAGAAACTTGAACTGAAACAAGGTGTTAATTCAATAGCTGAAACAAGGTGTGACCTATTTCTGTGCTTGCCATTACAGTTGGTTATTACTGCTACAAACTCTGGTTGTCAATGAGATTTCTCTGATGGCACCATAGATCCCCCATACTCAGTAATTTAAGCATTTTCATCCAAGAATATTCATACACTTGAAATTGGGAAAAAATAAACACAAAATATAGAGAGGCAATAAGGGAGATAAGACAGCTGCCATTCTCTCACATCCTTCTCAAAAGTTACCAGGGAAGGGAGTGAGAACTCATCTATTTATATGTTTTATGCACCATGATTCTGATGTAGAAACTCATGTGTCTCTGAAGTCAATTAAGAATATTCATAATCACAAACAATAACATTAGTCACCATGGCCAAAAATATCTTCCAGAGATATACTTTTGGGGTTGATAGAAGGCAGAGAGAATTGGGCATGTTCTATGTAATTTACAAGGGATGAGGAATCCAATCATGATATGAAGCATAAGTTCTCTACCTAGGGTTCATAAACTTGTATTAAAAAATTTGGCAACTGTATTTCAGTATTGGCCTCCTATATAATCTTACATATTTTATTTTATGCATTTAAAATCATTATAAGGAGAAAGGGTGAATACAGTTCCTCAGATTTTCTAAGATGTTTATGTCACCAAAATGTTAAGAATTCCTTCTCTAAAGACTGAGGTGTCATTGGTCAACCCTCCCCCACCCATTACATTTCTTTTGCTTCTAATTTCCCTGAAGTAAAGGATATGACTGTTGATAGTCCAGCAGATGGATTAGTGGTGAAACTTCACTGACAAACCAGGTTAGAAATGAGAGTTTTCTTAATTAAAGAAGAGAAGTTGAAAGTCATCTTTGTTGCTGCATCCCCATGAGTTTATGGAGAGATATGGTTTTTAAAAGATAAAAAATTGAGAAGGATCAATATCATGCAGAATGTTACTATCTCATGTATTCAATACTGTTACCTAATGGGCTATTCACCAAATCACAGAACTTCAAAGATGCAAATAACCACAAACATAATCTAGTCCAAAGAGTGCCTGAATTAGAATGCAAAAATAAATCAGCCAGATAATCAGTACTCTTGTAAATACCACCTTTTTCCTCCAAGTCATTAAAACCACTCCTGCCTTCCAAAACAGAAAAATGATTCAAGATGACCAGCATGAATGTGCGTGATGGGGGTCATAGACAGAAAGACTGGAAGGTTCCCTAAAAGCCAATTCCATACAAGTCAATAAATTTATTAAGCCTCTATGAAATACAAGTCTCTGGCTGAGTGCTGTGGGATTATATCAAGACTTCAGTTGAATCAGTGAGCAAACTAATGTGGCAATTCTCTCCACAGATGCAGTTGCAACCCAGGCTTCACTTCTATTGCTGAGGAATTATCATTTGTCATTTTCTACAAAGCCTCTAGATCAAGCCATCCATCCTCCAGCAAACATTTATTAAGTGCCTGCTATGTGCTTTACACTGTGCTAAGTGCTGAGAATTCAGATTCAAAAGACAACCTCTATCCTCAAGAAGTTTACGATCTAATGGAGATTGAATGTGTGCTAGAGGTTTTCTGCTAGGTGTCTTTAAATTTCATGGGTCCTCATGCAGAACTCAGGTAAAGTGCAAATGACTTTACACTATTAGACCTCAATTTACCCATCAGAAAAATGAATGAGTTAGACAAGATGACCTCTGACGTACCTTCTCAGTGGAAATCTCTGATCCTACAATTAGTAATTTTTTATCTTTTGCTTCAGTATAAATCAGTCTTTTTCTGATTGTGCTTTTATTTGACGATATGCCCTTTCCCATTTCTTTCACATAGGACATCAATGGAAATATATTTAAGATGTCAGTTACTATAATACGCTTCCCCATTATGGGTTCAGATATCTGAAACTTATTTTTAAGAAACTGTGATTTTTCAAGATTTACCCCAGAGTGTATCATTAAAAGAACTCCACCCCTTAACCCACTCAACCTCAATGCAACTTCCAAATTTGCAATCCAATTCATTTAATCTTTCTGTCCAGCCCTGTGTCTAATCCATTGTCACTTTGCATAGATTGTTCCAGATAGGTGAATTAACATATTAACTCAAATGACGGGACATTCTGAGTGAGAACTGGAGATACAGGAATGAAACACACACACACACACACACACACACACACACACACACACACACACACACACACACACACCCTGACCTCAAAAGCCTTACAGCCTAAAAGGAAGGAAAACACCAGGTACACAAATAAGATCACTACAAAGTAACATGTTAAGAGGGAAAGATCCAGACAAACCATTCTAGGAAAACTTGAAGAGTGAAAAAAAAATCAACTGAGACATCGGAGAAGAATTTATGGAATAAGAAATATTTAAGGAGAACTTTGAAGGGAATTGAAGATTCTAAGAAGTAGAGAAATATGAGATGAGCAAATTCCAAATACATAGAATAAATTGTGCAAGCATATAGTATTGGAAGATCACAGATTGAGATCAGGAAATAGCTAAAGGTGTATTTTAGTTGTAATATAGAGAATGGAGGATGCTAATGTGCAAGAAGGCTAAAAAGGTAGATTGCAACTCATGTGTTGTATGTCAGATTTAGAAAGCATGTCACTGAATACCAAGATTTTAACAAGAAGACTGCAAAATGATTCAGTGACCTGAGATTTCATCTGTGTGGGTAGCCCCTACACTGCTGATGATTGCATCCCATCTATGGTATAGAAAATCTTCAAAAAGTGTCATAATAGTAATGATAATGAAAAATAAATTGTTAATCAGTTGAGGTCTCTCAAAACATTGGTAAACTAATCTTCAAATGACAAATGAAGAGTGTGTCACCAGATCCAGCATTTCTAGCTCTGAAAAACTGGCCAAAATCTACCTTACATTAGTTGATTATTTGGAAATCTAAAATTACTTTCATGCTACAATAAGACATCATGGTAGAACTACAATAGAGCAATAATAACTCATGTTTATTTTACACTTTGAAGTTTTTACAACTTTTCCATTACACAAAAAACAACCTTCTTAGGTAGGACATGAAAATATCATTTCTATTTTATAGATGAGGAAATATATACTGAGAGATTAAGTAAATTTTTTAAGGCCAGAAAACTAGCATTTGAATAGGGATTCAACCAAATGGTACCAACTCTGGGCAAGTCCCTTACCTATCAGTGCCTCAGTTTCCTTACCTATAAAATGAGGGGGTTGGACTTAGTGACCTTGAAGGTCACTTACCATTCTAAAATGATGATCCTATGACTCTAAGACTTGCACTCATCCCCAACACCAGAATAGCCCCAATATGATAACAGAGATAAAGTAAAGACCACCATGAGAGCAAAAGGACAGATTAGAAATCAGACAAGGTGGCATGAATCATAATGACGTAAAGGTTAGAATACAAGGCAGAACATGCTAAGAGCCAGAAGAGAAGAAGAGCCAAAGCAATGTTCTTAATTTCTAGTTGAGGAGAACAATGAAGCCTTCTTAGATGAATGGACCTGAACCAGTACTTGATAGATAGATGGAGTTTTGACAGGCATAGAGAGGAGACAGAAGGATAAAATTAAAGGGGGGTAGGGATCAGTGGGTGTGCTTTACAAGAAGAGGAAACATAATAAGCATTGATAAAAATGACAAAAATTGTCCACAAAATGTGTTTGGGAACAAACTGATTATCGTGTTTGACTAAAGTTCTGAGTGACCATAATGAATGATAGCTTTAGAAAGGTACTTTAGAAAGGTATGCCAAATAGATGGTACAGATTGATTTATGTATGTGCCAGGTTTCAAAAGGTCTTTCATTGGAAAAAAAAAAAGAATTCAGATTTTGGTCTTGTAATATCCTAGACTGTGGGAACTCCAAGTCAGCTGGTTCAATCTCATCATCTTGCAGATGAGAAAACAGAATATGAAAGGTTAAGTACTTCGTCCAAGGTCACATAGCTAATCCTTAACAGGTCTAGGTATAGGATTTGAGTTTCAGTCATTTGTCTTCAAATTCAGGGCTTCTCCTGCCCCTCCCTTGACCACTGTACCATGGGGAGTTTTCCTCTGAATCACATAATGGAGATGCAGGAGTACTTCTGGGAAAACATTCTTCTCAACATTAAAATAAACAAGGATATTCACAAAGGAAAAGCATACATTGAACAAAATATGACATATTTTCTGTTTCCAATTACCGTGTCATCCCCTAACTCTGTAAAAACTCTAATTGATTCTTTGGAGAACAAACTGTGGATTTCTCAGAGATTATGTGTGAGAGGTCTCAAAGGAAGCGATAAGAGATATGTGTGAGTCCAACAGAAGATATATCAGAACTGAAGAGCAAGAAACAGACTGTCTTGACCCACAAACTGTCCCCTGCCAAACTGAAGGTAAGTGGCTGGAGCTAGAAATTGGTATGTGAGCACCAAGTAAGCACTGTCTAATTTATCAAAGATTTTGAGTGGGAAAGAAGAACTTTAAGATACTATGGCCTTACTTTTTACTTTAGAAATGAAGAAACTGAATGTCAGAGAGATTAGGAAGGAACTTTCTCAAGACCACATGAGTAGTAAATAACAGAACCGGGGTTCACAGTATAATAACATCATCAGTTCATCAATGGAAGGGAACTTAGAGGTTGTTATGTACTACCTCTCATTTCACAGTTAAGGAATGAGTCTCAAACGTGTTAAGTAACATAACTCACCTTGGTAGTCGCAGAGTCAGGATTTGAACCCAGGTCTCATCCCTCCAAATCAAGTGTTCTTTTTACTACAGCAGATTGGATCTTTAACAATAATAAATTGTTCCTGTAGTATGTGATGATGGTAACAAATATTTTTAGCTTCCACTTCTTTAAAATGGGAATACCAATTCTAGCCCTACCTGTTTTGACAGGATTATGAAGAAAATTTCTTTCCCAACCTTAACTTGTTATTTATACACTATTTATAAACATTTAATATCAGTTTTTTTCTTTATGTAATATTGGTGCTGTTATTCCCATTTGTCAGATGACTAGATCAAGTTCAAAGGAGTAAAATAAATAATCTAGTGTTGTCATGAAATTAGTTGTGTAGGATTTTATCTTGGTTCTTTCTGGCTTAAAGTCCATAATTATTTATACCACATGCTTCATCCTCTTTAGATTCAGAAAGTATGAAGAAACTTCCCATAATGTTTTCTTCTTAGAGTAGCATTGAAATTAAGAATGGATCTTCACTCATTACATATAACTGTCTCCTTTCTTCCTTTAGATGCAATTTCCTTTTAAATCTTTATTTTTTACTTTGTCAGGATTCTACACTATTAAAAAATAAATGGACGTCCTTACATGATTCCATAAGTGTTCTCTGATGTCATCACTTATTTGGGGTTTGACATTACCTCTTCTTTCTAGTCATTGAAGCAGTTATATGTATTCCCCCAGAAGTCAGGAGAAAGGCTGATGAGAGCAACAACATTAGGTCTGAAAATTTCCCCTCCATTTGGGATGGGATGAATACTTGAGAGATGCTCAGTCATTCCCTCTAGCCAAGTTGAACTATAATGCATATTCAAACCCCCCAAGCCTACACTTTACAGCATGTGAATCTTTTCCCTACTATGCATTATAAGATCATAAGGTTTAGACATGATCTTGTCCAATCACTTCATTTGACAGATGAAGTAATGTTCCAGAAAAGGATAAGGACTTTCTCAAGACAATAATTTCCAAAATAATGAATATGCTTTTTACTTTCATTTATCGATCTGTGACTTCAGTGTTTCAATAAAGACCTTTCTCTGTTCTTTAAGCTTATATTCTATTACTGAAAAAAGCGCTGGACCTAGAAACAGGAGAGCTAGTTTCTAACCCTAGCTGTGCCACTAAATAGATGCATGACTGTGGGAAAATTACATGTTCATTCTGGTCTGCAGTTCCTTTTCTGTAAAACGAAATGTTTGGGCTGAATAACATTTATTGTCTCATCTTTGATAGTCTAGGCTCTCAGGGTGCTCTCAGCTTGAGCTTTAGGAGTCAATTATTACACAAACATGTTCACTATACTTGTTGAAGAAAACTCCTTTCTTTAAGAATGACCTGAGGATATAGATTGTGGAAGGCTCCTAAAATTTCTCCTGCAGTCTCTATAACTTGGATGGTCGAAGGCACCTTACTTCCTATTGGGGTTACAAAGAAAAAAAAAGCTATTCAGTATCCATCTTCAAAGGGCATACAGGAGAATGTGCATTTTACAACAGCTTACTCAAATGCCTATTTTTTTCAGCTCTCATGCCCTTCCTGAGCTCAAATTTCATATTGCCAATTGTCAGTTATTGGGTATTTCCAGCTGAACTTCCCATAAGCATCTCCAAAATCAACATATATAAACAGAATTCTTCATCTTTCCCTCCAAAGCCTCCTCTCTTCTGAATTTCACTGTTACTGTCACAGAAAGCCTCATTCTTCCAGTTACCCAGTTTCACAATGTTGGTTGGTGTCATCCTTATTCATTCCACATAGCCATTCAGCTGCCAAATAAAATTATTGCAATTTTCACAACATTTTTCACATTCAGCACCTTTTCTCCATACATAAATCACTCTAGTTCAAGTCCATGGCATTTTTGCAGTGGAACTACTCCAACAGTCCCCCAAGTAGTCATCCTGTTTCATGTCTCTCAGATCCATCTTTCATGCTGTTGCCAACATGGTTGTCCGAACAGTCACGTCTGATGATGTCAGTACCTTACTCAACAAACCTCAATACCTCCTTCTCCCTTCTGTGATCAAATATAAAATGTTCTACATGGAATTTAAAGCCTTCATAATGTGGCCCGGTATTATCTTCCAGTCCCTTTACACACTGATCCCCCATCATCTAAAATCTAGCCAAATGAGCCTACTTGGTATTCCTCACCTGTGATTCTCTGTCTTCCACCTTTATGTTTGTGCTTGCTCTGTCCCCCATATCTGCAATACACTTTCCCTCCTAACTTCCAGCTCTAAAAGGAAGAAAGCTTCCTTGAAGACTTAGTTCAAATACTCCCTCCTGCATGAACTTTCTCAGTCTCTTCAGCTACAAGTGACTTTTCTTCTAAGTCTACTTTTTATATTTTCTGTATTTATTTTGTATAAATGAATTTTTATATTTGTTCAAACTCTCATTAGAAATGTACCTTTGCTATTAGGAAAAAGACTAGGTTTTTGTTTGCTTAATTTTATTTTGCTTTTACTCTGTAGCTCCAGCACATAGGACAGCACCTGGAATGCAATTCGCAATTAACAAATGCTTGTTGATTAATTTATCAATTACGTTATTGATCAATTGAATGTCTGCTTGACACTAAGCCTGTCATTTCTTCTCACTGTATCTTCAGTATATTCAGTATGTCAGAGTGGAAAGGACACTGGCTCCAGATTCACAGAATTTGACATCATATCTCATGGATGATGCTTACAGCCTATATGACCACTCACTAACCTATATGACAATATAAGAAATCGTTTTAGCTTTTGGGGTCTTAATTCTCTCATCTATGAAATGAGAGAGTTAGAAATAAAGAGATCCTTTGAAAATACTTTAAAATCAAATGAGAGAGGTTGAGAAAAAGCTTTAAAAAAAAGAATAAGAACAATTCAAGAAGAACAAGAAAAGTATGAAAAGAAAGTCAACCAATTAGAAAAGGAGATCCAGAATCTTAAGGAAGAAAATAACTCCTTGAAAATCAGAATTATAAAAGGGTAAGCCAGCGAAGTTATAAGAGATCAATAAACAATAAAACAAAATGTAAAGAATAAAAAATAGAAGACAATGTGAAACATCTTATAAGAAAAACAACTGATCTGGAGAACAGATCAAGAAGAGAAAAAGATTGGAGTGGACCTGAGTAAGATATTATTTTTAAAAGTAAAACCATTTAGGAACAGCTAAAAAGAGTACTTATACTAATAAAATCTGAGAAGAGGAACTAATACAGAGGAATTAGCTGGGAGAGGAGGGCTTGTAGTTCTGGAAACCTGTTTTCATTGGAAATGGGTTTAAGAGGGAACAATACACACATGTGAATGTGTGTACATGTGTGTAAAAAAGTCTTCTAAATTCAGAAAGAAATAAAACATTAAGGAGATAGGAAGGGGGAGAGGATAAGGGAGGGATATTTAAAAGGAAGGGTAAAGAAATAGGTTAAATAGGTATGGAGAGGTATTTAGATTAATGGAAATGGGAAAATAAGGAGAGATTGGGGAGGGGTGCTAGGTTAAGCAATGGGAGGACAAGATAGAAGTAAAGTAGAGAAGTGAAGAGATATAGAAAATAAAAGATATGCACAAACAAAAAATAAAGATCAGGAGTAGAATTTGTTAGGGGAAAAAGGAGCAGGGGTGGTAATCTTGGACGAAGTTAAGGCTAAATATATTTAATCAAAAGGGGAAAGTAGGAAACCTACAACGTGTATTAGCTATATTTATGAACATTGTTTAAGAGTATTTGAAACAACTAGAGAGTATAAGGTAGGAATATTGCTGTAATGAAGGAAATGATGAGTCGATAGACTTGGAAAATATGCAAAGACTTGGACTTATGAAGGAAGTGGTTATCCACCCTCATAAAAACAGACGATAAATAAGTATAGTACGATCTTACATAGATGCATATGAATATATATGTCTATATATGACTATAATTATGAGTATCTAAATGTGTACATTGTACTATGGATGGATAAATGTGTTTATATGTATATATGTGTATCATTATGTGTATGTATGAGCACATACATGTGCATGTATGTGTCTATATATATGCATATGAATGCATATACACATACATGTGAACCACCTGTATACATATACACTTATACACACGTATGTATACATATGCATGTGTGTGTGTATCCCCACACTTAATTGTAGCCTTCTGAGGAGGGAGTAGGAAGGAGGTGAGAAGAACAAACTAAAAAGTGCACAGCAGAGAACAAAAGAAAACTTACAAGAAGCAAAAAAAAGGTAGGCAGCATTCAAAGCAATGTAGCATTTATTATATTGGGTTTCATGAAAAGGAAATTTACTTCCGTATATTTTGAGTCCTCTCTGATGTTCTGCTCTGCATATACCGGTGTTCTTTTTTATTTTCTTATTTTAGATTTAGTATTTAAATTTGTTTCTCTTTCCCTTTCTTATTTTGTATTTAAGTTTAAGGTTTAGCAATTACAAAAAAAAAAAAAGAAAAGAAATGAAAAGACCTATGAGGGCCTTTCCAGCTCTTCAACCATAATCTTATGATGTATAAAATGAGAAAGTTTGACTAGATTATCAAGCTCCTGCATTTCTCCTACATTCTGTGTTCTAAAGCCCTTTCTAATTCAGACAATCTATATTCTATACATAGATCTAATAGTCTGTCTTCTATATTCCAAGGTCTCTTCAAGGTTTGACATTTTATGGTGTCCGGGTTTCTCCTCCATAAAATGATGGGAAAAACCTAAATAGTAGTGAAATAGCATTTATGTGTTGCTTGAGTTTTACAGAGCACTTTACATATATTATCTCATCTGAGCCACACAATAATCCTGTGAGTTGGGTGCTTTTATTATACTCCTTTTACATATGAGGAACCTGAGGGACATAGAGGTTAAGTGATGAGCTCAGAGTCACATATATGATAAGCATCTGAGGCCAAATGTGAACTTAGGTCTTTGTGGCTCCTGGTACAAAGCTCTATCCTTTGTGCCACCCATCTGCCCCCTGAGATCATTCCAGATCTAAATCACATGAACGAATAAATTCTATATCTCTCTTTGACATTTCTTGGATTCTATCAGGTTGCCACCACTATGTCTGTGGAAGTGGAGAATCGGACCACCTTGACTGAATTCATCTTAATTGGCTTCTCAGCTGACCCCCAGGTGCAATTGGTCTTCTTTGGAGCTTTTTTGACTCTTTATTTGGTAACACTGGCAGGTAACGTGATTCTTATTATCATAATCAGAATTGACTCCCGTTTGCATACACCAATGTATTTTTTCATTGGGAGTCTGTCATTTTTAGATTTCTGGTATACATCTGTGTACACACCCAAAATCTTGGCCACCTGTATTTCAGAGGACAAACGTATATCCTTAGCAGGCTGTGGTGCCCAGTTTTTCTTTTCCTGTGCTGTGGCCTACACTGAGTGTTACCTCCTTGCTGCTATGGCCTATGACCGTTATGTAGCAATCTGCAACCCCCTTCTCTATTCAGCTGCCATGTCCAGGTCTCTCTGTCTTGGACTGGTTGCTGGGTCCTATATAGGTGGGTTCTTGAATGCCATAGCCCATACTGCTAACACATTTCGCCTGAAATTTTGTGGGAAAAACATCATTGACCACTTCTTCTGTGATGTACCACCCCTGGTAAAGATGTCCTGCACTGACACACAGGTCTATGAGAAGATGCTCCTGGGAATGGTGGGTTTCACAGTTTTATCTAGCATACTAGCCATCCTGATATCTTACTTCAATATTCTCCTGGCCATCCTTCGGATCCATTCAGCCTCAGGGAGGCGGAAGGCTTTCTCCACCTGTGCCTCCCACATGATCTCTGTCATGCTGTTCTATGGGTCCCTCCTCTTCATGTACTCAAGACCCAGCTCCACCTATTCCCTGGAAAAGGACAAGTTAGCTGCCCTCTTCTACACAGTGGTGAATCCCTTGCCCAATCCCATGATCTATAGTTTCAGAAATAAGGATGTGAAGGAGGCCTTCAGGAAAGCAATACAGAGAATCAAAGTACCCAGATGATTTTTATTCATAGCCAAAACATGTTTATCACCTCCCTAAAAATAGGAGACAAATTATTCATGTGTTTTATCGGTGTATTGTTCCTTTTTTGATGGGGGAAGGGGAGATAATTGTTGTTGAGTGACTTGCCCAGGGTCACACAGCTAGTGAGTTTGACAAGTGTCTAAGGCCAGATTTGAACTCAGGTCCTTCTGACTCCAGGGCCAGTGCCATATTCACTGTGCCACTTAGCTGCCCTAAAGTATATTGAAATTAATTCAAATGTGATAATTCATTATATTGATTTGGGAAATGGTTACAAGAGGGAAAGAGGCATTAAAGCTTAAAGTGAAGAATCTCTTACTAAAAGACAAGAGAACAGAGTTCTACTATGTACCATCAGCTCCCGGAGCAATCAAGGGCAAGTAACATAATTTTATTAGTTTCAATTTCATTATCTATAAAGTTGCGTATTGAAATAAATTCTGAAGTCCTGATGTGTTTCAAAACTTAATATTCTAATTCCATTCCATTCAAAAAGGAATTGTTAAAGTAGTAACAAACTTGAGATACAACATAGTGTTTGTGAAACTCCTCTTCTTGACATTTTCTTCTTTTACACATATTTAAAAATCTATGAACACCCTGAACCCCATACTAGCCAAGGCAACAGTGTGTTATGGTAGATTATGTCCAGCTATTCATGTGAAGAAAGATCTTTCTAACCATGTAACCCTGACAAGTAATGCAACCTCTGAATGATCTTGGAAACTCTGTAAGATTATAGATTGAAAAAAAGGTGTCCTGCAGTGGGAGAGTGATGAACTTAGCTTAAAAAGGCCAAGGTCTCCAACTACATCCTGGGCCATCATCAGGTGTATTGATCTAGAGGTGTATCTATAAATATATCTGGCCCTTGCACCCAGATGACTCTGGAGGAAGAATTGAGGCTGGTGACTTGGCACAGCCCTTCCTCACTCAAATACAATTCAATTTTGAGTCATGGCACCATCTTCCTGATGTGATGGTCTAGAAGAAAGGACAAACAATAATGAAGAAATATCCTCAAAAAGGAGTTCTCTAAAATAATTAAATTAAAGTTCCAAGCCTTATTCTGATTATATGAAATTTAAATGTCCATAGATCTTACTGCATTAAATTAGCTCACACATATTTTCAAGTTATTTTAAAATCAAAATAAAAGTTAGCACAATAATGTCTTTTTTTAAATAGTATCTTTTTAAGTAGGAACTTTTCATAACTTCTAGTGGTAAATCATTCATACCAGAGTCAGACAGAGAACACACATGCAAAGAAGGGAGATTGAGGGGACTAAGGTTGATGAGGAGAGAGAAAGAAAGAGAAAGGGAGAGAGAGACAGACAGACTGAAAGAGTGAGAGACAGAGAGAGAGAGAGAGACAGAGAGAGAGAGAGAGAGAGAGAGAATGATGGAGGGAGAGAGAGACAGTGACAGCACTGAGAATATTGGAAACAATGATGGATGGTGCATTTTGAAATGCAAGTAACTTCAGGAAAGACAAAACAATTAATGAATTGATATGGTCAAATACTTAAGAGTATTCGTGTATTATGAAATTGTTTTTTTTTTGTTAATGAACTTTTAAAAAGCCTTCTTTGTTTAAACCACCATATTGAACCATCACTAGCAATGATTTCATTTATTCTACCATATAAGATGCTATCAGTATTGATCCATAATAAAACTGAATATCATGGAAGTGTGGATAAAGAGTAAAATTCTGTGTCCCCACTCTTTCTACATAAATGTGGAACTCATTCATTTCTCTAATTTACATTGCTTAAAAAATAAAGATACATTCTAATCTTTTCTGAAACCCCAACCCTTGTGAAGATAGTCAAAGAGAAAAAAAGAGACTGTTCTTTGGAGTGCTTGGGAAAATGTGTGGTAAGGAAGCAACAAGGGACCATTGTGATTTTACCAATTGAAGATCTCTAAGCAATTATAGAAATTTTGACTTCATGATAAAGTCTTCTCCAAGAAGAACGTCACACATAGTGTTGACTACAACACTGGTTTGATGAAAATCATCCTTTACACTATTGAGAATACATAGACATAGTTTTTTCATCCACTTATTAAATGATTCTTAACATAGTATGAAGATATTTGGTGCCCCTGACTATGGGGAAAATTAGATTTCTGTTGTCTATTTAGGTCTAGAGTCTAATTGATGGAATCTTAAAGTTGCATGTCATGTACTAATGGAGCCTCATAAAGACACTAGGACTCAGAAAAGTAAGTAAAACAATTAGATCCTCTGAGTATGCACTCTTAGGTTTATCAATCATCAGCAAATAAGCAGATTAAACCTGTGTTAGTGAATGTAAATGTTAACACATAGGCTCTGGGACTATTCTAAGAATTCAACCTCACATAGGCAGGTTGGATCTCTGAAAAAAAGGCTAATTCTTCTCCCCATTATGGTTCCAGGATAAATGAAAGAGAGTCAAGTGTTTTTTTAGGACCATCACACATGTTTCTTCCATCTCGTGTATTTTCCTTCATATTATTCACCCTGTTATTTTCTTTTCAATATAATCTAATAAGTAATTAGTGTCCCCATGTCAATTGAACTGCTCAAAATCAATTCACTTGTATAAAGTGAATATGTAAAGTATATAAAGTGATATTTAATGAGAAGATACATCAAAGACCGAAGTACAAGAATACAGCCCCATCCCACAACAGGACATTCTCTATATATACCTCAATAGGTAGGTAGACACGACCAAAGGGTGTTGGGCACAAATTTAAAATACTTATGATAAAATATCTCCACCCCCCCCAAAAAAAAGTTCATTTTTTTTTTTTACCATCTGGGCACCTGGGGAGATTAGGGTCAAACATAATGTAATAGCTACAAAATATTCTTTTAACCAAGTTCACTTTTGAATATGGCACAGCTGATAGGCAAGTCACTCCATTGATGACATGTTATTGAGTGTCAGCTGCCAGATCAACTCATTGTTGTGATGAGCTAAGCAGGTTGTTTTGGGTATGAGCTCATGCCATGGTGTTGGCTGCTGTGACTACTAAAGTCTCTGCTATGAACTCCCATCACTGGATCTTTCAGAGATCATAAGATTGTTCTATCTCCTAATCTCACTGACCTAGGATCAGGAAAGAATATACACAATACAAAAAGAAGAAACGACATGGCAGCTTCCTTAACAGAAGGCTCATGATTCTCTTTCCTTCTCACTCAAAAGCTACCATGGAGAGGGAGAGTTCATCAATTTGTTCTTTTTTATCCATCATTACAACTCAATAGCCAATTTACAGAATTTCCATCTCCATGCAATAAGTCAAAAGATTATGTTCATAGAATATGTCTCCTTGCTTTCAGTCAGGGCAGAGAACCTCCATTTTCCATCACAAGAAGCAGGTTCACCTAGTCTCCATTTCAATTGCCAACAGGAAGACTATTCTAGCTATACTCCCATAACTGAACCTTCATTAGCCACTTTCCTGTTAACATAAAAATGACAAATCATGGAGTTATCAATGTACAAATTCAGGAAATGTAAATGAATTATATTCTTATGTTAATATTAATGATCAGTGACATAATTAATGTTCATCTTTAGAGGCACCAGTCAATTCATGTTGTTTATGACCATACTATAGTCAATATAATCACTTAGAATTGCCTAAAATGAGGTGAGGGTATTTTATCTGTTTCTTGGCTTTTTCTCACTAAAAAATTTTAAAGTCCTCTTCTGTTTTCTCAGTTTTTTAAAGATAATTCTGAGGTCTCCAAAGCACACATTTTTAAAAAATCTTACCAACAAGGAAAGGACCCTTATGTAAGCCCTAACATAAAATGCAAACAGATTTTCTTAGAACCAGCCCAGCTAAATTTGGAGAGACTCAACATCAAATTATTTTCAGATCAATTGTTATTCATCAACTCTAAAAGATCTTTACTTGTAAAGGAGTTGCAATTGGCATCACCAGCATTGGCAAACTCATCAAATCACAGAGTAAAAAGTCTTGAAGGAAACTTTAAAGTACAATGTACTCACAGAAGTAGCTATTTAATCATAGGTCTTTAAATAATATTCCTGTGTTTCCTTAAAACTATATTATTGTTGAAATTTAATCATTTCTGGAAAAGCTATTTGCCTAAAAATTAAATGACTCAAACTATATTATCTTCAATTTCACATACAACAAAAAGATGATGTCATTTTCAATTTCTTTTAATGGAACATTTCCCAGGATAATAATGACTTCAAGTGTAAATCGTGCCGAAAATATTAAAAGATTTACATAAAGGATCTATAATATGATTTCATCAGCATTGAGACTTTATTACACGGCAGATGATCACAATCCATATATTACTTAATAGATGATCAGTAGAAGGAAATGACAAACCACCCTAAGTATCTTTGCCAAGAAAAACGCAAATGAGGTCACAAAGAGTTGGATATGATTGAAACAGCTCAACAATGGTGACTACAACAACAAAAAAAGTACGTCCTGAAGTGTTGCCTTAAATTGATCAAATGATTTCTGTAAAGCACGTCACTTCACCTCCTCCAAAAACACTCCAGGGTTTTTTTATTATCATCCAATTTATTATCATCCAATTATCATCCATTTAAAGCCCTTCAAAATGGGGTTCTTTTCTACCTTTCCATTCTTTTATGCTCTTCTTCACATACTTTAAATTTCCAACAGACTGGAATTCTCTTATCCCTACACTCCATTTTCTGTCTTTTTGTCTATGTGTTAGCTTTCCCCCATACCTGTATTAATTCCACTCCCCATCCTCACCAACAAGTTTCACTGACTCCCTTCAAAATTTGGCACAAATCCTACCATCTGCAAAATAACATTTTCCAAGGCTGCTAGTACCCTCCCCACTAAACTTACTTTCCTTATACTATGTAAATACTTATTTATTATATCTCTTATTATATATTATGCCTGTTATTATTTACATATGTATGTATCTATTTGTTCAAATGTTTTCACTGCCATTAAAATGTAAGCTCCTTGAGAGCAAGAGCTATTTTTACCTTTCTTCACATCATCAGCATTTAGCACAGTAGCTGGGGCACATAGTAAGACATTAATAAATGCTCATTGACTGAAGCACTGAATGACTGTTTCAAATACATGTAGCTCATTTTCATACATTGCCAGAAACAGGATTTCAGTGCAAAGCTCTCTCATTACAAACAGAACAAAAGTCACTGTAACCAATGCTGCCTTTATTATAAATTAAACAATCAAAAGGGCTTGATTCTACAATCACATTTTCCTTCATATATTAATACAAATTCACTTTTCTAGACCCAGGATTTTATGACATAACCTACAATCACTCACCTCTTATTCTCTACCTAAAAAGTAGGCATATTCTAGATCGTAGAAAACATTCGACAGAACTCTGAGCATCAGATGACAGTCACATCAAATATATATATGAATTTTTAGGGGGGGAAACAAAATGTTTTCTTCAAACTCAAGAAGATGTCATTTTGCAGAGTTTCTTCAGAGCTTCTTTCACATCCTTGTTCCTCAGGCTATAGATCATGGGGTTCAACATGGGGAAGACCACAGTGTAAAATGTGGAGACAATTTTGTCCCGTTCTAGGGCATAGCTGGAACTTGGGCGAGAATAAATGTAGAGAATAGAGCCATAGTATAAGGTAACAGAAACCAAGTGAGAAGAACAAGTAGAAAAGGCTTTGAGTCGACCCTGGGTAGAACGGATCCTCAAGATGGCAGCAATGATGAAGAGGTAGGAGGTCAGAATTAGTAGAGTAGGAGTGATGACATTGGAGGTCAAGAGGAAATATAGTACCTCCTGGTAGCTGTCCTTCACATCACATGCCAGCTTCACCAAGGGTGGGACATCACAGAAGAAGTCGTCAATGATATTATCCCCACAGAAGTTCAGAGTGAACGTATTGCTAGTAAGGATGATAGCATTAACAAAACCACCAATGTAAGAAATGCCAACCAGACATATGCATAACCATCTAGACATGGCCTGAGCATAGAGCAGTGGATTGGAGATAGCTATGTAACGGTCATATGCCATGGCAGCCAACAGGTAGCATTCACTATATGCAAGTCCAGCTGAGAAGAAGAACTGAGCCACACATCCAGCAAAGGAGATGCTCTTGTCCTCAAAGACACATGTCACCATGATTTTGGGGGTGTAAACAGAGGAATACCAGAGATCCAGAAAAGACAGGTTCCCAATGAAGAAATACATAGGGGTGTGCAGCCGGGAGTCTGTATAGATTAATACTATCAAAGTGATATTCCCCACCAGTGTCATAGAGTATACCATGAGGAAAAGGACAAAGAGGATCAGTTGCATCATAGGATCCTGGGTGAAGCCTAGCAGGATGAACTCAGTTACAGAATGGTTGCTTTTCTCCATGCTTGCAGAGGTTTTCATCTACCATGGAGAAGTGATTCAGAAGCACCATTGTCCGTAACTAGGTAAAACAAATGAAAAACATTGCATTATTGAGTAAACTATTCAATCAACAGGCAGCAACATTTGCTATCACCCTATCTTGTTGACCTCTGCCTGTCATTTGGTTAAACCTCCACTGCCAGCAGAAATTTGGAATTTGGAATAGTTCTTATTTCACTGAAGGTGGTCTTGGGTTCTCAAAGTCTCCAAAGGGAGATCAAGTTCTGGTGATTCCTACCAGGCTAAAAAGGTTTTAAGTCCATTCCATATTACTGACTTCATGACTGCCATCCAAGGACTAGACCAGTTAACTTCAAAGAGCCTCATTACCTTCCAGTCTGAAGGGTAAAAGGATATTTTAGACACAGTTATCTTCAACAAATGTCCGCCAAACTACTGAATGTTGTTCTATGAAATAGTGGCAAGGTTGTCTACAACAATGAAATCTCCACAAAGCATATCATCCAATGATAGTGCATCATTTTTAATTATGTGTAATTACAGTATTAGACCATAAAACTATTCTTGCTTGTGATTAATGGGATTCTATTAATCAGCTGTCTATTAACCTAGTGGATCAAGAAATTATGGAACCAATGCTTTATCACTGAGTCCAACTCTTTTATTTTTCAGATAAGGAAACTAAGGCTCAGGGAGTAGACTGATTTATCCAAATTCATCTGACTCCCAATTCAGTTCTCATTCTATCAAACCACAATGCCTCATATAGCCTGAATAATGTTACTGAAATCCTTCATGTATTTTCCATCATAATCATAGCTTTCCCCAAATAAAGTTTGGTTTTCTTACATAGGATATTCCATTTTATCTTCATAATAGCTCCATGAAGGAGGTGGTGACATTATAAGGAGACCCTTCAAACTACATAGTACTTTGGAGGAAGAAAAGACATTTACTTGGACTTTCCATTGGTCCTTTTAAACAGCCATAAAGATGTTCAGGCAGATATGTAGCAGACTGTAGTTCATAAGCCCTAAGTTCAAATCCCACCTCAGACACTTCTCAGCTATGTGAATTGGGGCAAGTAACTTATCTTCTCTCCCTGTCTCAGTCTACTCATCTGTAAATGAGAGAGATTAGATGAAGAGTTCAGTTAAAATCCTGGAAGAGCCTTCATGCTCCCTTTCAGATCTAAATCTCTGATCCTATGATTATATAAGTATATGACAAGATTGAACTAAAGGGAATTCAAACAAACAAACAGTGCCTGGCCATTGGGATCTCTAGGCAAAGGACACAAGCAAAATTTGGCACTACTTTGATCCCAGTAGAAGATTTCCTCTACACTTTGTCAAAGGAAATTGCAAAAGCCAGGAGCAAATAGGCCATATGGTAACTGGACTATGAATCAGGCTTCAGCCCCATCAAACAGATGAGAAATGCAGCTTTTGTGTGACTAAGGTATAGAGTTAATGTTCGTAGTTGGGATCCTCTCTCTTCCTATTGAGCTCATCAATAATCTGGTCTAGTTGCTCTCTAAGTCAGTGGTTCTCAACCTGTGGGTCGTGACCCCTCTGGGGTTGAACAACCCTTTCAGAGGGGTCACAGGGGTTGCCTATGACCATTGGAAAACACATATTTCCAATGGTCTTAGAATCAAGACACCACTACTCTATCCGTCTCCAGGCCGGTCCGCCCACATGCAGATATGCCCACATATGAATATTAAAGGGTTGCGGCATAAGGAAGGTTGAGAACCACTGCTCCAAGTGATGCAAGGCATTATGGAGACATGACTCTGCACTCTCATAAAAAATATAGAATAGTAAGTATGCTCTTCAAGACCAGTCGTCTTTTCTACCTTGTTATTGTTCAGTCATTTCAATCATGTTCACCTCTTTTTGACCCCATTGTGGAGTTTTCTTGGCAAAGATATTAGAGTGGTTTGCCGTTTTCTTCTCCACCTCATTGTATAGATGAGGAAACTGAGCCAAATAGTGTTAAGAGACTTACCTAGGGTCATACAGTAAGTGTCTGAGGCCAAATTTTAATTCAGGTCTTCCTGACTCCAGGCCCAGCATTCTATCCACTGTGCCTCCCAGCTGCCACCTTAATGGACACATTTTAAAGGTCAGAATAATTTCCATAAACAGTGAACTACGAAGTGTTCACACATGATCTCCTTCATTCCTCAAAATGGTTGTATGAGGTAGGTAGCATAAGTATTTTTAATACTGATCAGCATATGAGGAGAGACACAAAAAAGTAATTGAAGTGGCTTACCAGGTCTCACTGAGAGAGGATCACAGTGGGAACAATGCATATTTCCAGTTGTATAGTAGAAAAGTTCTGGGTGTGGAGACAGAGAGCTGGGGTTCAAATTCCAACTCAGTTATCTTAGCTCCCCTTGTGACCTTTGACAAGTCACTTAACCTCTCTGTTAGTCATTTCTCTCATCCGTAAATTACTTAGACATCCCCTAAAGCCCCCCAAATACAGATCTCTGATCTGATGGTTATTGTAATATCCTTACAACAGCTTTTCTAGCCCATACTTTCCTCCTTCCAATACATAGTTCCTTTTTCATTTTTCCATTTAGCAAAAATCTATTTTGTCTTCCTCCTACTATTGAAAAAAGAAAAAAGCACCTTGTAATAGGAAAGCAAAACAAATTTTAATAGTTTTTGTTTCTGTTTTTTGTTATTGTTTTTTTTTTTTTGTTAGCAAAGATACTGGAGTGATTTGCTATTTCCTTCTCCACCTCATTTTACAGATAGAAAACTGAAGCAAACTGGGTATAGTGACTTGTCCAGGGTCACATGTTTGCTAAGTGTCTGAGGCCAGATTTGAACTCAGGGACATGTGTCTTCCTGATTCCAAGCCCAGTTCTCTATCCATTGAACCACATAACTGCCCACTTTCTACAATTGTCACGTCTAAAATACAAAACTCTATTCATACAGCCTGATTCTATCACCTGTCTGTTAGAAAAAGGGTAGAATGTTTCATCATCTGTCCTCTAATTAAAAATTCTCAGCCTGAATAATCTTACACAGTGGTTAGATAATGTGACTCCTCTGCTCACCAATATTACATGGCTCCTTGCTTCTTCTAAAGCCTAAACTTCTATGTCTGGCATTCAAAATCCTGCACAATGTGAGATGGCCTTACCATCTGACCTTCCTGAATCCCTCCTCCCTACACTCTTAACACCAGACAAGCCATGGAAAGTTCTGCTCCCTAACAATCACTGCCATCTCACCATTCCTTGCCTTTGCTTGGCTTATCCCCAGTACTTCAAATACCCTCCCTTCCTCTAATCACCTGCTGAATTCCTGCCCTTTCTTTAAAGTATAATTCATATGCCACCTTTTCCCATAAATCCTTTCCTGATATGCCAGGTTATAAAAACTCACTTTGTTTTGTTATGTCCTACAATACTAATGATGTGAAGCTCTCTGTTATGATAGCCTGTATTTGTATCTTATCTTACTAGATAAGACTGTAAATTCTCTGAAGGCAAGCAGCTAGTCTTAATCTAAAATATGTCTCTTCTCGAGTGCTGAGCACAGTACTCTGCAACTAATAGACAATGAACAACAGTGAACTATATTTCATTTCTTTTATTTTATAGCTGGATCTTTTTGGGCTAGGAGAGACAATGCTAAGTGGTGAATCAAGAGCTGGATTTGGAATCAGAAATATGTGGATTCAGGTCATGCCTTTGACCCATATTAGCTTTACAACCCCAGGCAAGTTGCTTAGTCTTGTAGGATCTTTGAGCAACTCTCTAAGGCTATAGGGCCTAAAAGAGTGGCCAGTCTATATGAAAAAAGGAAGTTTCCACACTAGGAGTTTCTTGAATGAGTGAAACCCAGATGATGCAGACCATCCCCTGTACCCTACCCTAGGGCCCCCACCCAAATAATAAGGGGCTTAGCAGAGTTAAAGCATCTGGCACAGGTTTTTTTTTTTATGTGATATGTATTTTTCCATTATTTCTTTTGATATTCTTGACTTTTTAAAAAATGAATTTTCCTATTTTTTTCTTCAGTTATATAACTTTTTGGTGATTTAATTGGGATGGCACTGATTTAGAGGAAGGAAGAAAAAAAGATGATAATCGCATGATAATTTCATTGTATATTTTAAAGAAAGAGCAAATTGTGCAGTGGTGATTTGAAGTTTCATGTGCAAACATCTTTTTTTTTAATTGTACTACATTGTGGAAATGCTTGGTTTATTCCGTAAATTAAAAATAAAATACATTTTTAAAAACAGCAATAAATAAAAATGCGCTTACTTAGGCAAAAAAGTTTTGGTTGCTACAATCACTTTCCTTCCAAATTGATCCCAGAATAGACTAAAGTAATCATTCACAAGCCTAGAAGAAAAGCATCTGTATCTCCCTCTATTTTTGTATGTAGCTGCACCTGGTGAATTCCCCTCCCCTCCCACTGTTGGGACTCATAGAAAGGATGTTGTCCCTTGGAGAGCTCTGAAGACAGTCTGCTTGTCTCTGGCTATACCGAAAAGGGGGAGGCCTGAAGTAATAGACTTCTATATTTGGGAATAATGTGATTCTGGCCTTGTTTGCTGTCCATGTTGAAAATATGACTCCTTGTTTTTCTTTTCTTTATGGAGCTTTTGTCAGATCAGATTGAAAAACTTGGCACAACATGTTAGACATGGAGACAATGATTGTTAATGAATTCAAGACCAGCCTTTACAAAACCATCTTTCTCAAGAGATTTCACTCTAACAGTTGGCACCAGTTCAAATCCCATTGCCTGAATGAGACACTTCTCACTCTCCTCTTTCCCATTAGTGCTTTCACTCTAAAATTATTTCCTACTTACACTATATCTACCTTCTATGTAACTATTCTTATGGCTGTCTCTGTCATTGGACTATGACCTTCCTGGGGGAGCAAAAGCAATTTTTCTTTCTTTCTTCATATCCCCAAATCTTGGCATAATATCTGGAACATCTTTTGTTGTTGTCTAGTCATTTCAGTTGTTTTACTCTTTGTAACCTTGTAGACCACTCACTGTTCATCAGGTTTTCCTGGCAAAGAAACTAAAGTGGTTTATCGTTTCCTTCTCCAGTGCCAAGCAAAGGTTAAGTGACTTTCCCAAGGTCACACAGCTAGAAGTTTCTCAAGACTGGATTTGAGCTCAGGTCTTCCTGACTTCAAGCTCAGAGCTCTATCCACAAATCCACCTAGATGCCCTTTATTATTTAATAAATGTTTGTTCATTTACTAGACCGAATGTCTAGGATTTATCTTCTATCTCATTAGGGGATTTCTACTTTATAGCAGTATTTATCATGGTGCCTGACCCACAGTAAATACTAAATAAGTACATGTAGATTAAACGTGTTTGGGATTTCCAGATATGGGATTAAAGAATCTCTGCTTAATGGCAACACTTAGTACAGTGGCTTAAACCCTGTAGGTACTTAATGAATAATCATGGAATTCATTTAACTTAATAGTTATGAGGAAGAAATAAGAAGTGGTGAAGTATTACTGAATCCCTTAGAGAGGCACAGAGATTTTTCTCTTCTCTATCAGCTTGGAAATGTACTCAACATTTTAAGATGCAAAGGTTGCCTTGATCCAAACCCTGGGTGGGAGACAAAGACTGGAACAGAATAAGGAACAGTAGAATGAAATTCCACAATTACAGTTCAGTGTCTGCTACTAAATACTTCTGTAATCTTGAGAGAGGTACTATTCCTCTCTGACCAAAAAATCCATATATATATAAAATAACAAGATTGGACTAGATTGGAGGTTCTTTACTTTTACACAAGAGATGTGTGACCTGAACTCTGTTTCCCTTGAGGAACTGATGAACTTACTTCTCAGAGTTTTGTTTGTTTTTTTTTTTTTAATGTAGGTACTGTATAGGATTACAGAGGAAATCAATTATATAGAAATAATAACCATTGGCAAAGTACTTTAAAAGCAATATTTTAATATATCTAGCAGTAAATCAAATAACTACAGTGATTTCAAGGCAATTTTCAATGTAAATGGCATTTTGAGACACTTGTAACAACTGTAATATGATACGAAAATATGTGTGATTTCCATTGGTGACAAAATCACAGATATTACTAATAATCCTGTGTTCTGTTGCCTAAAGACTTAACTGAAGGAAATTAAATTTCAGTACATGTTAGTGAAAAAAATTATGTATGTTTTCTTATTCAAAGTCACAGAACCCCTGAAATCTGTCCACAGATATCAGTTTAAGAACCTTGAATTTTCAAGTCTTTAAGATCTCTTCTAATTGTGAAATTCTATATTCTATGGTACAGCAGATACAGTGCTGGACCAGGAGTCAGGAAGACTTCTTAAATTTATATCCACCCACAGACACTTGCTAGCTGTGTGACCCTGGACAAGTCACTTAACACTGTTTATCTCAGTTCTTCAACTGTAAAGTGGGCTGGAGAGGAAAAGAGCAAACCACTCCAATATCTGTTCCAGGAAAACCCCAAATAGGGTCATGAAGAGTCAGACATGACTGAAACTATTGAACAAAAACACCAACAACATGTTTTAAAGTTTCTGTGAATTCTAACATTTAGTGATATGAAGACCCTGCGAGCTCCAAATTCCAAATTGTAGGGTCCCTTTAATCTCTAACATTTCATTTTCCATGACGTTTATCATTTCAAACATTTGATATTCTATAATCTAAGGGACACTCCTAGTTGCAGCATTCTTTTCTGTTCCATCAATCTTGGTCTGTTGTCCCATAGGGGTCCTAGTTTGGCCCTTTTAAATTCTCAGGTCCAGCCCCAGTCAGATATTATGTGTTCTAAGATTCAAGCTAGACAGGGCATTCTATGTGCCATATACATGCATATATGTATGTACACACACACACACACACACACACACACACATATAATTTCCCAAACTGTTAATATGAATGTACAACCTTGTGGGGAGAAGACCAATGAAACTGAGTTGGGTTTCTTTTCCCTAAAATAAATAATTCAAATTAATAGGATTTGTGTGTGTTTCCTTGCTTTCCCATAGTTTTATTCTTTTTCCTTCTATCCATCCTTCTTCACTGCCTTTCTTTCTGCATTCCTCTCTTCCTTCCCTCTATCCCTCCTCATTCCTTCTGTCCCTCTCTGTATCCCTCCCTCCCTTCCTTCTGTTCTTTCTTTTTTTCTTTCCTTCTTTTCCTTATTTATTCTTATATGTTTGGGGTATTATTATTGCTCTTCTTATTTCTCATCACTGTGAATGTAAAGTAAAAACAAGTCTCTTCTTGCTGTCATTTTTGACACTATCCCATTTTCTCTTTTTAACCTCCTCTGGGTGGGGAGATCAAATGCTTAAAGCAGATGTCAGCTACATCAAATACTGTTTGAGGTGGGACCTGAGAGCATTAGTGTATAGGATTCAGTGCAGATATTTCAACCTCTAATACCCTCTTTCACCAATCTCCTAAGTTCACAACATGCTTGAGGACCCAAAATTCTGATGCTAGAGAAAAGGAATGGACTTGTAGGATCTTCCTTTCAACCAAAGCTCTTCGGTAGTAAAGTGGAAGGAATAATGCCTCTGGAATCAGAAGGCCCAAGTCTGAATTCCCACTCTATCACTTGATTGTTGTTAGACCTACTTTTCTTATCTGTCAAGTGAAAGGCTTAGATAAGATCGCTGCCAAGTTCCCTTAAATCTATGATCCCATGAACCTGCTGGAGGTGATACCTGAACATAAGAGGAAAGGTGGTACTTATAGGATTTCAAGCATTGTATCAGACCTGTGCAAGAGATAGCTGGGGTCAGCTGTGTGGAAACTGAACTGGCACCTCTGCTGGCACCTCAACTCACCCTTTATAAGCAGTTGCATTTATCCTTCACCAAACAGACTACCACCTTCTGTTGCAAGAACAAAAACAAAATGCTACTGCATCACCATCCCTGGATGATACAATTTACCAAAAAGCTGACCATGGTGCCATCCCAATGGAGCCTTATTCTGCTGATCCCAGAATCTTTTATACTTGCCTTGGACTCTCCAGGGTCTCAGGTCCCTCTCTAGTAACGCTCTTGGCCTGGGAGCTCCTGGGTATGGCAATTAAATTAAATTTTTTGTTGATTGTATTTGTTTCATTTAATTCCACAGGAAGATGTGAGGGAAGAGGAGAGGGCCTCACACAAGGGAATCACACTCTCCAAAGTTAATTCATCTATGACTCTCTTCTTTAATGAGACCTAGAGAATAGAGGAAAGTAAGAATCACAATGAGCTCCCATTGCACCAAAGCCCAATAGAATCAGTAAATTGAAGTTGAGATAGGGGAGACTTCTACTCAAATGCAGGGGACTCAGCTTCTCAAGCTATTTTAGGGGCCTGTAAATTCCCTAAATTCATTTCCATTCCTAACTGAAAGGTGGGAAATCTAAAATGTAGAAAAGGAAGGAGCAAGGTGAAATATTTTAATGCATTTCAAAAGTATGTGGCCTCTCTCTGGTAAATGAATTGTCCATAATTTATGTATAATAAGAGTTGCTAAAGCAATGATGTCCATTTCCATTGCTCTTTAAAGTTTCTAGTGTATTTTCAATTCAATTCTTCACACATGTTAGCGCTTACTGTGTGTTAAGCACTATACAAGGAAACCACACAAATTAAGAGTCAGATTTGGGAGAAGGGAGATAATCATTTTAGTGCCTCCAATGTTCCAAGAACTATGCTAAGCACTGCACACATATTATTTCAATTGATCCTCACAATAACCCTGTGAAGTATGCTTTATTGTAGTTTCCATATTGTAAGGTAGAGACTATTGTGATTCCCATTTTACCGCTGAGGAAACTGAGGCAAACCATGGTCAATTCGCTCAGGGTCACACAATTAGTAAGTATCTGAGACTGCATTTGACTCAGGAGCTTCTGACTCTAGGCCCAGTGCTTTATCCATTGTACCACCTAGCTGCTATACCCTTTGATGAAAGGTAATGGAAGTTCTTCCCATTCTATAAAGTTCACCAAAAAATGTAATGGACTCATTTGGGTGTAAGAGTGGGGTTGGGATTTAGGGGAGAGAGAATTAGTGGATTTCTCTCACTGGAGGTCTTCAAGCAAAGACTTGGAAGTCAATCATTGTTCAGTTCTGTGGGTTGGACTAGGTATCTTCTAACATCATTTCCAACTCTGAAATTGTAACTAGCATCCAAATCTGGTACTTGGACAATGGGACAATGGTGTGTGTCTTCTGCATTTTCCATATCATTACCCTATCATAACTGAGTAGATGAGCCTTCTGGAGATGAACCTTATCCTACTTAAGCAAGTTGATCTTTGGACACTAGATGTATAATATGAAACAAAATACTCAAAGTCTTTCTGGCTTGTTCACTTCTTACACAGCTTTTGCAAAAGGTGTACAACTTTCAAAAGTCCACATGACCTCCATGCCATGAGGAAATACCTGATTATGATGTTGATAGAGTACATTCTTTTTTAGATAACTCTACCAAAGGTCTCCTGGGATTCAATCCAAGGGGTTGAGAGTTGGGAAGTTGGGAGTTAGAAGAGAAGATTGACCTGTCAATCAGGAGGCTTTTGCCCAGAATTCTACAAGATCCAATGATCTTTGACTTTGAAATTGAATGGGATAGTATGAACAAAAATGAGGAGGACTCCAGGAAGCCTTAATAAGTTGTATCAAAGAAGAGAGGAGTTATGGGACATTCATCTGTGATTCTGTAATTCTGTGATTATCAGTTTGAATAATTGAAACAATCAATAAATTCATGCTGAACACAAATTGAGATATATCATTTTCTCTTTTTGTGTTGTTTTGTTCGTTTGTTTTTTCTTTCTCTTGGTTTTCCCCTTTTGTTCTGATTCTTATTTTATAACATGACTAATGTAGAAATATGTTTAATGTGATTGAATATGATATATTCAATATGATGTGATAATATGATGAATAGGATATATCCTACATCAGATTATATGACATCGTGGGGAGGGGGAAGAGAGGGAAAGGGAAAAATCAGAACTTAAAATCTTATAAAAGTGAATGTTGGAAACTAAAAATTAATTTATTAAAAGATAAATTCATGTGTATACTGCAATTATTGTGACTTTATATTCTTTAAAATAAAGCTAATAATGTATAAGAAATGAAACCTGTGTAAGAATCTACACCTGCTGACCAATTAATTGAAAGAAAAATGTAATCAGACATCAGAAGTAATCTGGTCTCCTTAATGACACAGACTCTCAGGTTAAATTCACAAAATGAAGATGAAAATTCTATGTGTTTGAAATATTTCTGAAATTACACATGGGAAAGAATAAGATTTATTTCCAGAATTCCCATTTCTTTTTAAAAATATTTTCATAAGTAAATTCTCCATTGGGCAGGTAGGTGGCACAGTGGACACAGTGACCAGTGCTCATTTTCATGACCTCAATCTGACTTCAAATCCTTACTAATTGTGTGACCCTGGTTAAATCACTTAATTCCATTTGCCTCAGTTTCTTCATCTATAAAATTAGCTCAAGAAAGAAATTGCAAACTACTTCAGTATTTTTTTCCCAAGAAAACCCAAATGCAGTCACAAAGAGGCAGACACTGAAAAACGATACTACAACAATATATTCTTCATATATAAATGTGACTAAAGAGAAAAATAAAAAGAACGTGTATCTGGGAGCCAGGGAAAGTTGATCAAGGACTGACAAGAACAAACAGTATATTAGTTTTATCAGTAAAAGAAGGTTTCAAATAACTTGTGGAAGTCTTTGACCCTTTGAGAATGTGTCTTCAAGAATAATACCATGGGGATGGCTAGGTGTCACAGTGAATAGAGCACTGGCCCTGGAGTCAGGAGGACCTGAGTTAAAATCCAGCCTCAGACACTTCACTCTTACTAGTTCTGTGCCCTTGGGTAAATCACTTAACCCCAATTGCCCCGCCTTCCCCCCTCCAAAAAAAAAAAAAAAGAATCATGCCTTGGAGAGATTTGCAAATGGTCAACTCCACCTGATCATCATTGCAGCTGATTATTTCCATTTTCTCAGAATGAATAATTATTATTTTTTTCTTCGCCATTAAGGCCTCTTGGCATACCAGCAAAGTGTTTGGTCAAGGGGAGTGTGGTTTTCACTTTGTTTTAGAAAGCACAATTAGTCAAAAGGCCTGGGTTAAAGGCTTCAGAATTCTAACTCTGAATCTTATTGAGTGACCATGAACAAATCAATGTTTTAAAAAGAATTTGTGACAACTACTATAAAGTGATAATTCTGTAGGAATTTCTTAGAATTGAATTATTCTAATTCTTAGAATTAGAATTAATATGAAAGCCCATCTATGGCTTAGTAGATAAACTGGATGAGTTGCCATGCAATCTTATAAATGTGTGCCATATTATTTGGTGCAATTGGAAGGATGATACAGTGTAGAGATAACTTGAATGGTTTCTTAAACCAGCTCGAAAATGACACACTAGCCTGAGAAAGTGTGAAAAATCGTGGTCCAGGCATGATTGTCAAGCGATCCACTTATTGATACCATGAGCAAGGTTGTTATAGAGTAGTTAAACAAGGAAGGTAATTTTAGGTCACTTAGTTTTCTAATACTCTTTGTTCAGTTTCAAGATGCCAGACAGTGATGTTGATTTAGGCCTTGACAATTATCATGTCCTTTGATGATTTCCAAGCCATTTGAATAGTATCTAAAACGTATAAAAGTCATGAAAGGCAGCTAACATCTTCTGACCAGAATCCCAGAACAGGGCACAGACCTGGATCTCAGGATATCAGAAAGGCTCTGATTTACAGCTGCATCAATGGAAAAACCAGTACTGGCTATACGGAATGGCAACAACACAGAGAAAATCTGGAACTAACTATCAAGGACCAGCCTGATTCCTGGATCAGATGTTTTGGCTCTTTTCAATACAGTAGAGTACTGGGCTTGGAGCCAGGAAGATATGGGTCCAAATCCAATATCTCATGATAAACTATCTGTGTGACACTCTCCAAGTCACTTTACCTCTATGTTCATCAGCTCCCTAAGACCTATCTATTGATAATACAGAGATGGAATCAAGTTGCCAGTAGAAATATAAAACAAAAAAAATGATCTAAAGATTACAGATGTTCATCAAAGGGCATTATAAGAAAAGTAATTAGAAAACCAGGAGGAATTTCAGCATTTCGTTAATATTAATAGCCAACTCTTTTCAAGAAATATCTATCCTCCAGTTTGGGAATATAGCAGGACTACAATTCCTATGAAATTGCACAGACATAAACAAAAAGAGAAAATTCTCAAGGAATTTTACATGTCTAGTAACTTAATTATGCAATGATGCTTTGAGTTAGTCACTAGTTACAAGTAACTAATTTGCCGATAGCAATTCTGACTTTTGGATGTTTTCACTATTAAAATCTATTTCCTCATTTGTTGATTAGTTCCTTTTCTCTTCTGTTGAAAGTGGTTAATTCATTGAAGATCTGACCCATACACATTGTGTTAGCCATATTCTCAGGTCAACTCCTTGTTAAGTTTGCTAAGAAAACTGGTAGTGAAATGTGTAAGGTCTGGGATTCCTCATCTGATGACAAATAATTTCTGCTTAATATTGATAATAAAGAAAAATGAACATCCTAAGAGCTGGACAGATCTTTCAGAATCCCTTAAATAAGCATGCAGTTTGTTATACTCTCACAAGGTTCATTGAATTTCTGAGGCCAGACAAGATTAAGGCAAAAATCATATTGTTAGATTCATCTCACCTTTTTAAAGAATATACATAATTAATTAACCAGTTTTTTTTGTTTTCAACATTCACTTTCATGAGATTTTAAGCTTTAAATTCCTCCTCTCTCTCTTCCTTCCCTCCCCAAGATGGTGTGCAATGTGATATAGGCACTACTTATACATTCATATTGAACATATTTTCACATTAGTCATGATGTAAAAAATTAGAACTCATGGGAGGAATCAAGAGAAAGAAGAAACGAAACAAAAATCAAATACCAGTGTTGGGGCATGGTGGAGAAACTGTCAGTCAAGAGTGGAGTCAGGAGTGAAGGAATGAGCATGGCTGACATGTTTTGTTTTGTTTTGTTTTGTTTTGTTTTTCCCAAATAGATGCTCTGGGTCTAGGAGAAAGTTCCAATGAAGAGTTGGCCATGGAGGCAAATATATCCTTCAGATTGAGAAGTTTCCTGAGGGAAAGTAAAGAAATTAGGAGAATTAGGAGTGGAACTGGGAGAAGAGTGAAATGAGAAAAAGAAAACTCTAAACAAATGTCTAATGAACATTAATGCCAAAATTTTAAGTTAAATATTAGGAAAGAAGATATAGTTTTACATCACAAAGATTATACAATATGATCAAGTTGAACTTATGCCAGAAGTGCAAAGTTGGTTTATTATTAAGAAAACTATAAAATCATTTACCACATTAATAAAAATAATAGAAAAACACATGATTACATAGGTTATAGGAAAAAAATGTTTTACTAAAACATCAATTTCTATTAAAAATACATTAGAAAACAAAAATAAAAGAAATGTCCTTAGCAATTAACAGTATTTAACTCAAGCAAAGAATCAGCACCACCTGTAATGAAAATTAACTATAGTTTTCTCTAATAATATCAAGGGTGAAACAAGGATCTGCATTCTCAAAATCTTCTTCATCACCAAAATTCATG
>CM053583.1:15619026-15673312 GCA_028627135.1 Pseudochirops cupreus | reverse complement strand
GGGAGGACATAGGAGAGAGCAGATTGGGGGAGGGATTATACAGTGGGATGGCTGTTTTGAGGTGTTGGGTAGGGCAAAGATGGGGAGAAAATTTGTAACTCAAAATCTCATGGAAATGAATGATGTAAACAATAAAATTAATTAAGTAAAAAAAAATAAATCTGAGGTCCTGAATTTGAAAAATATTTATTAAAGAAGTAACAAAGTTGAGATATAGCATAATATTTGTGAAATTCCTCTTCTTGATTTTTTTTTCTTTTACAAATATTCAAAAATCAAAGAGCACCCTGAACCCCTTATTAGCTATGATGGCAGTGTGCTATGGTAGATTTTGCCCAACTTTTCACATGAAGACAGATCTTTCTGGCCACGTAACCCTGACAAGTAACTTAACCACTGAGTGCTCTTGGAAACTCTGTAAGATTATAAATTGAAAAAGCTTTCCTTTAGTGGTAGAGTAAATATCCTCAAGAAGGAGTTCTCTAAAATAATGAAATTGAACTTCCAATCCTTATTCTGATCACATGAAATTAAAATTTGCATTAGTCTTACTGAGTAAATATTAGCTCACACATATATATTTTCAAATTGTTTTAAAATCAAAATAAAAGTTAGCCCAATAATGAATTTTTCAAAAGAGAGAGAAAGAGAAAGACAGAGAGAGGAGAGAGAGAGGGAGGGAGAGAGAGAGAGAGAGACAGGGAGGGTGGGAGGGAGGGAGGGAGAGAACTGAGAACAGAAATAGATGGTGCATTTTGAAATGGAAATAACTTCAGGAAAGACAAAACAATTATCAAGGCAAAAAGAATATGGCTTTATATTTTTCTCTATTGTAATGTGTGATTCCATTACAACATTAGCTTCATTTTAAGGACAGAATTTCAGAGGAAAATCATAGCACAGTACAGAGAATGCTGGATATGGAGTCTTGACAGACCTGTGTTCAAATCAGACTCAGACACTTACTAGCTATGTGACACTATGCAAGTCCCTTCACTTCTATCTGCCTAAGATTTCCCAATTGTAAAAGAGGGTGCTGATAGCATCTATGCCCCAGAGTTATTTTGAGAATAAAATGAAATTTGCCTTGTTGCTATTCAGACATTTAGTCATGACAACTCTTTATGACCCTGTGGATCATACTGTTCATGGAGTTTTCTTGGCAAAAATACAATTGGTTTGTTATTTCCTTCTCCACTAAATTAAGGCAGAAAGCAGTTAAGTGATTTTCCCAAAGTAATACAGCTAGTAAATATCTGAGGCTGGATTTGAACTCAAGTCACCCTCACTCCAGGTCCAATATTCTATCCACTGAACAATCTAGCTCCATCAGTATTTGCATAGCACTGTGTAAATCGTCAAGTGCTATATAAATCCCTTTGTTGTCATTGTTGTTTTAGGCTTCCTGTAGTAGAGTTTACCATTAGTCTAATTTTCTCTGTAAGACTAAGCATCAGGATAAATTGTCCTTAATCATTCTAAAGAGAAAAAAAAATGTTTTCTTTGTCCTCTTTTATATAACTAACTAGAGCAAATAAATCATTTTGTCCTGTCTACAATAAGAGTATGGATCAGAGTAAAATAAAATATTTTATATTTTAGTAGATTAAAAATATACTCTATTTAGCTGTATTGGGTGTGTGGAGAGGACCTCTTGCTGAACTCCCCACATCCATACTTCTATATTTTGGTGAGACCCCTCTCTAAAATTCTTTATACAAAAATAGTAAATAGGAGTGGGAGGGAATTCTTTTTTGGACTTCTTGACATCACATGTGTCCCAGTCCATTCAGGATTATGCTGTAGCCTCCTCTAATGCTTATATGTCTTTGAATAAAGATCTTCATAACATAATACTCCAATCTCATTGTCGACTGATATGCTTTTAAATGACACTATTAAGGTGCTATATTTCTTTAGTTCTGTTGGACTATTTTTTAAGAATGTTTTAAAATACTTCAAAAGGCAGGAAGAAAAGAGAAGGGGGAACCGAAGGGCAGAAGAGTAGGGTAAGACAAAGAGAAAAGGAAGGAGAGAAGGAATAAAGGAAGGAAGGAAGGAAGAAGAGAGAACAGATGTAAATATCTTTTGAGTTTTTATACCTTTAAGAGATAAAAAGATATATAAAATAAAATAGTGGTATAATATAGAGGCAGAACTTTCAAGAATAAAGAGTGGGAGATGTCATTGTATTCTGCACTCCCCACACCTCAACAGGATAATTGTGTTCAGTTCTGTTCATCATAGACTGATAAGGACATTAATAAGCTAGAAAACATCCAGTGGAAGACAATCAGGAAGGAAGGAAAAGAGAGAGTAAGTTCTTAAGAGGATGGGTTGAAAGAAGTGTGAGAGTTTAACCTAGAGAAAAGAAGACTTACGGTTGAGGGTGGCATAAATACTGTACTAGAGTATTTGAAGGGTTGTCAAAGGACATTCAAAGAGGAATTGGACATGTCCTGTTTGGGTCCGTGATGCAATATATGCAATACTAAAACTTTCAAAGCATCAAAATCAAACTCATTATCAGGAGGGAAAAACATGCTAAAAACAAAAACCCCTCAAAGTGCAACAGGCTGCCTCAAGAGACAATTTTCAATGCATCCTGAACAAAGACATACGTATGAAGAGGTCTCTCCCGTGCCAAAAACCTTCAATGTCTTCCTAGTGTTTCTAGGATAAAATCAGACATTTAAGAATGAATCATAGTAAGAGACAATGGATTATTCCTCCCTATAGGTCTTCAAGTTGAGGCCAGTTGACCACTTAATGAACCTATTGTAGTGGAGACTGCTTTCAAATATGTATTGGACTAGTTGGATCCTAGGTAAACACTTACCACCAAAGTTCCTCTCAACTCTTAAAATTTGAGAATTCTAAGACGTTTTGGTCTGGAAATTATAGAATTTTCTTCAACAATGTCCCTGGCCTATGGTTCTTGTAAACTGTTTCCATCTTTGGTAAAGTTTAGATACAGAATTATCAGATTGTGCAGTCTACTAACAAAGAGGTGTGCCATCAACTTGATTTCAGGGGAACGAAGAACAAAACCAACAAGACATTCAGAGAAATCCTTTCACCACATCCTTGGGGAAGATTTTTAATTATTCTTACTGCCCCTATGCACTCAACTAGTTCATATTTAATATTCTCACCTATAGCATAGAGAGCCATTTGTATGACTTAGGAATATCTTGCATAGCACTCCAGCAAGTAGACTGTTAGTGATAGCTCCTATTTTCATGGAGCTTAAAGTATCTATAAAAATATAAGAGAAAGGGGAGGAAAGGGAGGGAGGAAGGGAGGAAGAGAGAGAGAGGGGGGGGAGAGAGAGAGACAGAGACAGAGACAGGGACAGAGAACAACAATAAAAGTTGAAGGTCTTTTCCAGGAAATTTAATGTCTAGTTTAAGGGAGTAACTAGTAGCCTTGTCTGGCAGAATGTGGACTTTGTTTAAAAGAATAATAAGAAAAAAATGTCAGGATGGACAGACATGAACTTGGTTATGGTGGGCTCTAAATATCTGACTTTGTCCTAGAAACATTTGGAAGACATTGAAGGTTTTGGGCATGGGGTGGGGCATCTTCATACCTATGTCTTTGTCCAGGATGCATTGAAAAAGGAAACTAGAAGCAAGCAGACAATTTAGCAGACTATCACCATATTCTAAATAAGAGGTGATGAGATACTAGAATTTAGGTGTGGAGAGAAGAGAATGGATGAGAAAGCTGCTGTGGAAGCAGAGTCAATAAGATTTGGGAACTAATTGGATATGAGGGACATGAAAAAATGGAGATTTCAGGATACAAACTTAGATAAATAGGAAAATGGTGGTAGTAGAAACATTCTCCCAACTTCTCTCCTCAGCTTTTCTCTGGACCATCAATTACTTATTGTACATTTCAAATCTGATAACCCTGAGACATCTTAAACTAAATGTTTCTAAAACCTTAATTCATCATCTTTCTTTATAAATCTATCTCCTTTCTAAACTTCTTTCTCTTCAAGGTACCAGCATCCTTCTATTACCTCAGATTTGTAATCAAAACATCGTTCTGGACACCACACTCTTCCTTTTCCATATGTCAAATCAATGTACCAATCTTGCTTTTTTGGCCTTCATAGCATTTTTTATATGTTCATTAGGTTGTTGTTATTGTTGAATTCATTAAGAGATTTATGATTTCATCAGTATAAATTTCCTCTATACTAAAACAGAATACTTCTATGATTCAGAGTACTACTAAGCCCTTCTATGGCTTAGTAAAGGATATCCCCTTGCTCTGAAGGAAAGTCATACCCTTGTGTCTAACAATCTAGTTCAGGGGTTCTTAACCTTGGGTCACAGATCTCCAGGAGACTCAAGGATAGATTTCAGGAGTTACATGAACTTGGATGAAGAAAATTATATTCTATTTCAAAATAAATATTTTTCTTCATAATCATATGTATTTTATTCAATGCATTTAATCATGTTATTTTTTGTGAAAAGATCCATACACTTCCCTTGACTGCCAAAAAGTCCCAATACACACATATAAAGATAGACAAACATACTTTAAGAACTCTTACTCTAAATTTGGAACGATGCCAAAGAGTTATAAAAATGTGCATACCCTTTGACCCAGTAATACCACTTCTAGGACTGTATCCTAAAGAGATCATACAAGTGGGAAAATGACCCATATGTATAAAAATATTTATAGCAGCACTTTTTGTGGTGGCAAAATATTGGAAATCAAGCAGATGCCCATAAACTAGGGAATGGCTAAACAAGTTGTGGTATATGAATGTAATGGAATACTTTTGTGCTATAAGAAATGAGGAGTAGACAGACTTCATAATAACCTGAAGAGACTTATATAAACTGATACTGTGTTAGGAGAGCAAAACCAGGAGAACATTGTACACAAGTACAGACACGTTGTATCTGTGATGATTGATTTTGATAGACTGGGATCCTATCAGCAATGCAACACTATAAAACAACTCCAAGAGACTCGTGATGGAAGGGGATATCCACATCCAGAGAAAGAATTGCAGAGTCTGAATGCAGATTGAAACAACTACTTGCTCTCTCTCTTTTTTGCTTTGTTTTATCCCTTCTTTCTCATTGTTCATTGCATTGGTTATAATTCTTCTTTACAACTTGACTAATGTTTAATGTGAAGGTATCTGGAGAATCTATATTGGATTGTATGCCACCATGGGGAGGATGGAGGAGGAGAGGGAGGGTGAGAAAGTTTGAAACTCAAGGGACTGTGAAACTGAATTTTGTAAACTAAAAATAAATAAATAAATTTATTTTAAAAATAAGTTTATTTTAAAATTGAAAAAAAAAAGAACTCTTTCTCTAATGAGTTGTTTCTCCATATTAAATTAGATGGGTCCTTAGATGACATCCATGGAGTTTCCCCTTCGTCCTACCTTCAAGATCTTCCCGACTTGTTAGGATCTTCCAGAATCTATTTCACATGGGAATCCAGGGTGCCCTCCATGTCATGAATAGTCTGAGAATGAGGATCTTGATAGTTGACATCAGCAATATAATCCAGATGTAACATAATATAGAAACACATACAAAAAATAGTCTCATTATTTTAGAAATCGGATCTTTGTCTGGGTGTAATGTATAGTAACATTAGGCTAAAAATACTCACTCTAGATATAGTAATAGTAGTTTGCCATTCTGTTGTTTTAGTCTTGTCAGACTCTTTGATTGCATTTGGGGTTTTCTTGGCAAGGATACTGGAATGGTTGCCATTTCTTTCTCCATATCACTTTTATCTCATTTTACAGATGAGGACCTTGAGACAAACAGGATTAAATTATTTGCCCAGGATTACAAATAGTAAGTGTTTGAGACTAGATTTGAACCCAAATCTTTTGACTCTATGCCCTACATTTGATCCACTGTTCCACCTAGCTGCTAGTTTTTTAGATGGCACTTTATAGCTTGCAAAGTTCTTTAGAATAATTGTCTCTGTTTAGCTTCACAATAACCCTGAGTGGTAGGTCCTAGTATTATCACTATTGTATAACAATTATTACCTTCTACCAATGAAGGAAGTGAGATAGAGTATTGGTGCCTTGCTCAGAGTTAAGTAGTTAGTGAGGTTAGAATTTAACTCATCTTGACTCCAGGTTCAAAATCCTATCCACTGTAGCAGTTGGATTTGTTGAGTGAGTAATGGATTGATTTGGTCAAGTGCTTATGAGTATTTGTGCCTTATGAAATTCTTTTCTAAAAAAAAAATTGAATTTTTTTTGAAGCCTATTTTGTTTAAACTCCCATGTTGAGCCCTCAATGGTAATGATTTCATTTATTCTCCAATATTAAAAAAAATACTGATATGAATCTGAATTCATAATAAAACTGAATATTAGGGTAGATTGGATAAATAAATAGTATAATTCAATGCTCCCCACCCCTTCTACATTTCTAAAATGCAGGGTTTACTCATATCTAGCATTTCTATTGCTTTAAAAAATAAAGATCTATTCTGAACCCTTCTATAGTCAAGATAGAGACTGTTCTTTAGGAAGTCTGGCAAAGTTGGGTGGTGAGGAAGGAACAAGGGACTTTTATGATTTTACCAGTTGACAAAGATCTCAAAGCAATTATAGAAACCTTGGCTTCATGGAAAAGTCTTCTCCAAGAAGAATGTCACACATAAGGTTGACTATTATACTTCACCGATAAAAATCATCTTTTGTGTTGCTGAGAATACATTTACCTTGATTTCTTCATTCCCTTATTTAATGGTTCTTAACATTGTACAAAGATATTTGGTGCCCCTGACTATAAGGAAAATTAGATTTCTGTTGTCTATTTAGGTCTTGAGCCGAATTGATGGAATTTTAAAATTGCATGCTATGTACTAACAGACCCTCATAAGAGCACCAGGACTCAGAAAAGTAAGTAAAATAATTAAGTCCTCCCAGTGTACAATTTTAAGTCTATAAATCATCAGCAAATAAGCACAGCAAACCTATGTTAGTAGATTTACATCTATGTAACATAGATAGGCTGTGGCACTACTCTAAGAATTCAAACAGATTAGCAGGTTGAATCTGAAGAAAGGCTGATTCTCCTCCCTTTTATGGTTCTAGGATAAATGTAAGAGGTTAGGCTATCTTTCTAGTATCAGATTCCCCATCTGGTGTTCTTCCCTTTATATCATTTACCCTGTTATTTTCATTTCAGTATCATCTCATAAGTAATTAGGGCCTCTAATGTCAATTTAGCTGATTAACATCAATTAACTATTATAAAAGGATATTTAATCAGAAGATACATCAAAAACTAAAGTACAAGAATATGGCCCCTGCCCACAACAAGGCATTCTCTCCATATGCCTCAATAGGGAAGTAGATGCAACCAGAGGATATTGGGCACAAACTTGAAATGATTGTCATAAAATATCTCACTTTCCCCCACCCCACAAAAAAGTCATTTCTTTTACTTTCCCACCTGGGCCTCTGTGGAGAATAGGGTCAAATTTAAAGTAGTAACAACAAAGCATTCCATTCACTGGGTTCACTTTCGAATATGGCACAGGTGATAGGCAAGTCATTCCTTTGTTGGCAGGTTATTGAGTGTCAGCTGCCAGGTCAGCTCATTGTTGGGATGGGCTAAGCAGGTTACTTCTTGGGTATGAGCTCATTCCATGGGCTTGGCTGCTGTAATTATCAAAGACTCCGCTATGAACTCCCATCACTGGATCTTTCACAGATCATAAGGTTGTTCTGTCTCCTAATCTCACTGACCTAGGAAGAGGAAAGAATAAACAAAATGCAAAAAGAAGGAAAAAGTGTGTTCAAACCACATGACAGCTTCCTTAACAAAAGATTCATGATTCTCCTTCCTGCTCATTTAAAAGCTACCATGGAGAGGAAGAGAAAGTTCATTAATTTGTTTCTTTTGTATTCACAGCCATTTCCATCTCAACCCATCAAAACAGCAAAGCTTCCATTGAAACCAAAATGGTGCTGTAAAACTTTACTTTCCATGAGGTCAAAGCTTTGGGAACGCAAAGCCACTGAAATTGTCTGAAGTAGGATGTGGCACCTGAGTAGTGCATTGGAGTTAGCTAGAGGTTGTGTGAGGTAGAGATAAAGAGAAAATACATTCCAAACTGGTCCATGAGCCTTTGCCAAGGTACACAGATAAGACTCTATCTCTATATGTCTCAATTGATTCATCTGTAGAATAGGAAGGAAAATAGTACAAGTCCCACCTTAGCTATTTAATAACTTTGTGACCCTAGGTAAGTTACTTTATCTCTCTCAGCTTTAATTTTCCCAATTGTAAAATGAGGAAAAATAATAGTACTTACTTCACAGAATTGGTGTGAAAGGCCAAACTGTATTATATATGTAAAGGATTTTTCAGGTTCAAGGTACTACATAAATATTAGCTTATTATTATTATTAGTTAGCTTTCTTTGTAGAAAGATCACAAGAATGATGAAAAGGCACCTAAGAGGTGAGATGTCAAGCACTGGCTTGAGTAGACACAACCTTACGACATCCTACCCTTTGCTCAAAGACTACCACAACTCTCATCTGAAAGACAGGGAACCTGAGAACCAGAGAGTTACTCTCTGTTCCTTAATTTCTCCAAGGTCACATAGGTAGCAAGGATCAGAGCTTGAATTTGAACATAGGACCTTTGATTCTAAAACCTGTGGTCCCTTCATATTGTCACAATGCCTGCTGGGGGGCATTGTATGTATTTTGGTTTAGATGTATTTATGTAGCTAAAAAGACAGACGTAGACAGGATAAGTGAGGACTGCTATACTCGGTATACATACACACAAGAGCAAGATGAAGAAAAGGGGAACATAAAATACTTAAAAAGATGAAAAAAATCTTGGAGAAGCTACAGACAATTTAGTCATGACCAGAAAAGGCTGTAATACAAAAGGTTCTTTCAGTCTTTTGAGTGTCTCATTGTAGGTCTTCAAGAAGACATATAATGCCTCTTTTTAAATTATATCATAGTAGGGATCAGATCTTGGTATAGGTTTGACACTGAGGTACCTTTCAACCCTAAAATTCTGTGATTCTGTGATGATTTGATCTGTGGAATAAGTGCAAGTATTCATGAATGAATGAGCGAATGGATTCACTCAAATGCCTTGAATTAATTGTAGCTTATTTATTTTTTTCACAGTTAATTATAATCTTTTATTTGGTACCAAGTCTGTTTAAGATCATGCCCTCAGTTCCCAATTTAAATGCATATTAATATACAGAAGAAATCAGCCACCAAAATAAGGATTTCCTAATGTAATATGTCTTAGCTTGAAATGCATAAAGAAGAAAATTGTGTTTCTCTTAAACATTTCTGAAATTGCACATGGTAAGGGGTGAGTGAAAACTGGTTTATGGGATTTTTGCTTCTTTTTGAAGTATTGTATTTCTAAATGAATTCTTCCTACATTAATATGACCATAAAGAAATAATGAGAGGCTTAGTGAGCCATGGAAATTTATTTATAGAAGAGACAAAGCAATATCTTTGTTTTACCAGATGAAGAAATTTCAAATGCCATATGAAAAAGAAGTGGTTGAAATTTTAGATTAGAAAACCAACTAGAAGGTTGTTGCAGTAGTCAAGGAAAGAGGTGATGAGGGTCAGAACTAAGGTTGTGGCCATAGGAATAGAGAGGAGAAAATAAGAGAAATGTTGGGGATGTAGGAATGGCAAGTTACCAGTGGGTTAGAAATATGGAATGAGTAGGTGTAAGAATATTTGAATGGCATCCAAGTTGTAAGCATGGATAACTGGGAAAATGATCATGCCCTCAAAAGAATAGGGAAGTTCAAAAGGGAGAAAGATCTTTTGGAGGGGAAAGCTAATAAGTTCTATTTTGCACATGTCGAGTTTGAAATGCCTGTCGGGACATCCAGTTTGAAACTTGTAAGAGACAGAGATGTGTGACTGTAGCTCATCAGAGACACTAGGGCTAGATATATCCACCAAGGATCCTTTTCTATGGAGATAATAATTTAACCGATGGGAGCTACTGAGGTTCCTAAGTGAGAGAGTACACAGCAAAAAGAAAAGGCAGGCCAGAACAGAGATTTTAGAGACCTTCAGAGGGACACACCTAAATCACATGCATTAATTGTATGGGTTACATTGATGAAGAACCAGCAAAGCAGACTGAAAAAAAAAGCCATCAGAGATTTCAGAAAACAGTGTGACAACCTAGAATGAAGAGAATATAATATACTGGAAAGTTCTGTATACTTGTATATAAAAGGGTTCTAATCTCAATTCTGATACTTATTAACTGAGTGACCATGAGGAACTCACTTATTTTCTCTGAGCTTTAGGTTTCTTATCTCTAAAATGGGTCTAATTGTGTTTGTGGTGCCTAATTCATATGGTGCTTGTGAAGAAAGAATTTTGTAAAACTTGAAATAATTACACACACACCTCTGTATACATACACATGTCTGCAAGTATATTAAAATTTCTGTATGTATATATGATTTTGAGTTTATGTATATGAAATATATGTACATATTTATATATTAATACTATATGTATATTTATATATGTCTACATATGAAGACACAAAAAGGATCTGTGATTTCCCCAGTGTAAGAAGGCACTTATCTAAGAAATACCTTCACCAATATATATTGCAACTAATATATGATTTTTTAAATAAAAGGCATTAAGGAGGAGCCTTGATAGCCTATATAAATATGAGATACTTTTTAGTAAAGTGGAAAAATAATGTCACGTGATTTATGTGAAACCAGAATGGTATGGATTCAAATATGGCTCTGGTCAAGTCATTTTTTTTCTATATGCCTCAAATAACTCCCCTGGAACTAATCCATTGAAAAGTTAGAGGAGTTAATCTGCTGGGGACAATTTAATCAACTGACTTGTACTTCACTGATATTTATCAAAGAGCCTACATGGACAATATAATCAGATGAAAAAAAAACAGAAGGAATCTAAATATTTCATTGATATTAATAATCAGCTTGTTCCTAGAAGTATCTATTTATCACATAATTTAAGAGTATATGTGTATAAATATAAGGAGGTACATTAAAAGGCAGCATTAAATAATTTGTAATTATAGTTCTGACTCTACAATTCCACTTTGTTACAAATTTATTTTCACTCTCTGGTAGACACTGGACTTCACATTATAAACTTCTAATGCAGTGAGCACTGTAACACCAATGTGATATTCACAGGGCCCACATGGCTATGAATATGCTAATGTGGTTGTGAATCACAACACGTAACAGGTTCTCCACATGGAGGAGAGAACCAAAGCATTTGTTCAAATACCAAAAAAACAAATCCCAAAACTGCACAAAGACAAATTCATTACAGTAACCATGAAGTTGGTACACATAACCAATGCAGCGAACACCCACATTCCCAAGCCTTCCCAAACCTTCCCTCCATCAGGCTTTCAAAACAAAACAGACTTCCTCAAGCAAGAATGCTCCTCTCTTACTCATGGTAGCTCCTCAGCAACCCCACTGCTTGCTTCCAGAAGTTCTGGCCGGCTCTCAGTTTGTGCTCAGCTTTTTATCCTGGACGTTAGCTCCTCCCTGTCCCACCTCTTCCTGTTGCATCAGCAATTTCCTCCCATTGTGGGATTCACAAGTTCTGTTTCTTAATAAAGACTTGATATAATCAAGTGCAAGGTTAAACTTGAAACAAAGTGCTAAGTACTTGTTTGCTTGCCATTACAAGGGGCAGGGGAGATCTTCAAATCCACATTACCATTACAAGCACCAATTGGCTGAAGTCACAGGACTGATGACATGCATCAGTGACTGTATTTTGCCTGTCTCATTCTTTGTCCTGGATTCATTGAACTTGAGTAACCAATCTTCTTGAGAATTAGGCTTACAAGTGGTTCCTTAATTCAACCTTTCACACTTCAATATCCCAAAGAAAGTTGCCATTTATAGAATTGAATATAATATAAATGAATACTTTAATGGTTAGCAAATATGCAATTCTTTAAAGTTTGGGAAGTGATTTGCAAATAGGATCTCACCTTTATACAGCAACCTGGTAAATAGGTGTTATTATTATCTTTATCTTACAGAAAACAAAAATGAAACAGATAGAAATAGCTAGTGACTAGGGTCATATATAAGCTAGGTTCTTCTTTACTCAGCCCAGTGTTCTGTCCATAGTGTCAGATAGCTCTGTGGTCTCCAGTCTAAGGTTTTCTTCAGAAGAGGGTGAAGCAAAAAAGTACCCAGTGTATGAAAATGAGTCATATACATATACATACATATGTGTGTGTGCATATGTATGTATATGTGTGTATATGTGTATGTATGTATGTATGTGTACATATATCTATACATATCTATCTATCTATCTATAACTATATCTATATCTATCTATCTATCTATCTATCATATATATATATATATATATATATATATATATATATATATATATATATGTATAACAGTCAGTATATTTTTGGACAGAAAGGGGTATACCAAGTAGTAAAAAAATACGAAATGATTACAATAGAGTCCTGTTACTATCACTGCTAGTACAGGCTGTGGAAGGCTTTTTTCAAGACTTGTTAGGACACAGTTTCTTCTCAAGGCTACTATGGTAATTAGTCAATTTACAATGTGCCTCTAATGAGCACAGTCCAATCAAACACCAAAGAGGATTTCCTTTCCAATGGCCTTACTTTCTCTCTAATGGAGATGGTTTAATTGATGGAAAATATTAATATTAGTAATCATTATTGTGTTCACATAATCTATATAAATCATTAACAATATCAAAAGGTATTTATGTTAATCATTAAAATATTAATAACTGATAATAATAATAATAAATACTAGGCTATTCTCAAAGCTGCTACTGGAGCCATTATGTTACAAATGCACCTTTTACAGCTCCAGGAGTTTCTGTAAGTCAACAACAATTTCTTAATCACCTACTACGAGTCTGTCACTGTATTAAGTGCTGTTAATATAAAGAAGGTACGAGATGGTCCCTGCCCTCAAGGAGCTCACAGTCTTATCAGGAAAACTCCATATAAACAAACAATATATTGGATAAACTGAAGATAATTAACAGAAGGAAAGCACTAGAATTAAGGAAAACTGGAAAAGACTTACAAGTAGAAGGTGAGATTTTAGTGGGAACTAAAAGTAGACCAGAGAAGCCAGAAGGCAGAAATGAGGAGGGAGAACATTCCAGGCTTGGGAAACAGTGAATGAAGATGTTGATATGGAAGAGACCTCTGGGGAGTAACAACAGCAAATCACTAGTTTACTATTAGTATTTTTTTTTCAGTCTTAATCATGTATTTGAGCCATCAAGTGTCCTATCATTATCAATAATTTGAGAATAGTAAATATCAAGGGAATGTGTCTAAGGTAGATAAAGCAGCTAAGTGGCACAGTTAATCAAGTGTTGGTATTTAAATTTAGAGTTCTAAATTAATAAGTAAAAATTATGAAGTAAAGTTGAATAAAAGTTTTGAGAAAACAATATTGAATGAATACATTTACACATATATACATATGCATACATATATATGATAAATTTGAAAGATTTTGAGTTCGGCTTTCTGTGATATTTTAAAATATTAAGCTTTTGACTCTTCAGTTTGTAATGAAATCTCTCAAATGTGTCAACATAACAGTTTTCCCACTTACATTGTAAAAATTAAATATCGGAGCCAATCATAATTTAGAAAAGCACTCAGAACTCCTTTCTATGTTTATTTTAGTAAATAGTGGATTCTTAACCAGCAGGACTCATTTATGAGTCAGATTCTGATAGATTCTGTTTGAAAGATTCTTACTTTAACTTGTTAGCAGTGTTTATGTCAGGTTAAGAATTTAGATAGAGATAGAAATAGCCAAGGGTATTTAGAACCTAAATTCTCATTAAGTTTCAGGTTATGGGTTCCTAGTTTGGTGTCTCCCTTATAGCTCTGTTATTGATTAGATCAGAATTTCAAAGTTCCAGCAGATTTTCACCACATGAACTAGTTGTTGTAGAGGTAAACTTTGAGGTGTGTAAAAATGTTGTATTGGGATCTGTTTTGTAAAAGAATTTAACAGAAACATCTAGGGAGTCTTTACAAGTAATTTGGAATCAGAAAGGAAATCCATTGAAATGGTGCTCCTGAAGACATGATATTTTTGAGACTACCCCAAGGAAAGTTGTGTCAGGGACCTGATAACTGCATGGACCTGAGATCCAAGATGAAATGTGTTGATTGAATGGACATTGAGAATGGGTTAACAAATTGCAAGGAGGCTTATTGTTTGTTAATGTCGACGTTTATTGTTGTACTGCTTAAGCTTTTTTGTTTTTCTGTATCTGTATACTAAGTTCTCTCAGTTATCTTAGTTTTATATGAATTTCCTCTATGAATTAGTCCCTGATTTTAGACATTCTTACTATGGCTTGTATTGTGATTGGTCAATAATTCTGGTCCCACTTTGTTATTGGAGCTATTGTGTGTAACCTTCAATATATTGTAAATTTCCCAAGCCCTATTTCTTTGTCTCTGTCTTCAGTTCAGAAAATCTAGCTCCCTGAAGTCCTGGGCTCACTGGTTCAGGTCATCCTTCAGGAAATAGGTCTGTTGTTAACTTTCTCTCTGTTAAATTTTTATCATCATTACATGTTTCTTTACTTTTGCCTCCAGATTCTCAGGCCAGGTGGCCTCCAAGATAATGTTTTACTAGGCTTGGTCATCAATGTGCCCAGAGGCTGCTTTGACCACAAGAGGGATTGTTGTCCTGAAGTCAACTTAACCCTTCTTGAGTTACCATATTTTCCAGAGTTGCACTCTCAATGTGTCCTTGAGAATCAAACCAGCTACAAGATTGGCAACAGTTTGTATCATATTGATAAAATGTTTGTGTAGCTGAGACCCTTTCAAATAAGCAGGATATCATCCCTCCATGACCCAATATTCCCAAGCACTCCTACTCCCTCTAGGTACCCCTCCTGCACTGCTCCCTTCCTTCTCCCATGTCACCCCCATTTGGGAAGGGATTGCCCTCCACTCCTCTCATGAGACTTCTCTTTTATGTAATTCATAAATATTCAAGCTTCTGCCTAGATTGTGAACTCCTTCATACTTGGTATAAGAGTTCTACATGCACATTCATTTCTCTTATAATAAATCCAGTTTCAACACATGTCTCATTGACTTCTGATATTTTTGGTTAACAGAATGTTAGATAAGAAGATTGAATTCCAAATTTCCTTTCAGCCATCGATTAGTTGTATAACCCTAGGCAAATGTCAGCCTCTCAGTCTCACTTTCCTTCTCCATAAAATAGGAAAAATAATAAAAGCATCTACCTTACAGGGTTGGGAGGATCAAATGAGACAATGAATGTAATTCACTAAGCAAAATTTAATGTGATAATAAATGTTAATTGCCATTATTGCTCCTCACTTTCTGTAGGAGACAGAATGGAGTAAAAAGGACCTCAGTAGTAATCCAGACCAATCTCTAACTGAACAGGAACTGATTCCACAATATCCCCAATAAGGGGTCATAGAACCCTTTGTTAAAGACCTCCAGGATGATTATTTTAAAGATGAAGAGACTCAGAGAGATGACTTATCTTTCTCAAAATGATATAGGTAGAAAGGAGCAGAGGTAGGATTTGAACGAAGACCATTTGATTCTGAAATTAATTACTACAATGTTTGCTGATGCCGATCTTTTCTGTAGGTAGTTGGGAAAAAAAATAAAACAGATGTGGCAACACTGGGGTTTTTTTAACACAGAAAATAGGTATACACCAATTTAGATCAACACATATATGCTTACATACATACATACATACTTATATATGTTTATATACATATAGAGAGAACTATAGAGAGAAAGTGATAATTATATAGGTGTTAGAAACATAGAGGATTTATTTGTTGTTGTTTAGTCATGTCCATCCTTTGTGACCCCATTTGGGATTTTCTTGGCAGAGATACTGGAGTGCTTTGTTATATCCTTCTCCAGCTCATTTTACAGATGAGGAAACTCAGGCAACCAGGGTTAAGTAACTTGTCCCGGGTCACAAAGCTTCTAAATTGTCTAAGGCTGAATTTGGTAACAGGTCTTCCTGATTCCAGGCCAGGCACTCTATTCAGTGTGCCACCTAGCTGCCCTACAGAAATGACAAATACATACGTAAAAGCATTGATTTACACAGTGAGTGCCATGCATTTTGAAAAGTGTATAAACACACCAGTGCAGGATGGAATAAGGGTAACCTGAAGGTGCTTGAAGAAATGGAAGTGATCACAGAGAAGCAACAAATTTGGAGGGATGAAGAACTGTTCACTTTGTCCTAAAATCTCCCTACCAAAATTTGTATGGATCATAGATTATACTGATTTTCCTATGTGTTACCTCCTTCCATTTCCTCTTTAACACAACATAATAAGCTCCCTGAAGACAGGCTCAATGCCATTTTTTTTAATCTTTGCATCTCCAGGGTATTATTTATTGAAATGCAATGTGAGAATAATCTTAAGAATAAAGAATTGATGTAGCTGCTACCTCCAATTCTCCCTTCGACTCTGTGACCACCTTCTTTTACATGCTGCCCGTCCCCAACACATGCATAGTTTTATAAGTTATTCCATTAGACTATAGGATAAAAGAGACAACAACCCACTCAACTGGAACCCTTATGAAGTCTCACAGCAGAATTAAAAATGAATTACATAGTTCATAATTGTGGAAAGCAAGTTTTTTGATTCATACTGGTGGTGATGGGGAGAAAAGAACCATTCTAACAATGAGAGTTCTCTAGAAAAAAAATGGGATAACCTTGGGACCGATTTAATAAATGTCCCATTATAATAATTCTTGCTTTTGCTTCCACATTGAGCAAATGATTCATATTTAAGAGTTCAGGTGTCACTGTGAACAGATTTGTCTAAATGGGAAGAACAGTGTTGGAAACACAAAACCTGTCACTCACAAGGGCATGGTTAGTAGACTGCGGAAATTGCATAGAGGTTTGGGCCCTGGCAACATGAAAGACTCCATATCATAGGTAGGGTTCAATTTTCCACAGAGATGGAGATGATCAAAGAATTGGGCCATGGGGAGGAAACTATGGCAAATGACATGGAAATCTTGTCTCTATGAAGATAAAAACAAAAATCTTATTTCTAAGAGCTAGGGTCAAGAGTATCTAATACCATTCCTATCAAATAACATTAATAATACAGAAAGATCTTTTTTTCATGGAAACATTAAATAATTTGTGATTATGGAACCTAAGTGTACAATTGTGTTTTTCTCTAAAGAAAATTTCCACTTCTTCCTCTGTTGGTTGCTGTAGCCTAAATTATCTCAACTCTTATAATTCCATTATACAAGAAAACAAAATAAGGTAGGCCATAAGGTATATTTTTTAGAAACACTCTCCAGAATAATCATAACTTCCCATGAAATCATAACTTCACACCAAATATTCAAGTGATTCTAATAGAAAAGCAAAACAAAGTTTTGATATTTTTTTATCCAATAGAAGCTGTCATCTTTAAGAGTTTCCTCAGGGTTTCTTTCACATCTTTGTTCCTCAGACTATAGATCATGGGGTTTAACATGGGGAAGACCACAGTATAAAATAAGGAGACAATTTTATCTTTCTCCAGAGAATAGCTGGATTTGGGAAGATAATAAATGTAAAGAATGGAGCCAAAGTACAAAGTGACAGAGATCAAGTGAGAAGAGCAAGTAGAGAAGGCTTTGAGTTGACCCTGGGTGGAGCGAATCTTCAAGATGGCAACAATGATGAAAAGGTAAGAGGCCAGGATGAACATAATGGGTGTAAGGACATTAGAAGCTAACACAAAATAAAGGAAAATATGGTAATTGGCCTTTACATCACATGCCAGCTTCACCAAAGGTGGCAGGTCACAGAAGAAGTCATCAATAACATTATACCTGCAGAAAGTCATGGTGAATGTTTCATGTGTAAAGATGCCACAGATAACAAAGGCTCCAAGATATGAAGCTGCCACGAGTCCCACACAGACCCTTTGAGTCATGACTTGAGCATAGAGTAGTGGTTTGGAAATGGCCATATACCGATCATATGCCATGGCAGCCAACAGATAGCATTCACTATAAGCCAGTCCACCAGAGAAGAAGAACTGAGCTGCACACCCAGCAAAGGAAATGCTCTTGTCCTCAGAAATACAGTTCACCATGATTTTAGGAGTATAAACAGTAGAATACCAGAGATCCAGGAAAGACAGGTTCCCAATGAAGAAATACATGGGGGTGTGCAACCTGGAGTCTGTAAAGATTAACACTATCAGAGTGATGTTCCCCACCACTGTCACAGAGTACACCATGAGGAAAACGACAAAGAGCACCAGCTGTATCACAGGATCCTGGGTGAAACCCACCAGGATGAACTCAGTCACAGTGTGATTAAATGTTTCCATAACTTCAGCTTGTCTCATCTATGTATGATGGGAGGAATATATATTTCAAAAATACATTGACTCGTGCCTTGGAAAAAATGAATGAGAAATTCAAAATACCTAAGTGGATAACTCAGAACATTAGTAGAAAAATTAACACATTGAAATCCTATTCCCCAATTAAATAATCTTTCATTGAACATGCAGTCATCATTCTTTTCTTCACTCATTTATTATTCATGTACTCATTCATTCAACAAGCTTTTATTAAATGCCTACCATGTGCAAAAAATCTGTTCTAAGTTCTGTGGATACAGAGACAAAAAAATAATACAGTCTATGCACTCAAGAAACTTACTTTGTAATGTCTGTCTTTCCATTTGGCAGTTGTGGTACATCTGGTAAAACCTTAACTCTTACAAAAATCAGAATTTACAATCATTTAATAAATTAATGAACAAGTACTGTTAAATATTCACTTTGTGCCAAACATTGGGTAATGCAAAGACACTAATGGAGCCAAACCACTCCCAACAATTCAGGGATACAACTGTCTATTTCCCTCCAACTCCAATCTCTGATTCCCATCTAGAAAAGATAGATATTCATTCATAAGCCTATAGGGAAAGTCCAGAATCTCTCCTTTCCTGGGCAGACTTAGCAATTTGGGATCCAGATCACAAATAATAAGAAGGAAGAAAAAAATCTGGGAGTTGTAACAACTTTTCTGATTAGGAATAGATTGAAAAACTTACTGAATTGTAACTGTTAGGGTTTTGGATGTCTTCTCTATTAAAATGTAGCCTCTCCTTTTTTCTTTTCTAAAGTTCTCATTGAATTCATTTGCAGATCTGGGCTGACCACACTATATGGAAGGAACTATGTTTCATAACCTCAAATCCAGCCCTTGCAATTGTTGCTCATGAAAAAAGCAAACACAATTATGAACCCTGGGGTTTTTCTTGGTGACATGATATTTCTGCCTAATATCAATAATAAAGAAATAATGAAACGTCCCAAGAGTTAAATGGTTCAGAATCCCCTCGGGAGACACAAAATGTTTGCGCTCTCTCTCTCTCTCTCTCTCTCTCTCTCTCTCTCTCTCTTTCTGTCTCTCTCTCTCTCTCTCCCTCCTCTCTCTCTCTTTTTCTCTCCCTCTCTCTCTCCCTTTCTCTCTTCTTCTTCTTCTTCTTCTTCTCTCTCTCTCTGTCTCTCTCTCCCTCTCTCTCTCTTTCTCTCTCTCTCTCTCTCTGTCTCTCTCTCTCTCTCTCTTTCTCTCTCTCTCTCTCTGTCTCTCTCTCTCTCTCTTTCTCTCCCTCTCTCTCTCCCTTTCTCTCTTCCTCCTCTTCTTCTTCTTCTTCTTCTTCTTCTTCTTCTTCTTCTTCTTCTTCTTCTTCTTCTTCTCTCTCTCTCTCTCTCTCTCTCTCTCTCTCTCTCTCTCTCTCTCTCTCTGTCTGAAATGCTGAGACCAGGAAAAATCAGAGCTAAACTCAAGTACCTAGGGCAAACATCTCATTTACCTTCACCCCATCTGGTCTGGTGAAAACAACTATAGAGAATGGGAGGCAAAACATCTGAGCTATGTTCAAAGAAGAACAGATTTAGGACCACAAGGGAACTTTCCATCAACCGTCACATTTTACATAGGAGTAAACTGAAGCACAGGGTATTTAAATTCCTTTCCCAGAGTCACCCAGCCAGTAAGCATCTGAAGCCAGATTTGAGCTCAGGAAGATGAACCTTCCTGCCTCCAAATCTAACACTCTACATGTATCACCTAACTGCCTGTTCTATGACCATTGTGGACATTAATGATTTCATAGTGTAATGATATATGCTTCTTGCCTCATGAAGGAGCATAGGACTGCTTGGTCATAAAGGAAATGGGCCAAGGTAGCATATATTTGTTTTTTTCTTTCTATTTTCATATATTTCCTCTTGCTTTTTAGTTCCTGACAGCTGGCATTTCTCAGGATTATCAGTGTAAAGTAATGACTGTCACTTCCTAATACCAATTGCTGTTACCTCCTAATTTTCCCCATTCAGTGTAGAGTATTGAGAAAACCAGCACTGTTAGAGCTGCCTGTAAAACAGGTATAATCTCTCTGGAGGACTTTCCAGCCTAGGTTTTGAGCTAGATTAGCCTTTCATGGGCCACTTCCATCTCCTTGTGGGTGTACTATCTTCTAGAGGTCCCGAAAATCTGACTGTGGGGGAGGTAGGAAAAGATAGGTACTACTACTTTGCATTCCAACTAATTTTAAAAAATCAAAGCAATCTATAGCCATAAGAAAAAGTGTTGCAAGTCACTATTGATTAGAAAAATAAAAATTAAAATGATTTTGTGATATCATCTCATACCTATCAAATTGGCTAAAATGATAGAAAGGGAAAATAACAAATAGTGTAAAGGATATGGAAGAACTAGGACTTAATACACTGTTGGTGGAGCTGTGAACTCTAGAATTATGCCCAAATAGTTATAAAACTGTGTATACACTAAGGTGATCAGGGAAAAAGGAAAAGAACTTTTATGTTCTAAAGTATTTCTAGCAGCTCTCTTTGTGATGGCAAAGAACTGGAAATTGAGGAGATGTCCGTCAATTGGAGGATGGCTAAACTGTATAGTTTCAATGACCTATCCCAAAAGAAATGTCTCCAGTGGTTGGAGTTCAGCCATTGTGACAAGTTGAGTTAGCTGGGCTTGAAGAGAACTGTAACACTGACATCATACCACATAGGCAGCTGCCTGCTTCACCTAATCAGATTCCCAGTATCCCCTGTATGAAAGAGAAAATTCTACTGCTTCAGCAGCCCTGGATCGTGCAACTTACCAACAACCTTAGAAGTACTATCATCTTGATGCAATTCATTCCTGCTCATCTTGGAGCTTTTTCTACTTGTTCTGGGCTCCCTGGAGTATCAGATAGCATCAAACCTTTATTTCTCATGGTTTGGGAGGTCTCTTCCATAGCAATTAATGCATAAGAGGACATAGATCACACCAGGGAATTGTGGTCTCCAAAGCTGATAAGTTTATGACTTTCCTTCTCTTACTGAAATCTGGAGGATTCAGGAGAGTAATAACAATATGATCTTTTCTGCCTCATAGCCTAAAAGATTCTATGATTCTGGGGTGGTAATATGAAATAGAGGCATGCAATTAGATATGACACAGCTACTCAAGATTAATTCTACCAGTTGTAACAAAATAGGAAAATAATTTTCCAGAAGAGAACAGAAAAAAATGATTCTTTGGACTCAGTTGAGATATGCTTGGTTTATCTCAGATGAGCTGACTGTGCACCAAATCACACTGTAGAAATAATCCCCATTTTTTGCTTCTGGGAAACAGTAAATATTGCCATGGAACAGAAATAAAGTTTGAGTGGGAAAATGTCCTGGGCTTGAAGGTAGGAAGAGCTAAATTTAAATCTAGCCTCAGACTAGCTGTGTGACCCTGGATAAGTCATTTCAGTTCTTCAGGCCTCAGTTTCTTCATGTGCGTAATAATAATAGCTAACATGTTTGTAATACGTACTACATGCTAAGCACTACTCTCAGCACTTTTACATATATTATCTCCTTTGTTTCTCCCAACATTACTGGGAGGTAGGGGCTTTTATTATCCTTATTTTACGGATGAAGAAACTGAGGAAAATAGATTGAGTGACTTGGCCATAATCAAATAACTAGTAAGTGTCTAAGGCTAACATTTGAACTCAGGACTTCCTGACTCCAGATCCAGAACTCTATCCACTGCTCTACTTAGTTGGATCCTCAAAGAGGGATCGTAATAACACCTACCTTCCAATGTTGTTGTGAGTAAAGTATAAAGTGCTTATCAAAATGCCTAATACATACATAGTAGGTGTTTAATAAGTTAATGTCCCCTCTCCCCCATCTGAAAAAGTGGAACAGTAAGAGTACGAATGTTAGTTGCATGATTCTTTTGGATATCAAATGAAATAACAAAAACAAAGCACTTTCCAAAATTAAAATACTTTAGAAATTCTTGTTGTTCAGTTAATTTTAGTTGAATATAACTTTTCATAATCTCATTTAGGGGCCTTAGTGAAGATACTAGAGTGGTTTGCCATTTCCTTCCCCAGTTCATTTTTTAGATGAAGAAAGAAGGAAAGGAGAGAGGGAAGAAGGAAGGAAGAAAGGAAGGAAGGAAGGAAAGAAGGAAGGAAGGAAGGAAGGAAGGAAGGAAGGAAGGAAGGAAGGAAGGAAGGGAGGGAGGGAGGGAGGGAAGAAGGGAGAGAGGGAGGAAGGGAGGAAGGAAGGGAGGAAAAAAGAGATAGAGTTATGGGGGGAGAAAGGGATAAAAGGAGAAGAGGATTTTTCTTAATTACATAGAAGACAATGAAAAAAGTTCAGAAGAATATTCAAACCAGAGGGGCAGTCTCCTTACTCCTTTGTTAAATTTACAGTATATTGGGGGGTGGGGTGGGCACTAGGTGGTGCAGTGAATAGAACACCAGCCCTGGAGTCAGGAGGACCTGAGTTGAAATGTGACCTCAGACACTTAAGACTTACTAGCTATGTGACCTTTGGCAAGTCACTTAACCCCAAGTGCCCTGCCCTCCAAAAAAGCAAAATAAATAAATGAATGAGTGAATGAATGAATGAATGAATTTACAATATATTTCTTAAAAACAATAAATACACATATAACATAAGCTGACGGTTTCATATAAAATTCTCTTTTTTCTTCATTGTATATTCAAATGTTTCTTTTGATAACTAAGAAATTTATAATAAAAAATTTAAAAGAAAGAATATCATGGGAGGGCAGAAATTCTGTTTTGGTATAGAGACTTGCTATTGCATAGCGGGTGGAGGGGTGTCCTCAAAGCCGCAGGTAGGTGATGCTGTGGATAGAGCATTAGACTTGGAGGCAGTATCTGAGCTAAATTTTGCCTCAAACACTTACTAGCTGTGTGAACCTCAGCAAGTCACCTATACTCTGTATGTTTCACTTCCTCATTTAGAAAATGGAGTTAGTAATGATAATACCTACCTCCCAGAGTTATTGTGAACATCAAATGACATAACATTTGTAAAGACATTTCATAGTTCCTGGCATAGAGCAAATGCTCGTTTTCTTTATCCTTCCTTCTTTTCTCAAAGCTTGGAAGATCTGAGATCCAATCTCACCTCTGACACATACTGGCTGTGTGACCTTGGGCTAGTCATTTAGCCCCTTAAGAAGTTACTCTAACCAAATTCTTTAAGAGAATAAGTTGCATAAAAGATGCCAACAGGTCTTGGTAGAGGCAAATTCTTTGCTCACAGAATTTCTAGACCAAGGAACAACAGCTCCCAGGCATAATTCTATATCTTTGTAGTTATTAGGATTGGTTATCCTTTACTTTAGGAAACATAATGAGCTGAAGTAGATACTCCGTTTGTGCAACTTCATTGCTCCTTCAGCTCATTATGTTCTGCCATTTCCCCCCAGTCAGTACGTTTCGACACTTTCAGGATAAGCTTTGTGTAATTCCTAGTGGAAGCTTTCAGATAAGGATTCACTATCCAAAGTCTTTTGTTTTTAAAAACAAGTTCACCTAACATTTGTTCTATTTAGACTTGCTCTTGGTTGAGTTTATGTGGATGCCATTGGTATTGTTGCTGCCTTTCTTTTGTAGATTTTTGGCGTTGTTACCTTTCTGAAATGAGAACAGAGTAGGGCTCTGCTGGTTGTTTCTTTCTTTCTTTTATCCATATGCTTATTTATCCACCTTCTCATTTTTATTTCTCAGACTCATGTCTCCAATGGAAAGAATCTGCAACCAGGAATAAAGAGAAACAGTTCTAGTCTCAGCACTCCCACCTGATATTTGTGTGATCTTGACAAAGTAATCTTATCTCTCTAGGTTTTAGTTACTCTCTCTGTAAAATTAAGAGGGTTCAAGAAGTTCAAGGGCAGTGAGAAACTAAAAACAAAGTGGGGGCCAATTGACGAAAAATCTAAATAAACATTACCTACAAATGTAGTGGAATATTGCACTAAAAGGAAATGACATGATTGCTATATGCAATTCAGAGACACCTGGGAAGATTTTTATGATCTGATACAGAATTTTAAAAAGCAGAAACAAGGAAGACTATACCCAAGTGACTGAAGTGTTAGTGAAATAGCATTTTATAAAAGGAAGTCAAATTTCTGATTTATTATGTAATTATACTTAAATATCACATAAAATAATTTTGTTATACTTTACCCAACTCTCAAAGACCATTGGCATGGCACTCTTTTCTTATTAGTGGAGATCAATATACATAATTAAGTATTATGCCCAATCTTGGTGCTGAATAACAGAAGATCTTTCTCTTCATAGAGTTGGCTGGAAGACCACAAGTAAAGCATGTTTTATACGGTGCCAAAAGTGGTAACAGTGAACTTTGTGCCAGGCTGAAGGAGAGTCAGAGTGTGACTATTGAGTTGTTAAGACTAAAGAAAGGAAATTGAGTGGGGATTTGAAGTTATTGAGAGGGGATAATATGCTAGGGTTCACATATAAACATACATAAAAGACATGATTTTTTTTCTTTTATTTCTAAATGAAAAGTGGAAAAAGATAATAACTAAGGTTCTTCTTATTTTAAAAGAGTGAAGACCACAATAAATGAAAAGGAGAAAACTGAGACCTCTTATATCCCAAGACATTAATAAATACATTCAAGCTGACATGTTAATACAATATACATTATTAAATTAGTAATTTCTCTACCCTAAAAAAAGATTTTTTATTTAGTTTTTATTTTTGGAGAGAATATTAATAATGAAAAATACATGTACAGTTTTGCTTCCTTTTCTCTAATAAAACTTCTATTTAGGAACCTCGCATTCGATCTCGCATTTTCTTCAAGGCATCTTTAACATCTTTGTTCCTGAAGCTGTAAATCACTGGGTTCAACATGGGCATTGCCACAGTATAGAACACAGATACAATCTTATCCCTCTCCAGAGTGTAGCTAGTACTAGGACGGGAATAAATGAAGAGAATGGAGCCATAGTACAGGGTCACAGCTGTCAGGTGGGAACCACATGTGGAGAAGGCTTTAAGTCTGCCCTGGGTAGAATGAATCCTCAAAATGGCAGCAATGATGAAGAGGTAGGAGGCCAGGATGAGCACAGTGGGACTGATGACATTGGAGGCCAGGATGAAATAGAGCACAGCCTGGTAACTGTCCTTCACATCACATGCTAATTTCACCAGTGGGGGCAAGTCACAAAAGAAGTCATCAATAACATTATCCCCACAGAAAGTCAGGGTGAATGTTTCACTTGTAATGATGATGGAGTTAATGAAGCCTCCAGTGTAAGAAGCTGCTACCAGATAGGAAGATAATCTTGGAGACATAGACTGAGTGTAGAGGAGTGGCTTAGAGATGGCCACATAACGGTCATATGCCATGGTGGCCAACAGATAACATTCACTATATGCCAGCCCAGCTGAAAAGAAGAACTGAGCTAGACAACCAACAAAGGAAATACTCTTGTCCTCAGAGATACATGTCAACATGATTTTAGGAGTGTAAACAGTGGAGTACCAGAGATCCAGAAAAGACAGGTTCCCAATGAAGAAATACATGGCTGTGTAGAGCCGGGAATCTGTACAAATTAACATAATCAAAGTAATGTTCCCAACCACAGTTATGCAATACATTAGAAGGAACACCACAAAGAGGATCAGCTGCATCATGGGGTCTGTGGTAAAACCCACCAGAACAAACTCAGTTACAGTATGATTAACTTTCTCCATGCATAAGGAAAGAAAATTCTTAGGACTTAAAAATTTTTGAAAGGAGAATATTTGCTTTGGGATATAATGAGATCCCTGGTGGAGGTCATTTTCAGGAAGTTGTGATCACTTATTGGAGACCTTTGTCCCATTGTATATGATATCTTCTACCTCTTCATTTCTGTTATTCTGTGGTCCCATGAATCTGAGGAAGAGAAAGAAAAAAAGATTGACTTAGAACAATCAGGATCTATGCCTTTCAAAAGGAAATTACAAATTACTTCAGAACCTGAAATGGAAAATGAAGGAAGAAAAAAAAGTAGTTGGTAAGACTAAGAAAGTTAAGTAATATAAAGTTAGTGGAACATTAAAGAACAAACTAAAACTGGTAGAGTGTATTGGTGAGTGAGAAAAAATTAGTAATTTAAGAGGATGATTTGTGCCAGGCTGAAGAAGAGGTGCAGTGTGACTATTGAATTGTCAAAACAAGAAAGGAAATTGAGTGGGGATGTGAAGTTATTGAGAGATGTTAGTATACTGGGGTTCACATACAAATGTACATAAATTATCTTTAAAACTAAAATATCAGGATGTTTGAGTGGAAAAAATATTAAACAGAGGAGAAAGAAATGGAAAAGGACAGTTAAGCAGAGAGCAAAAATATTTGAGTTTTTCCTGAAGAGGAAGGGGAAAATTTCACAGAGGAGAAGGAAGCTGCTTATGCTCCAAAAGATGATAATGCAGAGCTGCAGAAGCAAACAGAAAGGGTCAAGGAGGTTTAGTCTCACAAATATTGAGATAGTTATTTTTGGTCTCATAAAAGCAATAGAAAAGTCTGCTTTTATCCAAGACACAGCAAAGAATCTCCTAAGATTTATTAACATGGATGACAACTAGTCACTTCTAGTGATTCATATGGCACAATGAGTCTTCATTAGGAAATCTTGGGCAAGAATCCTGGGTCAGTACAGGCAGGCTGTGTTTTCCTCACTCCTTCCTACGAAAAGCCAAGTTTAGAGAAGAAAGCAATAGATCTGAGAAATAAAGAGCTGAGTAGGGAGTCTCTCCAGCTCACAACAGAGTTTTGATCCTTGGATCCTCATTCTCTCTCATTTCCCCATATTCCATCTTCTGTCAAGGTGTGTTGATTTTATCTTCATAACATCTCACATACACCCTCTTCTTTCCTCTGGGTTCTTTGGTCAGATTGCATATGATGCAACCACTCTGGTACAGTCCCTCATCATCTCATCCTTGGGTTGTAGCAATAGGTTGCTAGTTGGTCTCCCTGTCACAGGTTGTTCTGACTCACATCCATTCTACAGTCAGCCTTGCTGGCCTCCTTGCTATTCTTCAAACTGGAAACTCCACGTCATGACTTATCTAGTCTCTATATGTGAAATGTTCCCTTCCCCTTCTCTACCTTCTGCATTGAGACATTTTTTACTTTTTTTTTTCTAATTTCACTGCTTAGTTCTAGTTCAGTGCCTGGCACATAGCAGGTGTTTAATAAATGTTTATTGACTAACTGATTTCTGAGAATGTAATTTGAATGATGGCTTCAGATGCAGAGATGAAAAATCCTGGCCAGCAATAGAATATATCTAATAAAGTCTGGTAAGAATTTATTTGCCAAGACTCCTACAAATCCAATTATAATGGTTTCAAATGATAAAGGATGGAGGAGGGAGACGATTCCCTAAGTATACCACCAAAGTTAGATACTAAAGAATTACTACAAAAACAAGATCCAGTAGTAAATTGCACACTCTCAATAGTCCATGCGGAAATGCTCAAATTTTAAGCAATAAATAAGAGGAACTACAGATTGTGACAAAAGGAGGCTAATTAGAATGCACACATTTATATGTATGTGTGTATTTATGTATGTATGTATGTACATGGAGAGAGAAAGAGAGAGAGAAAGAGAGAGAGTACCCCCCCCCCCAGAGACTTTGTGGGATATAACCTATGACACAAGAAGCAGAGGAAGTGAGATTGATGGAAAGTTTAGGAATAGAATTCAGTGAAGAACAGATCAGAGTCATTGGAACAGACTACAGAAAACTTGGACAGAAAGATAGAGCAGTTCAATTGTACAGGCATTAAAGGAATGTTTCTCTTCATCAAAAACAAAGAAGCCAATGAATTACTGGTCGTTTAACCTTTCAAAAAGTGGAAGAACCAACAAGGGCATATTCTATTCTGGACCTAATTGTCACTAATAAGAAAAAATGATGTTGAAGACAAAATGGTGTGATCCTTTGGAGGAAAAGACAACTTCTTCCCACAGTTTGTTACAAATAAAATCAGTCAGGGATTGCACCCTAGATTTTAGAAAAGCAGATTTCAAAAGATTTAGAGGAAAGACTGGTAGGATCCCATGGACTACAAAAAATGCTACCAGGTAAGTTAGCTCTATGGGCAAAGAAAATTACTAAGAATGAAATTTGGAAGATGCAATGAAGAATGTAAACTTTTTGAAGGTAGAAACTTTTTTTTTAATTGTATCTCTAGCACCTATCATTCTATCTCTTACTGACACAAAGCAGACAATTAACATAAATGATGGCTGACTCACCTTGCACATTATCAGTACATAATAAATGTATCTTGAATATTTATTAAAGTGATTGTGATCTTCTACACTAGATGTCATACCCACCCAAAGACAATCCTTCAAGTAGTTAGGTCTTACTAACATCCATTTCATAGCTGGAAAATGAACCCAGAACTCTCCTCAGTCTCAGGGAAGCACTAAAAAGAATCACCTCAACCAGATCTCGGTTATAAAATCTCCTTCCTTCCATCTCCAAGCCTCATATTCCTGGGTAAACAGTCAGAAATTATTCACAGATAGAAATGAGAAGCTCACCATTTCCCATGTCTGCACAAGTTATGAGAATCCATCTCTCTCAATCATGCAGAAATTCCCGTGGCTATTAACTAGGGTCTTTCTGTCTCAGCACTAACCCAAATGCTTCACCCTTCTCTTACCCCTTATCTCTCCAGCTAAATGTTCTTTGCTGTCATGAGTGACAAATGTATGCATAATTAAATAAGAAAGATTTACTCTTCTTTGCAGCTCTTAAAGGTGTTTTGACAAATCTCACAGAACTTAAAGGAAGAGTAAGTATGACAGTAAGGATGAATTTTCTAAGTGCACTAACTGGAAGAACTAATTCATTCTGATTTCAAAATTACAAATTATTGCTTCTTTCTTCATCAGATATACCAGGACTTGGAAATATGTGATTGCAAGTCAGTTTCAGAAATACAATGAGTCTATATGACTATGAGGTATTCAAAGTTTGTTTTCATCTCCGGCAGACCTTTACTTTGTGTCTGTCGCCCAAATCCTTAATCTCTAATGTTTTCTTACCTACTAGTTGGCTATCCAGCCAACTCTTAAAAATGTATTGGAAAATCTTAATCTGGCCACTATTCCATGTTGTGTAACCGCTCATTATAAATAAAAAATTTCCTCCTCTATCCCTAGAAGCCTTATCTTCTGACACCAAATCTGATTCTACCATACATGGTACAGTTGGTGAGGATGAATGGGCTTCTGTGTTGCCTTTCCCAGGTGTTATTTTTGTACCTTAATTTTGACTTTCTAAGGTGATAATGACAGACTAGTCAGTGAGTTCAACAGAATTTTAGATAGTGAAACAGGTCAGTGGAGGTCATATTTCAAGACAGAAAAGGCCTTATGCCTTAGGTTCAGATCTCACTATATAAATAGGTTTTTACTTTTCCAATTTGAAGGGACAAATCTTGTAAAAACAAGGGGTGTGTGTGTGTGTGTGTGTGTGTGTGTGTGTGTGTGTGTGTGTGTTTGTGTGTGTGTGTGCAAGCATTATATCCTGCTTACTGGAATAAAAAACTTACCAACTACTGCAGTAGTGCTATTATCACCATGGAATCTAAATCTGTGGATGTCATAACCTTTATATATCTGTTCTCACATCCCCAGAGTTCTACCAGAGTGTAACCAGAGGGGTGATATTCCTAGCCCTACAGGGATCTATGTTCTGGGGAGCCTCTATAAAGGCAATTATACAAAATGATTGATTGTCTGATTCTAAATAGTCATCATAGAAGTTCATGAAGCACAGGCTTAGAAATCTTGGAAGAACATAAAAAGTTATTCCTTTGAACATCATAGGCCAGAGCTGGATGCAATCTTAGAAAATAGAATATTAATCATAGAATGGAAATTACAATGGAGAAAATCAGCACTGGAGAACATCTTGGAGCATAGAAAGGCAATACTGAAAATGGTCAACAGAACAGAGCTGGAAGGAATCTTTGAATGGAATATCGGATTTGAAAGGATCTTTAGAATATAAAACATAAAAACTAGAAGGAAACTTAGGACATAGCTTACCAAAGCTGGAAAGGATTTTGAAATATAGGTCATAGAATTTCAAGTTATAAGGGAACTTAGAATACTGACTATCAGAACTGAAAATGATATCAGAAATCACTGACTCCAATGCGCTCATTCTCTTCATAATGGCAAAGTAACATGGTGGTGGTCTCTTTACTCCCTGACTTTATCTGCATATCAAAACATTTCATCTTCTATTACATGGCTATATATACTATGTTATCCTATACACATATAATATTATTATTATAAATAATTATATAATATATAGCATAGTATATATTACAAGGATAGATTTCCTTACATAAGTTGAAGTATAGAGAATTCAGGCAATGAAAGTTAGCCCTTAATACCACAGACACTGACTTATACTGTGTCTAAATAGACCAAATTCATGAGATACTCATTCCTTTCTGCCCTACCATTTAATTTCACTGAAAAAATTACAAATGACCTGTCTACCCCATAAGTGACTTTACAAATTTTTACACTACACTAGAAAATCAGAATAAATGCCTAATCCCCTGAATTGATAGACATGCAAAATTATCCAATTTCATTAAGAATTTTCTATCCTGAACAAAACAGGATTTGAGAGAGAGACAGAGACAGAGACAGAGAGAGAGAGAGAGAGAGAGAGAGAGAGAGAGAGAGAGAGAGAGAAAGTTTATAGATGTAGATGATATAGGAATAGATATCCTTAGATACATCTTTTTATACCTCTATATGTGTGTGTATGTGTGTGTATTATATATATTCTGCATGACAAAAAAAAAACCTCTCTTCTCTGTAACACAGTATCTCTGTCCTTCCCTCCAAGCACACTAACACCAGTTGATTTTGCCTTTGGTGTTTTGTAAAGAGCACTGGATTTGGACTTGGGAGATTTGACCAAATAGACAAACTGTGTCTCCTCTTAGAACTTCAGTTTTCTAAATCGGAAAACAAGCACTACCCATCTCAAAGGTTAAGAAAGTGCTTAGCATCATCAAAATGTAAATTATAGTTAAGTGGCTGAAAATTGTATTCCTACACACCATATGAAGGAATATCAATTCAGAAGAGTGATGAACATAGCATCTTAGTGACACAATAAAGTTCAAATGTGGCTTCAGATATGTTACCAACTGTATAAACCTGGGGAGGTTATGCAACCTTCATTTTTCTCAGTTTCTTCTAATGTGAAAGTGGGTTAATAATAGCACCTACCTCATAGTGTTATTATAAGGATCAGTGGAGACAGCAATTGTAAAAAACATGTTTATCATGATGCCTGGTACAGAGTAGGCACTATATAGATGTTATTTACCTCTCCCCCCCCATTGATGTTCTCATCTGTAAAATGGCATTAATAACATCTGTCTCTCAGGGTTGCCATAAAGATAAAATGAAATATGTGTTAAGTACTTTGCAAATCTTAAAATTCTAAATAAATAACTATTATTAGAGGTTTAATTCAAAAATCAATGATCAGCATTAATATGAATGACAATGGAGGTGATGGTTATGGGGATAATGAAAGTGATGTTCACTGCCTCTTCTTTTTTTCACAATGATAAAGGCAAATCCAGCTACTCAGATGTAGCCAAGGAGTTTTACCTTTTACATCTTTCCCCTGGGATCTCAAACCATTGCTGTATTGGAACTGAATACTAGTGCTTAGCACAGACTAGAATGCACAAAGATAAAATCCCACAAGGGAAGCTCTTGGCAAAGGGAATGTGAGACTACATCAAAATGGTGGGTGCTGATATATGGAGATGAAAAAAAAAAGACACCATGAAGTTAAGTAAGCAAACAGAGGATCAGATAATTACAGAGTCCACCTCCTACATTCAACATGGATTTCATCTAAAATATCATATGCAAAACGAGTGGTCGTCCCCTCAGAGTTTGAACACATTTATTGATGGGAACTCCCTACATCTTAAAGCTTTGGGGTAATTTTATTCAGTTAGCCATGGCATGAGCTATTCTACTCAACCACAGTGTAGGTAGATCACACCTTTGAAGTTATCATTTACACAGTATAGAAGGACCTATGCACAAGCCTTTAACTTCTCTCAAAAATGTAAAAAAATTTGTTATGTGCAGGGACAGCAACATCCATTTTTATGCCAACATTTAATTCAGTGGTCCCATGTAAATAACTGAGAACAAAATGGCATAAAATTAATAGACTAGGAGAGAAGTGACTAGAATGAAGTAGAAGAGAATCTAATGGAATTGAATGGAATAGATAGAAAATAACTTCTTGAGGGAAGACCTTTATTTTAGAATTTGTATCCCTAATGTCTACCATGATGTTGGATGGAAGGATGAATGGATTGGAGTATAACAACTTTACAGATCATCTATTCCAACACAATTATTTTATACATGGGGAAAACTAATGTGCACAAAGGGGCAATAATTAGCTTAAGTTTTTACATCTAGTTAAGGCCAGATCTGGGACTAGAAATCAAGGGTCAGGGGACGTTACAGTGCCATTTCTATGAATTGTTGAATAATGACCAATCTCCCTCTGGTGGAAAAATCAGTCAGACCAAATTTGGAAGAATGACCAAATGTGGTAACACTTGGATAGTCAATTCATCAAGCATGATATCACTTGGATCCTTGCATAGTTACAGCCTACACATGATGGAGTGAGAATCATTATTCATGTTCAGTGTTTTATGTAGTAAAACTAAAGCACCAAAAACTTAAACTATGTGTGAGAACATTTGGGTGTGGGAAGTCCCCTCCACTAAAGGACCTTACTTCCATAGCTCAGTAGAAAAATCCTAGGAAACCTCTTAAGACAAGTCAACTGACTTGTCCAACATCCCCTAGTTACTAGATGTAATTGGCAGGATTTAAAATTCAGTGGAAACCAAACCCAATGCTCTTCCCATTACACAATGGTGTCACCATACAACTCAGTCATGAAGAATTGATTTTAAAAAAAAAAGGTATGCAACACAATAAAATGGGGAAAAAATTCTGGGAGTATTGACCTAAGAGTCAAAAAGCCTAGGTCAGGTTCTAGGTCTGCAATTCTGTGACCTTTGACAAGTCACTCACCCATTCAGATTTTAGTTTCCTTATTTGGAAGAGGAGAGGTTTGGGATCTCTAGGGTTTCAAACAGCACCGGTAGTTTATGACTAGGATTTATCATTGGCTGTTGATGACCTTTCCAGAGGAATTACTGGACCATTTTTCCTATTTTTTTTCTGATTGAAAAAAGGCTGAATTTGTTGCATTGGGGGATGATCTTTGGATATAGTAAGGCTTTTCTGATCTGTGTTGAAGTGCCTCAGACACATGGAAGGCACCATGATTTCATGGAGAGCTAAATGTTAGTAGGTCTCAACTAAAAAACTAGCTAGCAGGGCAACCCTGGAAATAGCACAACCTTTCTGAGCCTCAATCTTATCTGTTAACAGGAATAAGTAATTCTTGCACTGCCTACCCCATAGCTTTGAGGAAAGTGATTTGGAAAAGCATAAATTGTAATAGATATAAGTCTTGAAAAAACATGCGTGCTTCACTTTCCCCATCTGGATTGTTAAAGGAATTATTGGTTCAATATTTGGGGGAATTTATGCCTTTTCATGGATTATTTCTGAAACATAAATAACTACTCCAGTAATGTGGAGTGGGAGGGGGATATAATCATTTAACCAATAAGCTCAAGGCCAAAAATTGTTGCCACATATGTCCTCAAATTGGGGCTGGTTTTTTACTAATCTATAAAGTACCTTTTGGCCTGTAGGGTTTCATGGCTTTGCAAGTAGCATTAGGTTTTATAGGTTTTCAAGAAATAATTTATTTCTTTGTATTTTAATCACACGTAGATTTTGCTTCTAAAACAGTTCCTTTCTGTTCTTTTATCTAAAGTAGTACAAAGACCACTGAATTGCATACAAAAGATGAAGTTTTTTGTCCTTATTCTGTGCATTGCTAATTGTGTTGTCCTGGATAAATTATTTCTCCCCTCTCAACCTTAGTTTCTTTAGCTATAAAATGGAGATACTCAAATTCATCTTACCCACAATATATCTTTGTGGTAAGTATGTATAAGATAGATTTGGAATCTCATAGATTCACAAATTCACTCTAGTAAAGCAGAATATCTGCCTGTGAAACATTCATTCATTTAATAAAACACACACACACATTATATATATATATATATATATATACATATATGTGTGTGTGTGTGTGTGTGTGTGTGTGTGTGTGTGTGTGTGTGTGTATGCTAGGGAAGGTCATGAATGCATACATGTAATGTATACACATATATACACAATTGCACACATTCTAAATGGGGAAGGCATGGAAATGATAGATAGATAGATAGATAGATAGATAGATAGATAGATATAAAAGCACTTTGTAACACAGCAAGGGAATATTCCAGGGCCTGATACACAAAGAAAATTTAATAAATTAAATTCAAGAAATATGTGATGTCATTGTTCTTCTATGCACTGTCCTTTCACATTCCTGTGGATAGCACAGTTCAAATATTAAGAGGAATTTGTAAATATATAAAGTACCATGTAAATGTGAGTTGCAATCATTACCATTATTCTATTAAAGCCCTACTTGAATGTCTCCTCATGGATGGGCTTTGTGGCTTGTTCTCCAAGGCCATGTCAGCAGAATGCATCCTGTGAGCGGCCCTACCAAGTCTGCAAGGCATCTGTAATGGCTCTGCTAATGGACTGTACATCTGTCTCTCAAGACCCAGAAAAGCTAAATTCACGCACTTCACTAATACTGTGAGTTATGTAGACTGTGTGAGTCCAAGTAAATTTTGTATTGACTGAACACTTTCTCTTTGAGGGGGAAAATTACAACTTCAGGATAATATTAAATTTCTTGAGAATATGTCCTCTTTGGGATAATTGAGGATTGCAGAAGAGATGGCTTATTTTTTTCTCTGTTGAGCAGGTATGAGCAGATAATGATGTAAATCTGGAAAAAGTACCTAAAGAAAAGATATGACCACTGAAGAGGCAAAGAGACTTGTGTTGACTTCATATGGACTTGAGGTAGAAGTCCTTTGCTTTTTCTACTTAGTGAAATAAATTCTTTCTCTAAAATACTTTGTTAACTTGAATGTTTCTACAGCAAGTGTGAACTTTTAGAAATATATCTTAGTATTTAAGCTAAGACCCTCTCAAGAATATAGAAGTATAACTCATAGGAGGAAAAAGGTAATATAATACATTTATATAATTGAATTAATTATTTACTGAGTGCCCATCTTGTTCAAGGCTCTGGAATAGGTCACTTTCATGTTCTAAAAAGGATTCTTGAGAATCAATGTTTGATGCCCCAGGGGTGAGGGGTTCTTAGCATTGCATCTTTTATCTCTTTTTAAAAAATAATTATGAATATTATCATCACTATTATTAATATAACAATTATATTTCAATACAATTGGTTTCCTTTGAAATATTATATATTTTATTCCATGCATCTAAAACATATTATTCTGAGAATGGCAAGGGTGCATAAGTTTCACCAAAATACCAAAGTTGCCCATGATAAAAAGAAGATAAAGACCCTCTGCTTTAATGGAAACCATGGGAGGAAAAAATTCTTATTTTCCAGGGAAAATTCTCAGTGGCAACCTCACCCAAAGGTTGTTATTGTAAAGAGTTGAAGACTAAATCCAATGTGTGTAAACCCAGAGATTTGTTTGTGGGCCAGATTGTTTAGACAAAAACAAATATGTTTAGGTGCCTAATATAAAAAAAGAGTACAATATTGGGCACTGGATGACCAACCAAGTGTTAAAAGTTACCATCTTACCTTTGTGAAGCAATTTAATGGGAAAGCAAAAAGCAAAACAAAATATAGAATAATAAAATATATTAGAAAAATGCTAAAAATGCTGTGTGTTTTAGAGGAAAGGTGACTACTGACTGAGCAATCACTGAAGGCTTCTTGGAAGAGATGCTATTTGTTATGGGCTTTTAAAGGATGAGTATGAATTTAAAAGACAGAGGGACACAGGTCTAGGCACAGAGAAAAGTTTAAACAAAGTCCAGAGGTAGGAGAGTGCGTGGCTTATTGGGGAAAGAAGAGGTGTAGAGTTTTCTCTGTTGGCTGGAGAACAAAATGTCCAGAGAGAAGTTATTGAAGTCCACTCGGTTGGATGCCTTAAGAGATTAATACTCAATTCTGTTGGCCTCAAGAATATGAAAGACTAAGGCTTTCCCTTGACCTCTTTCTCCTGGTGCTGGTTGCAGCCTCCAAGGTCTCACAGTTTCTATTGGTCACAGTTCTAACAGGCTGCTCTGGGCACTATTAAGATTGATTGAGTGCTCAGAGACAAGTAATTACCAAACTTGGAAGCAATTTCATTCCTCATTCCTAAGCAAGTTGCAAGGGACCTAATTAAGTGAGATGGATTGTAAACAGGAAAACTTTCTGAGTGATAATGAATTTCAGTCAGGCTTTGGAAGTCAATTTCTATTGCTGCCATGGTCAGGACAGTTCTAGCACAAATTGAGGGGCTAGTCAACTTCTGGGCTAAGGAAAATGTGGTCCACGTTGTAAAGTTGCCTCTCATCCCAATCAACACTAAACACATTCATTTGCTGCCTTCCTATCCTCCAGATCTTAATCTTCTGTAAAAGAAATCCCTCCGAGCCAGAATTGCAAAGATCAGCAGACCCAAATGTCTGATGAGAAGCAAAAGAGTGAGAAATTCTATTGAGGAATTAATGATGCCTACCAGGGCTCTACCTCTGCCATTCTGATCCCTTACAGTGGCTCTCAATCTGTGAGTCACGACCCCTTTGGGGGTCCAATGCCCCATTCACAGGTGTCACCTAAGACCATCAGAAAACACATATTTCTGATGGTCTTAGGAACCGAGACACCGCTCCTCTATCTGTCTCCAGGCAGGTCTGCCCACATGCAGATATGCCTACATATGAATATTAAAGGGTTGTGGCATTAGGAAGGTTGAGAACCACTGTCTTATACCCTTCTTTGCACATGTGAATTTTGATCTATAGTCAGAATGGGACAATATTTGTAAAGCCACCTGGGGAAATGTCCATGATATTGGTCCACTAGGTTTAAAGACCCACAGATACTACTACTTCTCTCTGTCATTGATATTTTTTTTTATTAGAATAAGGAAAAATAATAAAATCCATTTGGAAAAACAAAAAGAAAAAAATATCAAAAGAAAATGAAAAAATCATAAAAGAAGATTTAACATTACCAGATGTTAAACCATATTTTAAGGCAATAATTTTCAGGTACTGGCTGGAAAATAAAAATGTAGATCAATGGAATAAAACAGACATGCAATTTACAACAACAAATAAGCAAAGTAACCTTGTATATGACCATAGCCTTCAAATTCCCATTCCCATTACAATGACAGGTGTAAAGACTTAAGATGTTGGGATAGGAATTCATTATTTTGCAAAAAATTTTTGAGAAAATTGGAAAGCAATATTGTAGAAACTATGCACTGACCAATATTTCACACCACTTATCAAGATAAAGTCAAAATGGGTACACGACCTAGACGTAAAGAAAGATTTTACAAGAAAATTAGAACATGAAACATATTACTTATCAGACTTATGGATAGAAGAATAATTTTGAAATAGACAAGAGAAAGAACAAAATTACATACAAAATGAATAAGTTTGATTGTGTTAAATTAAAAGGTTTTGTACTAACAAAAATGAATATGGCCAAGATTGGAATGGAAGCCAAAAATCTGAGGGAAAGTTTTATAAGCAGTTTCTCAGATAAAGGTCTCATATCCAAATATTTTAAAAAGAACTTGGTCAAATCTGTAAGAATATGAGTCATTCCTCAAGTGATAAATGGTCAAATGGTTTAAACAGGCAATTTTCCAATTAAGATATCGAAATAATTACATTTTCATATAGAATGCTCTGTCATTATTGATGATCAAAATGAAGGCTAAACTAACCTTGAGATATCATTTTAAACCTAGCAGATTGGCTAAAATGATCATGGGGCAAAGGGACAATTTTGGAGAGAATGTGGAAACATTGAGAACCTCATTCATTGTTTCTGGAATTGTAAAATGATCCAACCATTTTGGAGAGCAATCTAGAATTATGCCCAAAGAGTCATTAAACTACCTATGTACCCTTTGACCCAGTAATACCAAAACTTGTTTTATTTCCAAAGATGATTAGGGAAAAAGAAAAAGAATCTATATTTCTAAAAATATTCATAGCAGTTCTCTTGTGTTAGCGAAGAACTGAAAGTTGAGGAGATCTTCATCAATTGGGGAATGGCTGAATAAATTGTGATATATGATTTTGATGGATTATTAAGGTGCTGTTAGAAAGGATGAAGTCAATGATTTTAGAGGAAAAAAAACATGAAAGACTACCATGAAATAATTGAGGGCAAAATGAGCAGAACCAAGAGAACATTGTACACAGTAACAGCAATATTGTTTTAAGAATGACTTTGAGTAAATAAGTTATTTTGTCTATTTTCGTAAAGACCTAAATTAACTGTAAAGGACATGCAAAAACAGTATCTACATCCACTGCAAGCTCTGATAAATAGAGGCATACATAGAACAATTTTATATACATACATATATTTATATACATATACATATAAAAATATATATGCATATATACATATATACATACACAGACATTTTTGTGTCTAATAGTAGCCATCTCTAAGTCTAAGGAAGAGAGGAAGGAAGAAAAAAGTGAAAAAGAAATGCACATCGTAATTTTGCTATATATTTGAAAAAAATAGCAAAGTGTGCATAGTAAACTTGAAGTTTCATGTACAATTATGTTTTTATTGTACTATGTTGAGGAAATGCTTATTTGTTCCATAAATTAAAAATGAGATTTTTTTTAAAATAGCAAATGCCATAAACTCTATATGTATTAGTAAGATGAATGAATAGAGTTGTGCTGGATACTGCTATTTTTAAATATATGTTTATATGTATATGTACACATACACACACACACACACACACATTTGTGAGGCAAGCCCAGAGTCACACAGTTAGTAAGTGTCAAATATTTGAGGTTAGATTTGAAATCAGGTCCTCTTGACTCCAGGACTGGTATCCTGTCCAATGTGGCACCTTATTGCCTATTTTTGATATATTTTTTTTTTAATTTTCAGTTTCAAAGTTTCGCCTTCTCCCTCTCCCAGCCCCACCTACTGAGAAGGAAAGCAATAAGATATCAATTACACAAGTGAAATCAGGCAAAAACAATTTTCATATTAGCCATGTTTCAAAAAAGTAAGAAAAATAAACAGAGTATTATAATTTAATCTGCACTCAGAATTCATCAGTTCTCTCTCTCTGGAAGTGGATAGCTTAAAATTCAAAAGACGTGAAATTATAATTATTGTTATGATTGGTGGGAATAGATAACAAGTAACATCCTGCATGCTTTGAAATAGTGAAGACCACAATAAACAAAAAGGAGGTAACTGAGCCTCCTTGTATTGTAAGACATTTAATAAGTGCATTTAAATAGATCACATGCCAATACAACACATGGTTTTAAAATTAGAGATACAAAGAATTCATCTAGAAAAAATATTTTTAATTTTTTTTAATATTTGAAAAGAACACTATAATGAAGGAGACATAGACAATTTTTCTTCATTTTCTATATTCCAATGTCTAGGAAATGTCTTAGGAAATTTGTATTAGATATTGCATTTTCTTCAAAGCATCTTTAACATCTTTGTTCCTCAGGCTATAGATCATTGGGTTCAACATGGGCATCGCCACGGTGCAGAACACAGTCAAAATCTTATCCCTCTCCAGAGCGTAGCTGGTACTAGGACGGGAATAAATAAAGAGAATGGAGCCATAGTACAAGGTCACAGCTGACAGGTGGGAACCACACGTGGAGAAGGCTTTAAGTCTGCCCTGAGTAGAACGGATCCTCAAAATGGCAGCAATGATGAAGAGATAGGAGGCCAGGATGAGCACAGTGGGACTGATGACATTGGTGGCTAAGAGGAAATAGAGCACAAGCTGGTAGCTGTCCTTCACATCACATGCAAGTTTGACAAGGGGGAGTAAGTCACAAAAAAAGTCATCAATAACGTTATCCCCACAGAAAGTCAGGGTGAATGTTTCACTTGTGAGGATGATGGAGGTAGTGAAGCCTCCAGTGTAAGAAGCTGCTACCAGATAGGAAGATAATTTTGGGGACATAATCTGAGCGTAGAGCAGTGGCTTGGAGATGGCCACATAGCGGTCATATGCCATGGTGGCCAACAGGTAACATTCACTACATGCCAGCCCAGCTGAAAAGAAGAACTGAGCTAGACAACCAGCAAAGGAAATACTCTTGTCCTCAGAGATACATGTCAACATGATTTTAGGAGTATAAACAGTGGAGTACCAGAGATCCAGAAAAGACAGGTTCCCAATGAAGAAATACATGGCCGTGTAGAGTCGGGAGTCTGTACAAATTAATACAATCAGAGTGATGTTCCCAACCACAGTTACGCAATACATTAGAAGGAACACCACAAAGAGGACCAGTTGAATCACAGGGTCTGTGGTAAAACCCATCAGAATGAACTCAGTTGCAGTGTGATTAACTTTCCCCATAACTGCAAGGAGTATAAAGACGGGGAGAGGAGGTATTCCTAGGAATTACAACTTTTTCAAAGGGGAATGTTTGCTTTGAATATCATGAGATTGCTGGCAGATGTCATTTTTAGGACTTTATATGATGATTTATTGGGGACCTTGATGTCTTCCAACTCTTCAGTTCTGTAATTCTATAGCTCCATCTATATGTGGAAGAGAAAAAAGTCTGGCTTAGAACAATCATGGCCAATGTTTTTGAAAAGGAAATTTCAAATTACTTTAGAATCTGAAGTGGCAGATGAAGGAAGGAAAAAAAAGAAGAGAGTTGGCAAGACAAAGCAAGTTAAGTAATATGACGTGACTAGAACAGTTAAAGACTAAACTAAAATTGATAAAGTGGATTGGTAAGTGGGTAAATTTGGTAAACTAAGGGGGTGATTTGTGCCAAGCTGAAGAAGAGGTAGAGTGTAGTTACTGAGTTGTTGATCGTAAAGAAAGGAAGATCAGAGCAATGTGAAGTTATCGAGAGGTAATAATTCACTAAGGTTTACATATAAAAATTCATAAATTACTATTTTAAAAGCAAAAATTATCAGGATGTTAGAGTGGGAAAATAGTACACAGAGGAGAAAGAGATGGGAAAAGAGTTAAATGGAGGGAAAAAATACTTGAGTTTTTCCTGAAGAGGAGGGGTGTAAATGCACAGAGGAGGAAGAAGCTGTTTGTGCTCCAAACAATGATACTGTAGAGCTTATGTTAGCCCTCTCAATAAACTCAATAAAGTCCATTGGCTCCCTATCACCTTCATGATATAATCTAAAATCTTCTATTTGGTCGTCAAAGCCTCTCATAACCATTCCCCTTATATCTCTGGTCTTCTAACACTTTATTCATCTCCATGTACTCTGTGATACAGTGACATTGGCCGCCTTGCTGTTCTTCAAAGAGGAAATTCCATCTCATGACTTGGCTAGTCCTTATGTCTAGAATAGTCCCCTCTTCTTCTCTACTTCCTGGATTGACCCTATCTTTAACTTTTTTTGTATTTTCAGTGCTTAGTTCAGCACATAGTAGATTCTTAATAAATATTTATTGACTATGTGATTTCTGAGAATATTATTTGGTTGATAGCTAAAAATATAGGGATGAAAAAATCCTGGCAATCATTTCTAAAATCTACAGAGAACCAAGCCAAATCTATAAGAATACAAGTCATCCCCCATTTGATATATATTCAAAGGATATGAACAGGTAATTTTCAGAGGTAGAAATTGAAGATATCTATAAGCATATGAAAAAATGCTCTAAATCACTAGTGATTAGGGAAATGCAAATTAAAACAACTCTGATGTACCACATCTCACAAGTCAGATTGGTTAAGATAACAAAACAGGAAAATGACAAATGCTGGAGAGGATGTGGGAAAATGTGAATGCTACTACATTGTTGGCAGAATTGGATCACTGGCAGCTGTGGTGGTTTCCAAAATTATCAACCCATAAATGCCAAAAACAAAGTGAAAGGTCAGTGGAACTTGGCTGAACTTGGGGGGTACAGAGGAGCAGGCCCGGCCTTCTGCCCCCAGAGTCAGAAGCTGGGGAAGCAGTGGCCATGCAGCAACCTCCACATGACTGCTTCAGAGCTCCCAGCCTGCAGATGGCAGGGAGGTCAACTGACTATTCAGAAATTAAGTGCTCTTTCCTTAACCAGCCTGTATCAGGATTGTGGTCTTGAGTGGTGGTCATGAGGTGTGTGACCAGTGAGCCAAAGCTCATGGGGGCTGTAGAGATGGAGTACTCTTAATAGCTCCAGCAGCTGTGAAAACTCCAGCAATTTGGGACAAAGCTCTCCCTTCTGGAAGCAGAGTTCTATTGTGGCAAAGAGCTCAAAAGTCAAGTAATTGATTGGCAACATGGCAGGCACAGGAAACAAAGCAAGCACAACAATCCAACTATATAGATTCCTTTTTTGGGGACAAAAAGGATCAAAGCATGGAATGGGAGGAAGACAGTACAGTGAGAACACCTGCATCAAAAGTTCCAAGAAAAATATAAACTGATTACAAACCATAGAGGAGCTTAAGAAAGATTTTGAAAACCAAATAAGAGAAGGGAAGGAAAAACTGGGAAGAGAAATGAGAATGATGCAAGAAAATCATGAAAAGAGAGTTAACAACCTGACTGAAGAAAATAACACCTTAAAATACAGACTAACTCAAATGGCAAAAGAGGCCCAAAAAGTCAATGAAGAGAAGAATAACTTAAAAAGCCAAATTTTCCAGATGGAAAAAAGAATCTCAAAAGTTCACTGAAGAGAATAATTCCTTCAGAATTAGATTGGAGCAAATGGAAGCTAATGACTTTATGAGAAATCAAGGTGCTATGAAACAGATCCAAATAAATGAAGAAATAGAAGGCAATGTGAAATATCTCATTGAAAAAAACACTGACCTGGAAAATAAATCCAGGAGAGACAATTTAAAAGTTATTGAACTACCTAAAAGCCATGATCAAAAAAGAACCTAGAAATTATCCTTCAAGAAATTCTCCAAGAAAATTACCCTGATATTTTAGAACCAAAGGGCAAAATAGAACTTGAAAGAATTCACTGATCACCTCTTGAAAAAGATCTCAAAAAGAAAAGTCTTAGGAATGTTATAGCCAGGTTCTGAAGTTCCAAGATCAAGGAGAAAATATTACAAGCTTACAAGAAGAAACAATGTGAATATTGTGAAAACACAATCAGGATAACCCAGGACCTAGCAGTTTCTACATTAAGGGATTGAAGGGCCTGGAATATGATATTCCAGAGATCAAGGGAGCTAGGATTAAAACCAAGAATCACCTACCCAGCAAAATTGAGTATAATGTTCCAGGGGAAAATATGTGTCATTCAATGAAGTGGAGGACTTTCAAGCATTCTTGCTGAAAAAACCAGAACTGAATAGAAAATTTGACATTCAAATACAAGAAGCATAAGAAGGTAAACAAAGAAAATAATTCATAAGGAACTTATCAAAGTTGAATGATTTACATGCCAACATGGAAAAATGGTAATTGTAACTTATGAAACTTGTCTCAGTATGAGGATAGGTTAATGAGAATATAAATGTGTGTGTATACATACATACATACATACATACATATACATACATATACATATACATATGTCTATATAGAATATAGGTCTATATAGACATATATATTTATATACATATGTATATGTGTGTGTGTGTGTGTATACATATGTCTATATAGGATAGGTGAAGGGAATATAAATGTATGTGTGTGTGTGTGTGTGTGTGTGTGTGTGTGTGTGTATATATATATATATATACACACACACACACAAATATGTCTATATAGGAGGGTATATATGCATATGAATACATATGTGAGTGTGTGTATATATGTGTACATAGACAGAGTGCACAGGATCAATAGGAAGAGATGATATTTTTAAAGGTGAAATTAAGAGGTGGGAGAGGAATATAATGAGAGGAGACAGGGAGAGACAGAATTTGGTTAATTATCTCATATAGAAGAGGCAAGGAATAAATATTACAATGGAGGGGAAGAACAGAAAGGCAAAAGGGAATGAGTCAACCTTACTCTCATTGAATTTGGCTTAGGGAAGGAATGACATAAACTCTAAATTGGGTATCTTGCCCTACAGGAGAGTAGGGGGAAGGGGATGAGAGAGGGGATGATGGATGGGAGGGCATGGTGGGGGGGAGGGTTGTTAGAAGCATACACTTTTTTATAGGGACAGGGAAAAGTAGAGAATACAACAAGTGGAGGGGGAGATAGAAAGGAGGGATATATAGTCAGTCTTTCACAATATGTCCATTGTGGAGATATTCTACATAACTACACATGTACGGCCTGTATTGAATTGCTTGTCTTTCCAGTGGGAGTTTGTGATGAGGGAGGAAGGGAAAGAATCTAAAATTTGATATTTTAAAATCAAATGTTTAAATATATTATTATTATTATTATTATTATTATTATTATTATTATCATTATTATTATTTACATGCAACTGGGAAATAAGATACACAGGCACTGGGGTAGGGAGATCCGTCTTGCCCTACCAGAAAGTCAGAGGGGTGATGCAGGAGGATATAGGAGAGAGCAGATTGGGGCAGGGGGTGTACAATGGGATCACTGTTTGGGGGTGGTGGGTAGGGGAAAGACAGGGAGAAAATGTGTAACTCAAAATCTTGTGGAAATGAATGATGTAAACTAAAAATAAACAAAAGTTAATTTTTTAAAAGTAAATGAAATTTGTGTGAATCTACTGATATGGGTATGTGCGTGTGTATAAAATATACACATATATGAATTTATGTGTATGTGTGTATATATGTTCATATGATATCACTAATCAACATATTTTTTTATTTCTTAATATTTTATTATTTTCCCCAGTTACATGGAAAAACCATTTTAACATTTGTTTTTCAGACTTTGAGTTCCAAATTCTTTCCCTTCCTGCTTCCTCCCTCCTCACCCCACCTCATCATTGAGAAGGCAAGCAGTTAAATATAGGCTCTACAGGTGTAGTCATGCAAAAATGATTCATGATAGTCATCAGCATATAATTTTCAAAGAAATATACAAAGATAGAATAAGAAATGAAAGATAATAGAAAACAAAAAGAATAATAATGATATTAACCAAATTTATGTAAAGGTTAAGGTTTTACAAAGCACACTAAATATATTATCCCATTTTGTAAGTATAATGCCATGGCATAGTTCTTTCAAAATAACATCAAGAATACTAAATCTTATAATGGGCTGAGGCTAGGGATTGAAGTGACTTATTAAGTTCTAAGAGCACAGTTTAAAAAATATGATCATAAGTTAGAGAGCATCTGAGAGGTATGTAACCAAAACAGTGAAGAGCCTAGAGCAGCGGTTCTCAATCTGTGGGTTATGTTCAATTTGTAACAATGAAAATACATCCTGCATAGCAGATATTTACATTACTATTCATAACAGTAGCAAAATTACAGTTATGAAATAGCAACAAAAATAATTTTATAGTTGGGGGACACCACAACATGAGGAACTGTATTAAAGGGTCATGGCATTAGGAAGGCTGAGAACCACTGGCCTAGAGTATCTATCATATGAAAGTCAGTTAAAGGAATTTAAGATGTTCAGTTTGGAGAAGAAATGACTCAGTCACGACAGGAAGTGGGCATGATGATTATGTTTAAGTATTTGAAGGGCAATCATGTGAAGGAGAGAGCAGATTTGTCCTGTTTTGCCATAGAGGGTCAAATCAGTAATATTGGGTAGAAATCGCAAAGAGGATAATTTAGATTTATAGTCAGGAAATATATCTTAATGATGAAATCTGTCCAAACATAGAATAAACTGGCTTAAGAAGTGATGGAACAGTTCTTCTTGGAAGTCTTCAAGCAATCACTAAATGACTACTTGATCATTATGGTTTTTAGTGGGGATTCATTCCTTGTATGAGTTGAACTACATCTCCCTATGGTCCCTTCCTCTTCTCAAATTTGATGATTGTGTGATTTTTTTTGGCAGTTTCATATGAGCATTTAACTCCTTTTGTAAGAATATTTCGTAGCATGGTAACCAAACTCCATGCATTTTGCAACACCCACTTAAAGTTCTAAACACTATCACAAACACTAGAAGTTTTCAAAAAATCCAAACCATATGAAAATAGAGATCATGCAGACATCAATGCCTGGGATTCCATTGCTTATGTCTAACAACAGAAATTGTCTAGACTGAGAGCATAGTGAATGAATACTCTTTCAATTGACATGTTTATCTATATAATAAAATGTTTTTAAAAATTAATTCCAGGTCTTTTCAGGAAGAGGAATCCCTAGTTTAAAGATCAACACTTTTAATTTAAAAACCCAGAGATCAAGGACAAAACCAATATTTACAGGAATTTTTGGTTCATATTATTATTTTCATAGCTTAAATATTTTTATTTAACCTTGTGGAAGACATGTCCGCTCCTTGAGGCTCAGTTTATTCTTCTGTAAAATGATGGGGGTCAGCCAAGATTGTCCTTATGGGCTCTTCTGTTCTAACAATCTATGAGTCTATAATTTTAAATTTCTTATACACTATTATTTCATAAAGATCTCAAAACTTTTCGGTGTTACTAATTCACCTTATTTTCAAATAGTCTACAGTAAAATTTCCCTAATTGTGGTTGACTTTGCTCTTAATTGTCCCAAATTAATAGCTTTTTTTTCTTCTAGAAAAGTCCTAGTCTAATGTCTAATCAAAATATAGATGTCTCTAGGTTCTCAAACCCTATGACAGCAGAACAGCAAGGAAAGGAAGGAAAGAAAGAAAAAAGAGTAGGGAGTGTCTTTCTCTAATGATTCTAGTATCCATGAGAGGGTGTTCATCTAAAGATAATCTGCTGAGAAGCATTGTATTAGCCAGACTTAAGTACTTTTTAGAAATTGATATTTACAAAGGTAGGACAGTAAAAAAAATATACACATACGTATCTATGATACACTCTCTCACACAGTTCAGGGGATACTGGGCTCTAGTTTAAATAATGCATGTGACAAAATGGAACTCCTGGAATGTTTTTTTTTTCCTTCTCCCTTTTATGAAATGCTCAAAAATATCACCTTCATTACAGCGAATTTCTATCCATATGACCTTGGCTATTCATGCAGACACTGTCGTCAGTTGATCTAGGGAGCGCAACTAGAACAGATAGATAGGTCCAACATCCTAGGAACATATGAACCTTGCAAAGATCACCTCCAGTCAAAAATGTGGAAGGGACAAAGAAAGAGACCTAGACCAAAGCAGGAGCTAAGACTTCTTCTTTTCATCTTAAAGCAGTTTCTTATCAGGGGATTTTGCCAAACACTGTACTTGTTCCATTATTTTCAAATAATTTTACTTTGCTAGGTTGAATTTTCATAAGGATCCCTAGGCAAGGCAAGTTCCCAAAAACAAATCTTGAACAGCAGCTCAACATTCCAAAAGATTTATTTTGCCCTTAGTCTAAACACTATGCTCTACCTAGTTATAATGTCAGGACTAAGATGGAGTAGAGTGGGGTGGTTTTCATGTCACTTTTACATTGGTGCTTTATAATTACATATCTTTTCATATGTCATAGCCACCCTGAAGAATGTAAGCTCTTTGAAGGTAGAGATTTTGTGGATTGTTGTTTTTTTTTTTTTAATTTGTATCCCTAGTACCTAAAATTCTATCTCTGACACAAAGTAGACAATTAATAAATGATTGTTGACTCACCTTGCACATGTTCAGCACATAATAAATGTATCTTGAATTCTTATTAAAGTGATTGTGATTTTTACACCAGATGCATATCCACACTAAGGCAAGCCTTCATGTAATGAGGTCTTACTAACATCCATTTCATAGCTGGAAAATGAACCCAGAACTCTGCCCAATCTGAGGAAATCACTAACAAGAATTAACCAAGAATTAAGCCAACCAAATTTGGGTTATGCTATCTTTTTTTCTTCATCTCCAAGCCTCATATGAGAATCAGTCAGAAATTATCCACAGATAGAAAAGAGAAGCTCAACGTTCCCATGTCTGCATGAGTGATGAGAATGCATCTTTCTCTCCAGTGTCCAGATATCCCTGTGGGTGCTAACTAGGGTCTTTCTGTGTCAGAACTAACCTATGCCTCACACTCCTCTTGCCCCTTATCTCACCAGCTAAATATTCTTTTCTGTCAAGTGTGATAAGTATACATGGGATTAAATAGGGAAGATTTCCTCTGCAGCTATTAAGGTGCTTTGATGAATCTTGCAAAAATTGAAGGGAGAATAAGGCTGATAGGAAGGGTGAAATCTCTAAGTGGACCAACTGGGAGAACAAATTGACTCTGCTTTCTAAATTACAAATTCTTTCTTCTTTCTCTTTAAGATATACCAGCATTTGTTGGAAAAAAAAATGTGATTGCAAGTCAGTTGCAGGGATACAGTGAGTCTAGATGACTGTGAGGTATTCAAAACTTGTCTTATCTCCTGAGACTTTTACTTTGTGCCTGCCTCCAAAATCCTTAATCCTTCATGTTCTTTTACCTACTAGGTGGTCATGCAATGACATCTTATAAAATATATTGGGAAGGGGCAGCTAGGGGACACAGTAATAGAGCACTGGCCCTGGAGTCAGGACGACCTGAGTTCAAAGGCAAGCCTCAGAAACTTTACACTTACTAGCCATGCGACCTTGGGCAAGTCACTTAACCTCAATTGCCCTGCATTCCCCCTCCAAAAATCATACGCGCACACACACACACACACACACACACACACACATATGTATATGTATATGTGTGTGAGTATACACACATATATACGTATATACACACATATATACACATATATACATACATACATACATATATATATTTATATATACATATATACATATGGAAACCTCAATCTCATCACTATCCCATGTTATGGAACCTTCTACTAAACATACTAAATTTCCTCCTCCATCACTAGATTCCTTAGCCTCTGACACCAAATATGATTACATCATACATTGTAGAATTGTCAAGCATGAATACACTACTATGTTGCTCCTCTCAAGTGCAAATTTTGTATCTTAACTTTGGCTTTGTATCTTACCTTTCCTTTGTATCTTAACTTTCTTGTCAGAGACAATATAATAAGTGAATCCAATGGAATTTTAGATACTGAGATAGGTACTAGGTTAGTGGAGGACATATTTCAAGACAGAAAAGTCCTTATGCCGTAGGTTCAGATAACAGGTTTATACTTTTCCAATTTGAAGAGAGCAAGTCTTGTTCTAAAAACAAGAAGAAATACACATGTGTATGTATACACATACACACACATACACATGCATATAACTGTGTACATACCTGCATGCATACATATATACATATGCATATATATGTATGTGTGTATACTATCCTGGTCACTGGAATAAAAAAATGTGCCAACAACTACAGGAGTGCTATTATCACAACAGAACCTAAATCCATGTATACCAGAACCTTTATATTTCGATTTTCACATCTCCAGAGAACAAACAGAGCATAACCAGAAAGGTTAGATTTCTAAACCCTTGGGATCCACATCCTGGGAAGTCTCTGAAAGGGCAATTATACAAAATGATGTATTGTCTTATCCTAGACAATTGCTGTCATAGGAGATAGCAAAGTGCAGGCTTAGAAATCATGGAAGAACATAGAAAGTTAGCCCTTTGAACATAAAAGGTCAGAGCTGGGAGCTATCTTAGAAAACAGAACATCAATCATGGAAGGTACCTTTCAATGGAGAAAATCGGCACTGGAGAGTGCCTTGAAACATAGAATGGCAATAGTGGAAATCAACAGAATATTGAAAGTCAGAGCTGCAAGGGATCTTTAAAAGGAATATCAGATTTGGAAGGATCTTCAGGACACAAAATGTAAAAGCTAGAAGGAAACTTAGGAGATGGAATACCTAAGCTAGAAAGGAGCTTGGAACATACATCATAGACTTTCAAGTTAGAAGGAAACTTACCTGAAAGTGACCTCAGAACTCATTGAGTCCAGTTCATAATGGCAAAGTAACATGGTGGTGGTCTCCTTACTCCCAGACTTTATCTCTATATCAAAATATTCCAGCTTCTATGTTATGGATATATAGTGTAGTGTAGTGTAGTGTAATATAGTATGGTATAGTATAGTATAGTATAGTTAGTATGGTACGGTATAGCATGGTATGGCATGATATGGTATATTTATGATGGTATAGTATATATTATTATATTATATGTTATGATGTGGTATGATAATTTATTATTGTGTTATATAATAACTCATATGGATGTTTCCTTATGTATATTGAAGGATGGGGAATTCAAGTAGTGAAAATCAGCCCATAACATCACAGACATTGAGTTATACTATGTCTAAATAGACCGATTCACAAGACAGTCACTCATTCCTTTCCACCTTAATATTTGATTTTGTGAAGAAATTACAAATAATGGATCTACCCCACAAGTGACTTTACAAATGTCCACACTACACAAGCTAGAAAATCAGAATTAACTCTTCACTGCCTGAACTGATCTGATATATATGCAGAATTATCCAGTTTTTATTAAGAATTTTCAATCCTGTATAAAACAGGATTTATGATAGATCAATCTCATTATTGTTAAAAAGAAGAAGAGAACCTGGTATAGTCCAAAAAGACATTGCTTTGAGGGTCTGGAGACTTGAGCTTATTCGCTTAATAGATGTGTGACCTTGGGGTGATAATTTATTGAGTTTTCATAAGCTTCCCTTTCCTCACCTATAAAATGATTCAAGTCAATCAAGTATTTTTTTTTAAAGATCTTACTATCTCTCATGTTGTATAAACAATGGGGGTACAAAGACAAAATTGAAACAGTCCCTGCCCTCAAGGAGCTTACACTTCATTGGAGATGAATGAGTTCATATAACTATAACTAAATATAACTGTAACAATAACTATAATTATGACTATGACTATATATATGTAAAATACACAAAATCATTCCAAAGTCATCATGGGAAAGAAGGTGCTAGTATCCAAAAGGATCAGTAAAGAATTTGGGCAGAAATGTGTCAATTAAGGCAAGTTTGGAGGAAATAAGAGCATCTAAGGTATGAAGTAAAGAGGTGGCATGTGATGTGTGCAAAACGGTGAATAAGGCAACATGACTGAATTGCAGAGTTTTGGGAGGGGAATAATGTTGAAGAAGATTAGAATAACAGGAAGGACACTCCTTGTGAAAAAGCTTTACATGACAAACAGAATAGTTTATATTTGATTCCTGAAGGAATAGCAACCCACTTTAGCTTTTCAAGCAGGGATATGACAAGATCAGACCTGCACTTCAGGGAAATGATGATTTTTGGAGGGAGTATTGGTGCATGATTTTCTGTTTGCATATGATTGTGCACACAATGGAGCCCATGAAGTTGAGAAGCAACAAAGTATGTATCAATTGCTACTTGTACTAATTATGGTCTAACATCATCAAGAAAACACAGGTGCTCCATCAGTCACCCCATCCATGTATGGAACCATGGTTACAGAAAATGGAGAAGTTTTGAATCACTTCCATTTGAATTGTCTTAGGAAGATTTTCAAAATCATCTGGCAGGATAAGTTACCAGACACTGAGGTCCTTTCTTGAACTAAACTGCCAAGCGTTCAAATTCTACTTCCCTCTATTTCTGATAGTGCAACTCTGATTAGCTGGCCACATTGCTAGAATGCAAAACATATGCTTGCCAAAAAAAAAAAAAGACTATTAAGTGCCTAATTTATGAAAAGAGTACAACACTGGGTACTGGAAGACCAACAGTGTTAAAAAGTCTTACTTTTTTATCTTACTTTTGAAGAACAATTTAAGTGGAGAGTAAAAAAATACAAATATGGAACAATAAAATATATTAGATTCTAAAAATATTACACGTTTTAGGGGAAAGGTGACTACTGACTCAAGAACCACAGAAGATTTCTTCGAAGAACTGCTATTTGGGATAGGCTTTAAAAAGATGGATGTGAATTCAAAAGGCAGAGAAAGTTGGTTCTAGGCACAGAAAAAAGTTTGGACAAAGCCCAGAGCTAGGAGAGTGTGTGGCTTATTGGGGGCAGGAGGGATGGAGAGTTTTGTCTATTAGGTGGAGAATCAACTGTCTAGAGGGAAGTAATTGAAGCCCACTGGGTTGTTCAAGTGACCAAGACTTTATTCTGTTGGCCTCAAAAATAGGAAAAACTAAGAATTTCCCTTGACCTCTTTCTCCTGGTGCTGACTGAATCCTCCAAGGCCCATTAGTTGCTATTGATACCAGTTCTAACAAGCTGCTCTGGGCACTATTAAGATTGATTGAGTGCTGAGAGACATGCAATTACCAAACCTGGATGCAATTTCATTCTTCATCCCTAAACAAGTTTCAAAGAACTTAATTAAGTGAGATGGACTGTAAACAGGAAAATTTTCTGGGTGATAATCAATTTCAGTCAGACTTTGGAAGTTGATTTCTATTGTCTGTCATGGTTAGGACAGTTCTAATGCAGACTGAGGGTCTGGTCAACTTCTGGGCTAAGGGATATGTGGTCCAGGTTGTAAAGCTTGCCTCTCACCCCCATGGATGCTATGCACATTCATGTACTGCCTTCCTATTCTCAAGCTCTTAATCTTCTGTGAGAGAAATCCCTCCAAGCTAGAGTCCCAAATATCAGGAGATCAAAGTGGCTGATGAAATGCAAAAAGTGAGAAATTCTACTTAGAAGTTAATGATGCCCACCAAGACTCAACCTCTGCCATTCTGATCTCATATATCATTCTTTGTTCATTTGTGTCCTCATCTATAGTCAGAATGGAACAATATTTGTAAAGCCACCTGGGAAAATGCCCATGGTATTGGTCCACTAAATTTAAACCACAGATACTCCTGCTTCTGTCAAAACAAAATTAGAATTAGAAAAAAAAATAAAATTCATTTAGAAAAAAAAAGAAAAGGTAAGACTATATAAGGAAATAATGGGGGAAATGAAAAAAGAAGGAGGTTAAGCAGTACCAAATGTTAAACAGTATTTTAAGACAAATCTGGAACTGGCTAATAAACAGAAAGGAAGCTGAATGAAATAGGGCAGACATACAATTTACAGCAAAAAATAAACATAAGAACCTTGTATTTGACAAGTGAAAAGACTTAAGGTATTGGGAGAAAAATTCATTATTTAGTCAAAATTGTTGGGAAAATTGGAAACCATTATGGAAGAAATTGTGCATGATCCAATATCTCACACAATTTACCAAAATAAGGACAAGATGGATACAAGACTTCGACTTTTAAAAATATAGAACATGAAACATAGTAATTATAAAACTCATGCATATGTATGTGCACATATATATATACATATATACATGTATATTTGTGTCTAATAATAGTCATCTTTAATGAAGGGGAGGAAAGAAAAAAGAGGAAAAGAGATTTATGTAATAATTTTGTGCTATATGTGTGAGAAATAAAAAGTTGTATATAGTAGATTTGCAGTTT
>CM053583.1:15595624-15618526 GCA_028627135.1 Pseudochirops cupreus | reverse complement strand
GCGTTCTCTTGCTCCACCCCTTCCTGCTACATCAGCAAGCTCAAGGGGCGTGGAAGATCTTCAAATCCCAGTATCGTTACAACAGGTTCCCAATGAAGAAATACATGGCCGTGTAGAGCCGAGAGTCTATACAAATTAACACAATCAGAGTCATGTTTCCAATCACAGTTATGCAATACATTAGTAGAAATACCACAAAGAGGAGCAGCTGCATCACAGGGTCTGTGGTAAAACCCACCAGGATGAACTCAATTACAGTGTGATTAAGTTTTTCCATAGCTGCAAGGAGTATAAGGGGAAAAAAATTCCTAGGAATTAAAATTTTTTCAAAGGAGAATATTTGCTTTGGATATAATAAGATCCCCAGCAGAGGTCATGATCTGGAAGTTGTATGTTCACTTATTGGGGATTGTATATGATGTCTTCCAACTCTTCAGTTTTGTGATTCTGTGTTTCCATGAATCTGGGGAAGAGAAAAAAAGACTGTTTTAGAACAATCATGGCCAATGTATTTGAAAAGGAAATTATGAATTACTTCAAAAACTTAAATGAAAGATGAAGGAAGAGAAAAGAGAAGGTACTTCACAAGGTGAAACAAGCTAACTAACACAAAGTGAGTAAAACATTAAATAGTAAACTAAAATTGATAGAGCATACTGGTAAGTGAGGAAAATTGGTAAATTAAGAGGGTGATTTATGCCAAGCTGAAGAAGAGGTGGAGTGTGGCTATAGAGTTGTTAAGACTGAAGAAAGGAAGTTGAGTGATGATCAGAAGTTACTGAGAAGTGACAATTCACTAAATAAACTTTTGCCAGGTTCTTAAGGTTGGCATATAAATATCCATAAATTTTGTAAAAGCTGAAAATTTCAGGATATTAGCATCAAAAATATTATCCAGAATAGGAAGAGAAACAAAAGTATAATTAAATCATTAAAGAAAAATACTTGAGATTTTTTCCTGAAGAGGAATGAGAAGAATACTCAGGGGAGGAAGAAGCTGCTTGTCTTCCAAGTAATGATGGTGCAGAAGTAAACAGAAAGAGTCAAAGATGTTTACTACTTGTTGGTTAGTTCTCACATATATTGAGATAGCTATTTTTGTTCTCATAAAAGCAATAGAAAAGTCTGTCATCATCCAAGGCATAGCAAAGTATCTCCTAAGACTTATCAACATGGAAGACAACTACTTAATTCTTATGATTCATGTGGGCACAAATGATACTTAAGTAGGAAATCCTGGGCAAGAATCCACGTAGACAACTGTATTTTCCTCACTCTTTCTTACAAAAAAAAAGTTTGGAGAACAATAAATATGAGAAACGAAGAACTGGTTAGGAAGTCTTCCCAGCTCACAACAGAGGTTTAATCCTCAATTTCTCATTCTCTCTCATTTCTCCATAGGCAATCTGTTCCAAGGTCCATTGATTTTACCTTTATGACATCTCACAAACACCTTCTTCTTTCCTCTGACACTACTAGCACTCTGCTGCATGCCCTAATCTTCTCTTCCTTGGACTATTGCAATAGGCTTCAGGCTGATTTCCCTGCCACAAGTCTTTCCAACTCAAATCCATTCCCCAAAAAGCAGTCAAAAGAATTTTCTTAAAGCGCAGGTCTGATCATGTCACTCCTCTCAATAAACTCCAATGGCTCCCTATCACCTGCAGGATATATTCTTAAATCTCCTATTCAGCATACAAAGCCTTTAACAACCTTGCCTCTTACATCTCTAGTCTTCTTACATCTTACTCACTTCTATGTATTCTGTGATAGCTTGACATTGGTCTCTGCTGTTCTTCAAATAGAAAACTCCATCTCCTGACTTGGCTAATCTCCTCCTCTTCTCTACCTCCTGGATTGAGACTATCTTACTTTTTTTGCATTGCCAGTGCTTAGTTCAGTAACCAGCACAAATTAGGTGTTTACTAAATGTTCATTGACTTAATTGAATTCTGACAATATAATTTGGATTATAGCTAATGATGAAAATTTCCAGGCCAACAATAAAGTACGCCTTACAAAGGTTATTAAGAATTATTTTGTCTAAAATCATGCAAATTCAGTTAAAATTACTTCAAATGATAAAGGATGGAGGACGGAGATGACTACCTGTGTATGACACCCAAGTTAGATACGACAGAGTGACTACAAACACCAGCACCAGTAAAAAATTGCATGGCCTCAAATGCCCACGTTGAAATGTCAAAATCTTTGACAACAAGAATAAATAGTCATGACAAAAGTAGGCAAACTCAAATAGTTACACATGTCAGTGTAATACACACACACATATATACATATATACATATAAATACACATATACACATATACATAAACACGTGTGTGTGTGTGTATTCTCCCACTGTGACTTAGTTGGATGAAAACCATGTCATGAAAATTCAAGGGAGCAAAGATGATGGAAAGTTTAGGAATGAAATTCAGTGCAGAAGAGATCAGAGAGTCATTGGAGCATACTACAGAATATTTGGACAGAAAGAGGATAACATTTCAATTGTACAGACATTTAATAGATGTTCCCCTTCATTAAAAAGAGAGAAGCTAATGGATTCTTTTCTTGTTTAGTGATAATTTCATCTTTCAAATGGTGGAGGAACCAACAAGGGAAAATTCTGTCCTGGATGTCATTCTCACTAACAGGAAGAAATGTCATTAAGGAAGAAATGATATGATCCTTGGGAGGAAGAGAAAATTGCCAGAGTTTGTGACTACACTCTTGATTTAAGGAAAGTAGATTTCAAAGGATTCAGAGGACAGATAAGATCCCATGGACTAAAATATTCTTCCAAGGAATTTGGCCTTAGAAGCAAAGAAAATCATTAAGAATGAAATTTTGAAGCTGCAAAGGAAAATAATTGCAATTAGGAGTCAGTCAGTCAATAAATGTGTATTAACTACCTACTAAGTGCCAGGCACTGCGCTAAGATCTCTGGATGCAAATAGAGACAAAAGGCAGTCCCTACCCTCAGGGAACTCATAATTTAATAAGGGAGACAACTCAAAAATATTATAATTGAGCTCTATACAGAATAAATAAACATTAATTAAGAGAAATTGGAAAAGACTTCCTGCAGAAAATGGGATTTTAGTTAGGATTTATAAGACATCAGGAAAGGCAGTAGGTAGAAATGAGAAGGAAATTAATCCAGGCATGAGGAATAACCAAAGAAAATGAGATTCTCATGAAGAGACTGATGTAAGCATATATGCATGTGTGTGTGCATGTACGTATATGTATGTATATTCTCTTTAATCAACCTATATTCAAAGAAATATACAAAACTAGAAGTAAGAAATTAGATATAATAGAGAACAAATATTAATAACAATAATATTAACTAAATTTATATAAAGCTTAAGTTTTATAAAGCATTTTACATTATCTCATTTGATATATACAATACCATGGCATGGCTCTTTAAAAATAACCTCAGGAATACTAAACCTTATAATGGGATAAAGGGAGCCAAGAAAGTAGTGTATTAAGTTCTAAGGTCAAAATTTTAAAAGCATATTTAAAAGCTGGGGAGCAACTTACTAAAGTAAAACAAAGAGAAAAAAGGAAGGAAGGAAAGAAGGAAGGAAGGAAGGAAGGAAGGAAGGAAGGAAGGAAGGAAAGAAGGAAGGAAGGAAGGAAGGAAAGTAGGGAGTGAGAGAGGTAGAAGGGAAGGAGGGAAGGAAGGAACAAAAAAAGAAAAGAAGGAAGGAAGGTTAGTGTAATGGTAATTACCCTTTTTTTTGTATTGGCAAGTAAGCAAGTACTTAGCACCTTGTTTCAAGTTAAGCAAAGGTAGCAGGTACTTAGCAGTTAGTAATTGATCGAGTCACTGTTGGGGAAACAGAAGGTATGAACTCTTGTCTCCTGTTACTGATATAACAGGAAGGGGTTGGCTGAAAGAGGAAGCTAATTCTGTGTGTATACAAGAAAAGCCCCAGAGAGGCACAGTCAGAATTTCATGAGAATTTGTGGTGGTGGAGCTTCTTCTGAACAGGAGCCCAGAATGCCAGGAGCCCAGGAAATGAGGATCCCAGGTGACAGAGGGTCCCAGGAGCCCAGGAGAAGACTGAGGAAGCATGACCAAGATGCTGAGACTTTCTTTGTGGCTTGGTTGAGCCTTGAATTCTCAGGAACAGAAATTGTGAAGGATTTGAGATGGACCAGACCCTGTGAACTTCAGTGTGAAGCATGTCCTACCCAGAGAGCTGGACAAGGAACTTGGAGCTGTCTGCCATTGAACCCAGGTAAATCCAGTTTCATGAATCCAGGCAGAATCTGGGACCACAGAAGGGGATCCAGGGAATGTGAGAACCGGCCCCAAGTCAAGATGAAGAAAAGACCTCTCCTTGGGTATTGAATGCTGTGATGATAACGTGGTTTACTAGTGACCTAGAGGTTGGGGGTTTGTATATTTTCTAATGATTATACTTAATGATTAATGATACTTAGCAACTGATTGCCAAATAAGTGATTGATTGGGGTGGGTAGATGGTGCAGTGAATAGAACCCGGGCCCTGAAATCAGGAGGATGTGAGTTCAAATCCAGCCTCAGATACTTGACACTTACTAGCCATGTGACCCAAATTGCCCCTCCAGAAAAGCAAAAAAAAAAATTAAATAAATGACTAATTGAGTTAATCTAGTTGCCCCATGAGTGGAAGACTGGCTTTTGTACTCTGAGATGACTGAATGACTGAGTAAGGAAGCAAACCTCCTTAGGGATACCAGACGATTGTTCTTTGTTCAAAGCTATTGTGACTAATATGTCATTGTATGTCATAATATTTGAGTTTCTTTTTTTTTTTTCTATTTGTGGATGATTTCTGACTGATTATCTGGGAATTCAAGAATTGAAGATGGAAGAAAAGAGCATAACCCAAATCTGGTTGGGTTGACTCTTGTTAAGGATTGCCTAAGACTGAGCAGATTCCTGGGTTCATTTCCTAGCTATGAAATATAGTTGAGTAAGACCTCACTACATGAAGGATTGGTGAAAACCATGCGGCCATTTTAATGATAAACTGTTGTGGACACTATATTGTGATTTTCTGTGCTAAGTTGTAATATTGTGAATACTGTAGCTTGATTTTCTGAGAAAGTTTTGCTTTGATTTGTTATGGAATAAATAGAGTGTTCACTGTTTTATGTAATCAGAACCTTAAAAGCTGTTCACGGTAGCATACCTTTGTAAAGCTGCTCATGCATAGCATTGCAGTTAGGGAATATCTTTCTCTGATGTCATTGACTCTAGTCCCATTGAGGGTATTTCCCCTAAAGATAATTTTTTGAGAACTATTCCACTAGTCAACCCTAAGTATTTTTTAGAAATGGTTGTTTACCAAAGTAGGGCAGTAAGAACAATAGGTATGAAAGAGAGAGAGAGAGAGAGAGAGAGAGAGAGAGAGAGAGAGAGAGAGAGAGACCAATGGTACACTCTCTCAAAGAATTCAGGGAAAATGGGTTCAAGTTTAAATAATAAATGTGACAAAGGGGAAATCACTGCTACTGGTTACTGTGAGATGCTCAAGAATGTCCCCTTCATTACAATTCATCTGTTTCCGCTTGTCCTTGACTACTCATACAGACACTGTACTCAGTTGATCCAGGAAGCGCGCCTAGAACATTGATGGGATGATGGTAGTTTCAACATCCTAGGAGCATCTGAAGTCTGCAAAGATCTCATCAGGCCAAAGATGGAGGGGGCATAGAGAAAGAGAATGAGATCAAAACTGCATCTAAGCTTTTTTTTTCCTTTTTTTTTCCAAAACAGTTCATTCTCAGGGGATTTTACCAAACACTCTACTTGTTCCAACCTTTCAAATATCTCTGGTTCTCTAGATTGATTATTTACCAATGATCGTGGGCATGGCAGGTTCCTTTGACCTATCCAAATATGATTCTTCTACAATACCTCTCCTGTTCAAAAGATTTTTTTTTTGCCCTTGATCTAAAGCCTATGATCTTACCTGGTTAAAATACCAAGGCTAAAAATGTAGTAGAGAAGGGTATTTTGACTTTGTTCTTGCATGGATACTTTGTATTTGCAGTTCTTCTTGTACATCATATACACCCTGAAGAATGTAAATTCATTGAAGGTAGGGACATTTTTGAAATTTGTCCCCAGTATCCAGCATTCAATCTCTAACTTGCACAAATTAGACAATAAATGATTATTGACTTAACTTACACGTTATCAGTCTAGAATAAATGTAGGTTGAATTTGTATTAAAGTGATCATGATCTTTTACCTCAGATGGCACACCCATAGTGAAGCACTCCTTCATGTAGTGAGGTCTTACTCAACTATATTTCATAGCTAGGAAATGAACCCAGGAATCTGCTCAGTCTTAGGCAATCCTTAACAAGAGTCAACCCAACCAGATTTGGGTTACACTCTTTCCTTCCATCTTCAATTCTTGAATTCCCAGATAATCAGTCAGAAATCATCCGCAAATAGAAAAAAAAAAAAAGAAACTCAAACCTTCCCATGTCTGCAGAAGTCATGAGAATCCATTTTTCAAGCATCCAGAAATCCATTTGGGTGCTAATCAGGGCCCTTCTGTTTCAGCCCTAACCCATATGCCCCACACTCTTCCTGCCCCTTCTCTTCATCAGATGCACCAGAAATGTGAGTGTAAGTCAGTTTTAGGAATACAATGAGTATACATGACTATGAGTTATTCAAAGCTTGTTTTTATCTCCTCCAGACCTTTACTTTGGCCTACCTCCCCAATCCTCAGTCCCCAATGTTCTCTTACCTTCTAGCTAGCTCTCCAGTGGCCTCTTATGAAAAAAAAATTATATTGGGAAATCTTGATCTGACCATATCACATGCTCTGGGAACTTTCCACTCATATCAAAAATGTTCACCTCCAACCCTAGAGTCCTTAGCCTCTCCCACCAATCTGATTACATCACACATGGTAGAGTTGGTGAGCACAAATGGACTCTGGTGTTGCCTTTCTTAAGTAATAATTTTATACATTAACTTTGACTTTCTAAGGTGTCAGTGATAGACTAATCAGTGAGTTTAATGAGATTTTAGATACAGACATGTCAAGGGAAAATTTATTTCAAGACAGAAAAACCTTAGTCCACAGCTCAAATCTCACCACATGAACCAATTTATAGTTTGCCAATTTAAAGAGGCAAATCTAATTCTAAAAACAAGGAGAGAGAGAGAGAAAGAGAGAGAGAGAGAGAGAGAGAGAGAGAGAGAGAGAGAGAGAGAGAGAGTGTCCTGGAATAAAAACTTACCAACAACTGCAGAGTGCTACTATCACAATGGAACCTAAATCTGTGCTTACAAAAACCTTTACATATCTATTATCACATCCCCAGAGGACAACTAAAGTATATTCAGATGGATTAGAGTGTAATCCCTCAGGGATCCAAGTCCTAGGAAGTCTCTAAAAAGGCAATTATGCAAAATAATGTATTTTCTGATTCTAAATGGTTGTTAAAGGAGAAAATGAATCTCAGGCTTAGAAATCATGGAAAAAATAGAAAGTTAGCTCTTTGAACATAGAAGACCAGAACTGGATGTGATCTTAGAAAATAGAATATTAATTATGTATGGGACCTTAGAGAAAATGAGTATTGGAAAATGTCTTTGGACATAGAATAGCAATACTGGAAATAGTCAAGAGAACATAGAAAGACAGAGCTGGGAGGGACCTTTGAATGGAATAGCAGATTTGGAAGGATCTTTAGAACTTAAAATGCAAAAGCTAGAAGGAAACTTAGAACATAGAATACCAAAGCTGGAAGCGATTTTGAAACGTAGGTCATAGAATTTCAAGTTAGAAGAGAGCTTTGAATATAAAACATCAGACCTGAAAGTGACCTCAGAATCATTAAGTCCAAGTTCTCATTCTATTCAGAATGGCATAGTAACATGTTGGAGGTCTCCTTATTCCCTAATCTTATCTTTCTGTCAAAGCCTCCCAGCCTCTATTCTTATGTGAATGTATTTCTTTACATATGTTGAAGTATAGAGAATTCAGGTGGTTAAAATAAATTCATACTATAACAGATGTGGATTTGTACTGTTTAAATAGATCAAATTCACAAGATAGTCTCTTATTCCTTTTGAACCTAATATTTGATTTCCCTGAAGCTAACATTAGAAAAGGTGAATGATCTGTCCACCCCACAAGGGACTTTATAAATTTCTATACCATGTAGGCTAGTAAATCAAAATAAATACCTAACTTCCTGAACTAACATACATGCAAAATTACCCAATTTTTATTAAGAATTTTTGATCCTGAAAAAAGCAGGGTGTGCAATAGATCAGTCCTAGCATAGTTTAAAAGAAGAAATGCAACCTGGTAAAAAACAAATGGACATTGGCATGGGGGTCAGGAGATTTGGATTTATCCACTTAATGGCTGTGTAACCTTGGAGTAATAATTTACTTGGTTTATATAAGCTTCCCTTTTCTCATCTACAAAATGAGTGTTGAGGCAACCCATTATCATGTCAATTAAATGTTTATTTCTTTGTTTTTTTAAAGAACTTACTATCTCTCAGGCTACACAAATACTGGGCTTGTACAGACAAAATTGGAACAATTTCTGCCCTCAGGGAGTTTACATAATCAAGGAGAGTATATGTTGCATATAATTATATACATGATACATACAACATCAATCCAACATCATTATGGGAAGGAGAGTACCAGAACCCAAAAGGATCAGTAAAGACCTCCTGCAGAAATGTACCATTTAAGCTAAATTTTTAAGGAAATAAGAGATTCCAAGGCATGGAAGTAAGGAGGTACAATATGCTGTGCACAAAATGGTAAATAAGCAATATGATTAGACTGCAGAGTGATGGGAAAGGAGTAATATAGAGAAGACTGAATGATAAGAAGGATTCTGCTTGTGAAAAAGCTCTAAATGACAAACAGTGGGGTTTGTGTGTGAAGTCTTGAAAGAATAGGCATCCACTTTAACTTTTCAAGCAGGAATGTGACAAGATCAGACCTACATTTTAGAGGAAGGATAATATGTAGAGAGTGTACTTGAGTGGGGGGAGGTTTGAGATAGGAAGACCAAGTAGGAGGTTATTTAAATGGTCGTCAGAGATTATGAGGGGCTGAACTAAAGTGATAAGTGTGTGACTAGAGAACAGGGAATATACACAAGAGATATTTTAGAAGTAGATTAAACATGATTTGGCACCTAACTAAATATATAAGGTAAGCATAGAGTCAAGAATTAATTCAGTGCTTCCCTTGATGGCAGTACTTAAGTGTAGTTGAGAGGTGGGCAAGAAAAATTATGAGTTCCGGGTATTTTTTTATGATTGGAGTTTCAAATCACTTCAGGGAATCTAGTTTGAAACATCAAATAAGAAGTTAGTAACATATATCTGTAGCTCACAAAAGTAGATCTGTATGTCATCTGTATAGAGATGATAACTGAACACAAGGCAAATGATCACAACAACAAGTATGAGAAAATGAAAAGGGAAAAGAAGATGGCATACTGCAGAGCCTTGAGGTATGCCCACAATGATGCAATGTGATATAGTAGGATGATCTAAGAATGAAGAAAACCTGAGTTCAAGTCTTGCTTATGAAGTTTACTTGTAAACTGTGGGCTAACCAGTCCTCCAGGCAACACTTTAAGATCTCATCATAAGCTTTCAAATAAGTAGAACAATGAAGAGGAGCATTATTGCAATCAAGTAGCTGAAGTCAACTGAGACTTTAACATTAATATTTCTTTGCTATTTTAAAAGAGAGCACACAGCAATTGGGAGATGTCTAAACATTGTCTATAATTCAATAGGATCCCAATGAACTGAAAGAATCAGTAGATATGAAGAATATATAGAACGGAAAAACTTAAGTGAACTGATGTCAAAATGAGAGTGACACGAGGAAAATGTTCTGTCCAATGACTATAACAATGCAAACAGAACAAAATAGACAGACCTGAACGCTGTATAATTAATGTGACCAAGCTGAACTGCGCCCTTCTATAAAAAAGATATGAAAAAGTATATCTCCCTCTCTTCTTTGAAGTGGTGTAGTTTTATGGATGTCAAAGACTTGATTGATGAGAAAGCTAGTTTATCTGATTTTTTTGTTTGCTTTCTTTGTATGTTTTCATTTCTCTTTCTGATTTTTTTTTGGTTACAAGAGCTATCTAGATAGAGGGAAAGACAGGAATATATTTTGGAGCAAGTATTGCATTAAAAAAGAAAAGATATCAATCAAATTAGAATTTTTTATAAAAAGAGACCTTATGTTTAACCCAATACCACTTAGTTATTCGTAAGTAACACTTTAGTGTGAATGAACTGACCATGTCCTCATGAAGCAGGATTCTCCATAATTAACATGAATGAGGTACATAAAAGGAAGAGGAGAACACTAAGGAAAAGTTCCATGGGCTCTCCAGCTTATTTTCTATTCTATCTACCACTACTTTATTCCTCACACATAACACTCCATATTTTGACTCTGTGTCTTTGAAGTGACTGGTTTCCATAGCAGGGAATGCTCCTTCTTCTCAATATCTTCCCTGGTTTCCTTCAACATTCAGACCAAATCCCACCTTATAGCAGGTCTTTCTCTGCATCCCATGGCCTAGTGGCCTCCCTCTGAAAGTACCCTTGGATGTACATATGTATTTACATTTTATCTCTATGATTAGAATGGGAGCTCCTTGAAGGCAGGAATTGTCTTTCTTCCTATCCCTTATGCTTAGCACATCTCCCGCCACAGAGAAAGCTCTTCACAAATTCTTGGTGACTATTACCCACACTTATTCAAGAAATTTTAATTCAAGAAATGATTAAGCACTAATGGTATGCAGTCTCATGTTAGATTTGTGAAAGACAGAAAATCTAACTAATCTTTGGTTTTTATTTTCATGCAGCTCCCAGTCATTGAGGGAGATGAAATACTTTTGCATTTAATCTTAATACACAGATTTTCATGAATAGTTCAGTGGGAAGATGCAAAACTAGGAACAGAAAATCAAATACTGTGGGAGATGATTCCTGAGGAAAATTCTCTTAGCAACAGGATGAATAATAATTCAGAGGCTGGTGATTATAGCTCTATATCTCAGGAACTACTGGTACCTACAGTTCAGTGGAATACAAAAAAGTAGCAGGATTTGGTATGACAGCAGTAAATGTAGTCAACCAGAGGTTTTTTGTTTTTTTTTTCTACTCATTATCCTACTCTAGTCCTAAGACTAATGTTTGGTATTGAGAAATACAGATAGACAGAAAGATGGAGACAGAGAAAGAGATAGTGAGAGAGATGGTTCTCTCGTAGCCAGCACAGTGGAGTGGAATTAGCATGGAGTTTAGATTCAGGAGGCCTGGGGTTTTATAAGGAGCTCATTTGGGGGACTGGTCAAGTCATTTTAACATCTCTTGTTCTGCTTCCCTTATCTTTAAATTAAGGACATTGGATTCTTAGATTTCTCTCCTGATATCTTTCCAGTCTTTATATCTTTAAAGTAAGGTAGAGATATATAAATATAGTTTATGAATAGAGACGAGATAGAGATATTCTCAGATAAATATTTCTATACAAATATAATATTTAAATCTATATCTCTTTATCTATGCATATATTCTAAAGGTGATTTTGCCAAGGTTTACAGTAAAGAGCACTGGACTAGGAGTCAGGAGATCTGACCAATTGTCCCCTCTCAGAACTTCAGTTTCTTAAATTGGAGGGAATGACACAGGGACTACCTACTTCAAAGGGTTGTGGTTAGGAAAATGCTTAGTATTATCAAAATGTGAAGTATGGTTAAGTGGCTGAAAATTGTACTCCTACTTAGCATATAAATTCAAGTTCAGAAGAGTTATAAGAACGGTAACTAGATTGTACAGTCAATAGAGTTCAAACGTGGCTTCAGATGCTTTCCCAGCTGGGAAGATATTTCATCTCCATTTGTCTAAGTTTCTTCCAATGTCAAAGGGGTTTAATGATAGAACCTTCCTCATTGGGTTGTTATGAGAATAAAAGGAGATAACAAATGTAAAAAAAAAAACTGAGCAAACATGTCTCCCACAATGCCTGGTACACAGTAGGCATTATATAAATACGTATCCCGTTCTTTTTCCTCCCCTATCAATTTTCTCATCTGTAAAAAGGGGCTAGTAATATCCAGCTCCAAGAGTTATTGTGAGGTAGAATGAAATGTGTATAAAATACTTTGCAAACCTTAAAGTGCTAAATAAATGCTACGATTAGATGTTCAATTCAGAAGTCAGTGATCATTATTAATGAGAATGAAGGCAGTAGTGGTGGTTATGGGAAAGAAGAAAATGACCTTCACTGGCTCTGCTTTTTCCCAATAAGCATGTGAAATTTTAGCTATGTAAATATAGACAAGTAATTGAAATCCTTACCCTTTTGTCCTGGGATCTCAACCCATTGCTACATTGGAAATAAAGACTGATACTTAACATAGACTGATGGTTAATGTGACACTTGACAAGAGAAACTCTTGGAAAAGGGAATCAATGACTACATCAAAATAGTGGGTAATCAAAATGGAGGTTATTTTAAAAGACATCATCAAGGCAAGTCAATAACCAGAGAATAAGAGAATTACAGAGTTAGAGTATGCCCCAGAGGACAGCTAGCACAAGTCTTACCTAAAACATGGATGCCGTGTATAATGTCATATACAAAACCAGTGGTCATCCCCTCAGAGTTCATAGACCTTTGTTTAGGGGAACTCCCTACATCTTAAAGCCGTTCCTTGCACTTTGAGATAGCCCTGTTTACTTAGCTATGGCTTGAGCTATTTTTCTCAACCACAGTCTAAGTAGGTCACATCTTTGAAGGTATTTAAATAGTATAGAAGGATCTATATGCAAGCCTTTAACTTCCCTCAGGGAAAAAATGTTAATTAATGGGTTGTTATACTCAGGGACAGCAATGTTCATTCGTAACCCAACATTTAATTCAGTGGTCTCATGTAACAGAATGGGATAAAATTAATAGACTAGGAGAAAAGTGATTAGAATGAAGTGGAAGAGAATCAAATGGAACTGGATGGAATAGATAGAATGTCATCTTGAGAAAAAACCTTTATTTTAGTCTTTGCATCCCTAATGCCTGCCATGATGTTGGATGGATGGATAGATGGATTAGAGTATAACAACTTCACAGATCATCTATTTCAACATGATTATTTTATAGATGGGAAAAGTAATATTCATAAAGGGGCAATAATTAGCTCATATCTAGTTAAGGCCAGAGCTGGGACTAGAGGTCAGGGGTCAGAGGACAGTGCAGTGCTGTTCCCAATGAATTATTTAATGATGGCCAATCTCCCTCCAATGACTAAAATCAGTCAGATCAAATTGGGAAGTAATTACTAAATGCAATAACATTTGACAACTGAATTAATTAAGCATAGTCTCACACAGAGCCTAATATACCTATAGTATAGAGATGCTGGAATGAGAATAATTACATTCACCTTCACCATATTATGTAGTAGAACTAGTGCACCCCAAAATAAAAGCTCTGTGATTTTGTCAGCATGGGAAACATTGGGTATGGGAAGTTTCCCCCCCCCCCCCATAAAGGACCTTACTTCCATGGCTCAGTAGATTCAACCTAAGGAGCTGCTTAAAGCTCTTGCAAGCAAGTCACTTGTCCAACATCTCCTAGATAGAAGATGTGTTTGGTAATTTTGGAATCCAAGCCCAAGGATCTTACCCTTACACAATGTTGTCACAATACAACTAAATCATAAAGCATTGATCCAAACAAAAGAGAAACAATATTAAAAAAAAAAACCAACTTCTGGGAGTATTGACCTAAGAGTCAAAAAGCCTAGGTCAGGTTCTGAGGCTACAATCTGAGACATTTGACAAGAGACTCAACCTTTTCAGGTTTAAGTTTCTTTATTTGGAAGAGAGGTTTGGGATCTCTAGGGTTTCAAACAGCTCCAATAATTTATGACTATGACTCACCATTGGCTCTTCATGACCTTGACAAAGGAATTACTATACCACTTTTCCTATTTTTTTCCCAATAAATATGCTGAATTAGTGGCCTTGTGGGAAGGCTCTTTTGGTAAAGTAAGACTTTTCTGCTCTGTGCTTGAAATGCCTTAAATTCATGGAAGGCAGCATGGCTTCTTAGAGAACTAGGTGTTAGTAGTTCCCAGCTCTGCCACTAGCTGGCAGTCTGACCTTGGGATATGACAACCTTTCTGAGCCTCAACCTTATCTGTTAACAGGAGTATGTAATTCTTGTACTGTCTGACTCACAGCTTTGTTGTTGTGAGGAAATTGATTTGCAAAAACATAAGTTGCTATAGAAATGAGTCATAGAAAAACACATCTGTGCTTCACTTTCCCCATGTGAATTGCTAAAGGAATTATTGGTCCAGAGTTTAGGGGGGATTCGTGCCTTTTCATGGATTATTGTTGAAACATAAATAACTACTCCAGTATGGGGGGGGGGGAGAGTGAGGGGGAGCATGGATCATGTGACCGATCATCTCAAGGCCAAATAAGGACCACAGACGTCCTCAAAATTGGCATGGTATTTCCTGTTCTTTTGCCTTGTAGGGTTTTATGGGCAATTTCACAAGTTACATTAGGTTTTAGAAATACTCAAGAAATTATTGTTTTTTGTACTTTAAGAACAAGTGGATTTTGTTTCTGAAACTAGTTCCTCTCTGTTCCTTTATCTAAAGTAGTAAAAGATTATTTAATTGTATATTAAAAATCCAACATTTAGTTCTTCTTCTGTGAATTGTTAATTGTGTTACCTTGGATAATTCATTTTTTCCCATCTCAATCTGTGTTTCTTCAACTATAAAATGAGGATACTCAAATTCATCCTGCCTACAATACATAGTTGTGGTAAGAACTAAATGAAATCAAGTATATAATAAATGGATTTGGGATCTCATAAATCCAGGCATTAACTCCAACAATGCAATCTGCAATCAATTCATGTCTGCCTGTGAAACAGTCCTTCATGTCTTCCCCAAAGAAAGAAAATGTTTTTAATATGTATGCACACACAGACACACACACAGATATATAGATATAGATATGGTGGATATAGATGAGTAGACAGATAGATAGACAATAGATAGATATAAAAGCACTTTGTAAGCTGTCAAGGACCTAGTCCAGGGCCTCAAACACGATGAGTGCCAAGTAAGTTAAATTATACAAATATCTGATGTCATTTTTCTCCTATGAGCTATGTGTAATGCTGGGGAAGTAGAGTTCAAGTACAAAGAAGAATTAGTGAATATATAAAGTACATGTAAATGTGAGTTGACATCATTACTATTCCTCCATTAAAGTGATCCTTGAATGCCTTTTCATGGATGGGTTTGGTCCCTGTGTTCTTTGAGGACATGCCAACAGAGTCCATCCTGTGAGAGTCCCTGCCAGGCCAGAAAGGCATCTGTGATGACTCTGCTAACGGGCTATACATCTGTCTCTCCAGAGTCAGAAAGGCTAAATTCTACAAAAATATATATTGCAGCTCTCTTTGTGGTGGCAAAAAACTGAAAATTAAGGGGATGCCCCTCAATTGGGGAATGGCTAAACAAGTTGTGGTATATGAATGTAATGGAATACTATTGTGCTATAAGAAATGGGGAGGAGACGGTCTTCATATTCACCTGGAAAGGCTTATACAAATTGGTGCTAAGTGAGAAGAGCAGAATCAGGAAAAATCTGTACACAATCACAGACACATTGTATGTGTGATGACCAACCTTGATAAACTGGACTCTTCTCAGCAACGCACAGTTATAAGACAACTCTACAGATCTCAGGATGGAAGGAGATGTCTGTATTCACAGAAAGATCTAGAAAGAACAGAGTTTAAATGGAGACAGAAGCAATCTACATGCTAGCATCCTTTTCCATGTTTGGTTTTGTTTCTTCTTTCCCGTTGTTCATTACATTGGTTACAACCTTCTATACAACCAGACTGTTGTATAATGTGAAAGTATTTGCAGATCCTATACTTGATTGCATGCCGCCATGAGGAAGGGGGGAAAGGAGGGGAGAAAATTTGAAACTCAAGGGATTGTGGAACTGAATCTTGTAAACTAAAACTAAATAAACAAGTCAATTTTAAAAAAAGAAAGAAAAAGAAAGGCTAAATTCATGTACTTCATTCGAACCATGAGTTGTATGGACTGTGTGAGTCCAGGTAGAGAGCTCATTAGGTCATTTTGTATTGACTGAACGTGTTCGCTTTCCTTCTGCAGCTAAGTCTCAACTCCAGGATAATAATAAAATTCAGGAGGATGTTACTTTTTGGGGGGCATGTAGGAATCACAAGAGGACTGGCTTGTTTCTTTCTCTGCCCAGCAAGTATGAGGAAGGGCACTTAGGGTAGCAATATACATAGAAGATGTATTTCAGGAGAAAATAAGACCCAATGAAGAAAGAGACTTGTTTTGACTACTTATGGATTATGGTAGAAACCTTTGGTTTTTTTACCTGGTGAAATTAATCCTTTCTCTAAGATATTTTGTTAACCTGAAAATTTATGTAGTAAGTGTATACTTTTAGAAATACATCCTAGGATTTGAGTTAAATCACTCCCAAGAACATACTATGACCCAAAGGAGAAAAACAAATAGTACACTCACATAACTTAGTGAGTTTTTATTGAATGTTCATTTTACTCAAGACTCTGGGCCAGGTCACTTTGGTTTTCTAAAGGGAATTAGAAGAGAATCAAAATGTTATGGCGCATGGGCAAACGGTTCTTATCCTTGGATCTTTGAATCTTTTTTTTTTAATTATTAATATCATCATCACAATTATTAAGGTAATTATATTTCAATATAATTGACTTTCTTTGAATATTATATATTTTATTTCATGCATTTAAAACATTATTCTGATTTTGGTAAGGGTGCATAAGATTAATCAAAATGCCAAAGTTGTCCATGATAAAAAAGAAAGGAAAGAGTCCCTGCATTAGGTGAAATCGTGGGCAAAGCAAATTCTGATATCCAAGGGGAAATCCTCAGTGGCAACATAACCCAAATGATAATATTGGGAAGTCCTGATGACTGAACCCAAGGTGAGTAGATCCAAAGAATTGTTTGTAGGCCACAGGTTGCTCACACACAAAAAAAAATGTGTATATATATATATATATATGTAAAGTATCTAGTACATAAAAAGAGCACGTGTTGGGCCTTGGGAGACCAACCAAGTGTTAAAAGTTTAATATCTTACCTTTGTGAAACAATTTAATGGGAAAACAAGAAGCAAACTGTGAAACAATAAAATATATTAGAAAGGTTCTAAAAATATTGTTTGTTTTGGAGAAAGGTGATTACTGACTGAGCAATCGCTGAAGGCTTCTCGGAAGAGGTGCTATTTGGGGAGGGCTTTAAAGGATGGGTATGAATTCAAAAGGCAGAGAGAGGAAAGTCTGAACAAAACCCAGAGGTAAGAGAGTGTGTAACTTATTGGGGGCAGAAGGAGTGTAGAGTTTTCTCTGTTGACTGGAGGACAAAATGTCCAGAGGGAAGAAATTGAAGCCCACTGGATCAAAAACCTAAGTAACCAAGACTTAATTCTGTTGACCTCAGGAATATGAAAGACTAAAGTTTCCCTTTGACTTCTTTCTCCTGGTGCTGGTCACAGCCTCCAAGGGCCAGCAGTTGTTATTAATCCCACTTCTAATGAGTTGCTCTGGGCACTATTAAGATTGATTGGGTGCTGAGAGACAAATAATTATCAAACTTAGAAGCAATTTCATTCCTCTTTGCTAAACAAGTTGCAAAGGACCTCATTAAGTGAGATAGATTGCAAACAGAAAAACTTTTGGGGTGATAATGAATTTCAATCACACTTTTGAAGTCAATTTCTATGACCTGCATGATCAGGGAAGTTCTACTATAGATTGCCACACTTGTCAACTTTTGGGCTAAGGGATATGTTGTCCATGTTGTAAAGTTTGCCTTTCGTCCCAATCAACACTAAACACATTCATTGCTTACCTTCCTGTCCTCCAGGTCTCAATCTTCTGTGAGAGAAATCACTCTGAGTTAGAGACCCAAAAGGCTGATGAGATGCGAAAGAGTAAGGAATTCTAGTTAGATGTTAACAATCCCCACCATGGTTCAACCTTTGCCATTCTGATCCCATATATCATTCTTTTCTGATCTGGATCCTGCTCTCTAAGCCATCATGGGAAAATATTTGTAAAGCTGACTGAGAAAATGCCCATGGTACTGGTCCACTAGGTTTGAAGACATACGGATACTTCTGCTTCTCTCTGTCAAAGAATAAAATAAATTAACATTTCTCCCAGGGATGGAAGGCAAATATGATTGAACTCAATATTTATTAATAAGCCCTACTATTGGAGAGGATTTGTAGTGGAGATACTACTATTTAAAAATAAGCATTTTAATTTATTACTTATCTTAAAATTATTTTCTTTTTTAATTTTGAGTTCCAAATTATCTCCCTCTCTCTCACCCCATCCCCACTGACTGAGAAAGAAAGTAATATATCAATTATGCATGTGAAATCATGTAAAGTACATGTTAATATTAGCCATATTTCTTCCAAAAAGGAAGAAAAATTAAAAAGTGAGAAAATATACCTCAATCTGTACTCAGAATTCCTCAGTTCTCTCCCTAGAGGTGGATGTCACTTTTTCATCATGAGTCCTTTGGAATTGTCTTAGAACTTTGTATTGAGCAGAGTAGCCAGGTCTGTCACAGCTGATCATCACTACAAATGTTGTTATTGTGCACAATGATTTCCTGGTTCTCACTTCCCATTGTATCAGTTTTTGAAACCACTTCCCTCATCCCTGATAGTCATGGCTTCACCTCCCTTATGTCACAGTCATCTTAGAGAATAAAGGACAAACAACAAGTACTTCACCACAACTTGCCACAACACCATCACATCATATGCCACAACTTGTTCAGCCATTTTCCAATTGCTTATTGTTTCTATTCTTTTCCACCACAAAAAGAGCCACTAAAATATTTATGTATACACAGGTCCTTTTCCTTTTCCTTTGGTTTCTTTGGAGACAGACCTAGTAGTGATATTGTAGATCAAAGGGTATGCACAGATTTATAGCCCTTTAAGCTGAGTTCCAATTTTTCTCCAGAATGGCTGGACCAGTTCACTACTCCAGTTCATTAATATATCTATTTTTCCTCTGTCTCCTCTGGCATTTGTCATTGCGATAGCTGTGAGGTGGCCCCTCAGAGTTGTTTTCACTTGCATCTCTCTAATCAATAGTAATTTAGTGCATCTTTATATGACTATAGATAACTTATTTCTTCTTTTGAAAATTGCTGTTTGTATTCTGTGAGAATTCATCAATTGGAGAATGGCTCTTCTTTTTTATAAATTTTACTCAGTGCTGTGCTCAGTATATATTTGAGAAATGAGGCCTTTGCCAGAGAAACTTCCTACAAAACCTCACAATGTTGCTTTATTCTCTATGGTACATTTTAACAAAATATAATTTCCCTTATCCCATTTATAGGTATATATATTTTTTGCTTTTGCTTTGTCTGAGATCACGCCTTATTTTCAGTTAAGCTGAAACATGTTAGATTCTGCTTCAAACCTTTATTTTAACTTTCTGTGTGCTTTTCTGTTCCAAATTTGTCATTTGTAAACAAATTCTTGTTTCTAATCCATTCTACTATCTACTTTCTGTTTTATGAGCGTATTCATCCCATTCACATTCACAATTATAACAGTTAACTATATATTTCCCTCCATTTTCTTTTGTTTCTTTTCTCTTTTTATCCTGCCCATCCTCAAAAGTCTATTTTACTTCTAACCAACTTAAGCTGATCTCCCTTTTATCATCCCCCCTTCCTTCCTCTTATCCCATTCCCCTATTTCCCTATTGGACAAGTTATATTTCTTTACACAACTTTGTGTGTGTGTGTCTCTGTGCGTGTGTTTATTCTTCGCTCTTTGTTTCAATTCTGATAAGAATGAGGTTCAAGCATTGTCCAGCATCACCATCCACATTTCCCCTTCCACAGTAAAAGTCATTCCTCATGTACCTCTTTCTTTGTCAAAAAATTTCCTCATTCTGCTGCTCTCTTCACTCTTTTCCCAGTGCATTCCCCTTTCTCACCCCTTCATTTTTTGGAGATCATTAGAGCATAATTGACTCATATCCATGTCTATGTAAACTACTTTTAACATCCTTAATAATAATAAAGTTCTTAGGAGTCACATGTATCATTTTCCCCAACAGGAATGTAATCAGTCCAGTCTTATTGAGGACCTTATGAATACTCTTTCATGTTTACCATTTAATGCTTTTCTTGAGTATTGTTTCTGAATTTTTTAAATTCAATTCTGGTCTTTTTAATCTGGTCAAATTTTCTATTCACTTCTGATCTTTTCATCAGGAATTCTTGAAATTACTCTATTTTGTTAAATGTACACACATGCAGAGGATTATACTCAATTTTGCTGAATAGGTTATTCTTGGTTGTAATCCTAACTCCTTTGCCTTCTGGAATACATATTCTAAGTCCTCCATTCCTTTAATATGGAAGCCACTAAATCTTGTGCAATCTTCACTGTGGCTCCTGACTGTAGCTTTCTCACAATAACCCTGTGAAAGAGGTGTCATTTTTAAGTTATAGCATAATCTCTCCTCATAAGATATAAGTTCTTTATAAACCAGGACTAATTCGTTTTTGTTATTGTGTACTCAGATCAATGAGAAGGGAAGAGAATTAGCATTTATGTACGGCCTTCTCTTATTCCAGATAAGTAAGTTTCCTAAGTTTCTACAATTGATCCCTATATTCTCATAGAACATGAATGTGTGGTCATGAGATCACACATTTAGAAGTGGAATGGACATTAGAGGCCTTGGAGTCCAATGTCTTTTTATTCTGCATATAAGGGGATTGATGCATAGAAAAATAGAGACTATGGCAGGGGTAGGGAACCTGCAACCTCGAGGCCACATGTGACCCTCTAGGTCCTTGACTGTGAAGCTTTGACTGAACCCAAACTTCACAGAACAAATTCTCTTAATAAAAAGATGTGTTGTGCAAAACTGGGACTCAGCCAAAAGCTTGCACCCTAGAACCTAGCAGGCCACATGTCACCTTAAGGCTGCAAGTTCTCCACCCTTGGACTACCCCATTGTGATTACCTTTCTCTGATCATTCTCTAAATCATCGGCAATACTTCCTCCCTGCATAGCTTCTTTGGAATTAAATGCCTAAACTAACTCTAAGATATTTTGAATTTCTTATATAGAGTCACCGAAATTGAATCATGAGACTCCAAATGAAAACTTCTGAAAGAGCCCTACCAGGACTTTTAAAAATAGACAGATGTCCTGCATAGGGAAAGCTCTTCTTTCAGGTCTCCCTTCCCTAGCAATATCAAGGGTCCATGGGTGAGTTCTGTACCTATGCCCAGAGCCCTTGCACAAATTTATCAAATGACATAGGGAAGCAAGCAGCCTGGAAAAAAATATAGAATAAGGGGGTGGATTTCATAGTCAAAATTTATTTTTTATTTAATTATTTTCTCAGTTAATTGTAAACAAAATATTGAATATTTATTTTTAAAATTTTGAGTTTTAAATTCACTCCTTCCCTCCTTTCCTCTCCCTGCTTTGAGAAGGCAAGCAGTTTTATACAGATTATAAATGTGAAGTCATGAAAAAATCATGCCCCACCTTAGCTATGCCATAAAAGAAAATGCAGATCAAAAAAAGAATATGCATTTTTTTTAATATTAGGAAGTAACAAAGGACAAGGAAGAGACTGCAAGCTACAGAAAAGTGCCAAGTGCCCCAGAATGACAAGAATTATGCAATGCACTTTTAAGAGCATGTCCAGCCTGGCTAAGAATATATCCCATTACCTATTCTAGGGAAGAATTTAATTACTGATACAAAACTTAATTTTAGCAATGGTCCTGTGGATGGCATCTTTGACTTCTTTGTTCCTCAAGCTGTAAATGAGGGGGTTCAACATGGGGATCACTGCTGTGTAGAACACAGACACCACCTTGTTGAGGTCCAGGGAGAAGCTAGCACTGGGCCTCACGTAGATGAAGAAGAGGGTCCCATAAAGGATACTGACTGCAGTTAGGTGGGAGGAGCATGTAGAAAAGGCTTTGCGCCTTCCCTCAGCAGAACGGATCCTGAGAATGGCTATGAGAATGTACATATAGGATACAATGATGATCAGACCACTGAATACCAACACTGACCCAGCCATGATAAAAAGGACAATCTTGTTTACTGAGATATCAGCACAGATGAGAGTAAAGAGAGGAGAGATGTCACAAAAGAAATGATTGATGACATTTGGGCCACAGAAGGGGAGACGGAAAGCAGCAGTGGTATGTGTCATGGTGCTTGTGAAACCTGCAGCATAGGGGCCAGACACAAGCTGGATGCAAAGTCTCTGGGACATGGCCACAGAGTAAAGCAGGGGGTTACAGATGGCCACATAGCGGTCATAGGCCATAGATGCCAAGAGAAAGCACTCTGTGGCCACAAAAAACCCGAAGAACCATTGCTGCAAGGCACAGCCCAGGAAAGAGATGGTCTTTCTTTCCTCAAAGAAGTCTCTCAGCATCTTGGGGGCCACCACAGAAGAGAAACTGATGTCCACAAATGAGAGGTGGCTGAGAAAAAAATACATGGGAGTATGAAGGCGGGCATCGATTCGGATTAGGAATATCATTCCCAGGTTGCCTGTCAGATTGAAGAGATAAAAGAACAGAAACAGCACAAAGAGGGCTACTTGCAGCTGAGGATGACACTTCAAACCCACAAAAATGAACTCAGTGACCCTGCTGTAGTTTCCATTGGCCATTTATTCCTGGTGGTCTCTGCTGAGAAAAAG
>CM053583.1:15565717-15595124 GCA_028627135.1 Pseudochirops cupreus | reverse complement strand
TTTTTTTTACAAATAAAGAAACAAAGGATAAATCAAGGATCAGAAAGATAATAAATATCAACTTGTCAAATTTTGATTTGAACTCGGGATTCTATCCCTGTGCAAAGGTAGGTATGAATCACCTTCTCCTATACTGAGCAAACATGGAAGTAAATCTTAATGTCAGGGTCAGAGTTGAATCCTAGGATCATATATTTACAGTTGGAAGTATCTTAAAAAGATATCTAGTCTATCATTCTTATATTTCAGATGATGGAACTGGGGTCAGCAAAGGGTAGTGACTGCTTTATTACAGAACAAAACAGGACAGTATAGTGGAAATAATAATTTACTAGTTACACTGCCTGTACAGTTAGGCTAGTCATTTAATCTGGTTAAGCATCAGTCTCCACTCCTTGAAAATGAGGATGCTACTTAGCACTCTCTATTTCCAAACATTTTTACAAAGAAAACAGATTTTAAACCTCAAAGTTCCATTGAAGTGGTAGCTATTATGGGGGACTTAATTGAGTATTAGGGGTACAGGAGTACTCCTGTCTTTGTGCAGGAGTTTGACCATTTGAAGAATGGTTTAACAAGAAATTTTTTAAAAATTCCTTCAGTTAAAGAAAGAATATATTGCATTTCATATTAAACATAATCTCTATGGACCAGTTTAAGTTATGAAGATGGTTAAGTCCCATCTAATTGGTTTATGTCTTAATAGCATAACTCCCAAGGAAGAGACAATTGAGAGAGAATGTCTCCCCAAGATAGGAGGTAAAACTATGCTTCTAGCGAATAAAAATACTGCTTTTTTCCAAAGCAGTTTTACAATTCTGCTGTGGAATTGAGTCTTCTGTGTCATGAGGTGGTAGTGGGTAAGGGTTGAAGTGTGAAAGAGGAGGGGTCAAAGAGAGACTTCTGAGAAACAGAAGACTGGGCAATCCATTCAGACCCTCTTCTTGTTACCTTTCAAAGAAAAAAAAAACAAGAGCATGTAAGTTAAGATTTTTTTTTAGTTCCCCCTCCTCTTTATACATTTTAAGAAAATCAAGGTGTCCATTAGAAAACAGTTGTACCTAACAAAGTACCCACCAAACTATGACATTCAAAAATGAAATAGTAGAGACCATGTGTAGTGATAATGTGGTGGGCTTACAGCTAATAAGTACTTGTACAGTATTCTTTACTGACCAAATTTGGCATGACCATTAGTCAGCCCAAGGACTGCATGTGGTTCAACTGCTGGTTTATTTCATTTTTCACTCTTAATGGGCTTGATATTTAAAATGAAAAGATCTTTTTGTAGCCACAATGTAAGGTCAACCAAATCAGAGAAAATACTGAGTGTGACTCCAAGTTTTCAAAGATAAATGCCTCTAAAGTACTAGGTACCTGAGTAATAGGCAATGGATAATTTTAATTGAATTATCTAAAGTCTATCTACAGCATCAGCACAAATCCAAAAGCATCTTTTTTTTCTCCCATCCAATAAGCTATCCTTTTTGAAGACAATAGAAATATCGAAGTGATGTCAGTATCACTGAAATGTAAGACAAGAAAGTAAGTCAACAAAAACATATTAAGTGCCTTCTACGTACCAGTCACTATACTAAGAAAGGGGGAGGCAAAGAAAGGCTGAAACAGTCCTAATTTTGAATAAGTTTGCAGTGTAATGAGGGAGGCAACATGCAGAAACTAGATAGATATGATGGATAGATAGATATTAGATAGATGATGGATAGACAGACAGACAGACAGACAGACAGACAGATAGATAGATAGATGATAGATAGATAATAGATACATAGATAGATGACCGATAGACAGACACATAGATAGTAGATACATAGACGATTGATAGATAGACAGACCAATTGATAGACAGACAGATAGATAGATAGATAGATAGATAGATAGAAAATTAAATATAATTTCAGAGGGAAATTATCAATATAAAAAGGATCAGCAAAAGATTCTTTGAGAAGGAAGGGTTTTAGCTGAGATTCAAAGAAGGCAGAGAATTCAGGAGGTGGGAGTGAAGAGGGAGGAAATATCAAACATGGAGAATAAGCAGGGAAAGAAGTTACTATTGCAAACCAACTTTTCTACTTTGCATACAAGGACTTCATATTGTATTGCATTTTTACAAAGAGGCAACAGACTTGACCAATTTAATCCCCACCAGAAGTATCAAGTTTGGATTTGAACCCAGATCTTTTCTTCAAGTCTAGTTCTGCAAAGCTATATATCAGTTAACCTGTCCTATAAAGGGCAGCATTTACATGTGTTTCAGGGAGCTTCATTTCCCAGTTTAAAATGCACAAATAATCACCATTTAAAAAAATGAAATCCACAATATTTTTCCTCCATATTGGAGCTTCCTGATAAGAAAAAAGCATCTATGCCTCTCCCACATTCACCTCACTTCCCAAGAACAATAAACTTCCAGAATGTTGCAAAGGAATGGTCCCTTGATAGTAAAATATTGAGATATGATATCCATAGGTAGAAATCTGTACCTTGATTTCAAGTTTCAGGCCTGAAAAATGCTAGTTGAACATGATTTTATGAAGTACAAGGAGCCAAGGAAGGGAGCTTACAGTGCCACATGGCTCTTTTGTACTCAGACACAATAACAACACCAGCAGAGAAAGCTTATTCACTCTGTAGTGTTTCCAAGGATGGATTCCTGAAACTCAAGTGTTTCTATGTCAATTCCTGCTCAGAAAGCTCTTGTGCCTCCCAATTTGCCCATGATGGGCACTTAAGAAATAATTCTTTGGTTGATGGGCTTGTTTGGAGGCAAGGAGCAGGTAAGTGACTTACACTTATCCTGCTAAGGTTGTTTCAGAGGCAGAGCTTGAATTCAGGTTTTCTTGACCCTGAGTAATGCCTTCCATCCCCTCTAGCAGGTTGCCCATCTTGCAGATTTAGATTTTGGAATCCCAAGGGAATCCAATCTCACATTGCTATAGCTTTCTAAATATATATTAACCATAACAACTAATATTTACTTAACAATTCACTGTTTTCAAAGTAGTTTGCTCATGTTATCTTACTTGATCCGTATAAGGTAGACGCTATTATTACCCCAGTTTTATAGAGAAGAAAACTGTATCTGAAAGAAGGTAAATTACTTGTCTAAGGTCACACAATTAATGTTTCAATTCAGGTCTTCCTAGTGCCAAGACTAGCCCACTATCCACTATGCTATTTGTCTCAGGGAAAAAAAAAAAGATGAAAAGCAATGTCTTCACAACAGCACTATGAAGCGGACAGTATAGGTTATGTCATTCTCATTTTACAAATGAGAAAACTAAGATTGGGAGATGTTTTGTGATATTCTCTAGGTAATCAAACTAGTAAATGCTAGGGTCAAGACTTCAGTCAACCTCTCCTGACTCTAAGATTGGGGATCTTAACTCTTTCCCATACCACAGATGTTGAAGGATGTTATTTTCTCTGTGTTATGAGTTTGGGGGAGCCTTTGTTCTCACCAGAGAAATAACTAGGGTAGTGTAACTAGAGTTTTACTTCAGGATATTAGCATTTCAAGGGCTTAATAACATTTCAGAATCAATTGAGTTTTGTACTCAATTAGTGAGAATGATTATTTTAAATAGGAAACTATCAGATGACATTTTTTTCCTCTTCCCCCAACTGACACCCAACACTATATAAAAATTACATCAGCAGCCTTACATAAAGTTTAGCCTTGTGACAAAAAAATAATGCTCCTATAACTGTGAACCTTACTAGGAAAAAGAAGTCATTAGGAAAACAATGATGTTCCCTAGGTAAGATTCCTTAGGACTCACTGTCCACTGGAGTTGGTTATGGTCCTATAGCCATCTGGCCCACCCAATAATGTTGGTATTCCCAATCTACCCTTGATTATTTCTCCATCTCCAAGGGATAAAGGAAAATAAATAGCTTCATTTGGTCCTATATACTGAGCTAGGTTGTAGCAAGAAGGCAGTGTGGCAGACAAGAAACAGACCTGCATTTATAGACTAGAAATTGGAACTCAATGTCAGTTTCTCATATAGTAGCTGGTGGGTCTCAGGCAAGTCACTTCTCTTCTCTGGGGCTCAGTTTCCCTACATGTAAAATGAGAACTTTGAACAAGAGGCTTTTGAAGGTTTTTTTCCCAAATTATAAATCATATGATTCTATAGCTATGAATGCATTACTTGGGACAAAGTGCCATAATTAAACTCGTTGACATAAAATATACCTTACAAAATTTTACACCTTAAAAATTTCATTATGCAATATATCCTCCTTTTATTAGTCACTTGTTTTAAGCTGATTTCACATTGAGTTCACAATATTTTAACACTAATTCTTTATCACAAAACCAAAATTTTACCATGTATATTAAGTTCATCTGCACATTTCTAATTATAGACTCAATTATAGTCCATAGGCTTCAATTATGTTTAAATCAAGTGAATTCTCTAGCCATTGACATATAATTTTTACCCAAAAATTGAATGGCCCAAAAAACCAGCATTACCACTACTACCACCACCAACAACAAAACAAAACAAAACAATTCTCTCCCTCCTCCCAAGTGAGGGTGAATACGTCTTTGTAGATATAGCATTATGTGATTGGAGATGTTGATTCTGATGACAGGGTAGTAGAACTGATCTGAAGTTAGGATTCTTAAATTTAAATCTTGACTCTTACATAGTGATGATGTGGTATTAATGGTCTTAAGCATCAGTTTCCTTATCTGCAAGGTGAAAGAGTTTAATTAGATAACAAGGTGTTTTCCAGCTCTACAACTTGATCATAAGACCCTTTCTAACTCAAAATTCCACAATCCTATGTGAGTATATTTTTGTCTTTTAACAGAAAGAGAAAAAGGAACAAATGGCCAGCAGAAACTACACTGGAGTCACTGAGTTCATTTTTGTGGGCTTGAAGTATCACCCAAAGCTGCAGGTCATCTTCTTCCTTCTAGTTCTACTTTTTTATCTCATTAACATGACAGGCAATCTGGGAATGATCATCCTCATACAGATTGATGCCCGCCTTCACACCCCCATGTATTTTTTCCTTAGCCACCTGTCTTTTGTAGACGTGAGCTTCTCTTCCATAGTCATTCCCAAAATGCTTAGAGACTTCTTTGAGGAGAGGAAGACCATCTCTTTCCTGGGCTGTGCCTTACAACAATGGTTCTTTGGGTTTTTTGTGGCCATTGAATGCTTCCTCTTGGCATCCATGGCCTATGACCGCTATGTTGCTATCTGTAACCCACTGCTTTACTCCATTGCAATGTCCCAGAAACACTGCAACCAGCTGGTGGCTATCCCTTATACTGTTGGGTTCATAGATGCCATGATTCACACTCCTGCTGCTTTCCGTCTCCCATTCTGTGGCCCAAATATCATCAATCACTTCTTCTGTGACATTTTCCCCCTCCTCTCCCTCATATGTGCTGATACTAGCATCAATAAGTTATTAGTTTTTGTTATAGCTGGAACTGTTGGTGTCTTCAGTGGCCTGATCATCCTTGTCTCCTACATCTACATTCTCACAGCCATTCTGAGAATGCACTCTGAAGAAGGGAGACAAAAAGCCTTCTCCACCTGCTCTTCTCATCTCACTGCTGTCATCGTCTTATACGGGACCCTCTTCTTTGTCTATGTGAGGCCTAACTCAAGTTTCTCCATGGATTCCAATAAACTTGTCTCTGTGTTTTATACTTCAGTGATCCCCATGTTGAACCCCCTCATTTATAGCCTAAGGAACAAGGAGGTCAAAGATGCCATTCATAGGACCATTGCTAAAAGGAAGTTTTCTATCACATTATGAATTACATACAACGGAAAATGGAATAACATAACATTAGCATGATAGGCATATTAGAGCAGTGCAAAACAAAAAGATATTGGGTATAAGGGAGGGGGCAGATCATCATAGATAAAGAAAGGCTTCTTGGAGATATGGAGCTGGGAAAGACCTGAGAGGCCTTCTAGTTCAATACACACATTTGCCAGTGAATAACCTAAAAAGCATAGGGAGAGTAAATGATTTGCTTAAGGTCACATAAGAAGTAAGTTGCAGAGTGGGAATTTAAATTTAAGTCCTACGGTGCTATGTCCAGCATGAGTGTCTCTTAAGTTGATGTTCTAAGCATACATAGAAATTTCACCAACAAATAAAAGGAGGGAAAGACATTCTAGGCATTTGGAACTTTGTGAGGAAAAGGAGCACACAGACCTTGACGGGGTTGAAGTAAGGCAAAGAATATTCCTGAAACATAGAAGTCTCAGAGAAGAGTAATATGAGATGATGTTGCCAGGTGATGACAGGCCTTGAATGTGAAATAAAGAGTGAATTTTGTTTGTTTAATTTAATGTATTTTAATCAATAAAATCAAAGGATAGCACAAAAGGCAGACAACATTAAAAATATTTCCATGCAAGAGAGAGAAAACTCAGATAGATAAGTGTAATGGATGAATGTACTCCATTGTATTTAACAAATGTTACAAACTACATTTAGTGGTCATCAATAAGAAATCTACTTTTTGAAAAATTAAATGCTGGCATTCAGATAAAGAGTTTGACCTTTACTTCTAGGAAGTCAAAGGGGAGTCACTGAACAATAAAGACTGAAATGATCAGTAGATGAATTCAAAAGATTATACGGGAAGGGCCGTGGTAGATGGATTAGAAAAGAGGATGGGGAAATGCAATAGTGGAAGAAGGACTACCTGAAAGAAAGCTATAGCAAAAGTCCATGAGGCAGTAATGATGGCAAGACAATTGAGAAGAGTCAAAAGCAAAGGCACATCACAGGAGTGGAATCAATGAAACTTGGGAAGTGATTAGAGGGTAGTTGACGGAGACCTTACTCCATGGTTTTGAATATGGGAGACAGGATGAATTTGGAATTGGCAAAGTTGGAATTAGTATAGGGCAACTGGGACTTTGCCCCAGATACTGATTGGAGAATGCACTATTCCTCCCACAGGGGGTGAACTTCTCACTACCCCCATACATACACCCTATCCTTGTGCTAAACCTTACCAAGCCCCAGGGTACACTTCACCCCAGTAGGGTCCTATGATTGGCTTACCTATACCCTGGGGTGCTTTTTCACTGATTTTAAAATGTTCTCCCCACATTTTCTCTTTCAATGAGTCATATGACCTAGAGATTTGCTTACAGTAGATGACTTAGGTTATGTTCAGGAGCAGGTGGGAGGTCATCAGCAAAGGCAGATGGTCTCTGGAAATAAGCTTCTGCTTCTCTTCCCCATCCCTCAAATAGTAAACCCAACCCTAGCCTTACCCCAGATACTTTTGACCTCTGACCTCCCTTTCTCCTTTGACCTTAGGGAACCTTCCTCTTTTGTGGTTTAGGGAAATGAGCACTGGATTTGTAGAAAGAGAACCTAAATTTACATACTGGTTCTGAAACTTTCTGTCACTAGGCATGTGGGATTCTAACCATTTTGTTGCTTTAACTTTTTTCCTGAGAACTGACCCACCCATCTCCCTATCCATTCTATCTTGATTGGTAATGCCTTCAATTGGCCCAATACTTTAGGAAATATTCACTTCATTCCCTCCTCCTGGACTATGTTCCTGACAACTTTAACAACCAACCTTCCCACACTACCCCTCTGCAATTCTGGAAATGATCAAATCAGTTTTGCTACTGTTCTTTGATAGGACGTGTCGATATACACCTACATACCCCAACTCACCATCCCTGTAACTTTCTCCACTAAAGCGTCCCTTTGTGATTACCATTCCTCTATGTCAGTGGTTTTCCCCATTAGAATATAAGCTTCTTGGTGACATGGATTATCTTTGCTTCTGTATTGTTTCCAAAGTATATTGTTTGCCACATATCAGGCACATTAATGTTTTGTATTCATTCTTAACTTCTCTGGATTTTGGTTTCTACATCTGTAAAAAAGATAGATTTAGACTAAATGAGGTCTAGAGTCTCTTCTTTCTCTAAACTATTTTCCTGTAATCATAGATTTTTTCCTCTCATACTATTTTTACCTCCTTAGAATTCTCAAAGACACCACAACCTTTGTCAGCCCCTCTAGAGCTGATTTCTTGTTTTCTCAAATGTCCTAACACATAGAGCCAGGAGAAGTTGACATTCTCTTTGCTCCCTATTGCCAGACTCAGTCCTTTCCTCTACCATTATCATTCAGTAACTATATCTACTTTAAAACTTTCTATATAAAACATTCTATCATGATTCTTGTTGCTGTCATCTATGAACCTCCATGTTATCACTCTCCCTCCTCAAGAAGTTGGATACTGAGCTTTCAGTCTTCTTTTCTACCCTAACCCTCACATCCTTTGAAGGTTCTGACCTTCAAGTTACTCAATCTTTTCACATGCCATGACCTCTGTTTCTAATCTAACTTATTAATTAATAAGAATTTGCTCACTTTTGATTTCCCTGTCATGTTTATTTCTCCATTCCCATCTACAGCTCAAATAAACTTGTCCCAAGTTCTGTAGCTCCCAGTTAGTGAGAGCTGCCAAGGATGGCACCATGGACAGCAAGCATGAAATTGTAGGGCAGTAGAGACAGACGATCAAAAGCATGGGGAAGGAACAAAAAAACATTCAAGATGTGCATGTGCCCAGGCAGAAGTCTCTGGGAAATGACTCACCAAGATGAGGTTAAAACATCTTACAGGTGTAAAGATTTGGAGGTAGGCTTTTTATTGATGTGTTTATTTGTTTTGTTTTGTTTTACTAAAAGGGAAAGGATAAAAGGGAAACACTAAGAACCATCATGTTGAGGACAGAGACAGTCTGAGATATCAGAAATTCTTAGAAAATTAGTACTCTAAAAATTAACTCTGAAAGTAGCCCTGAAAGAAGTACATAGCAAAAAGAGAGAGACAGAGAGAGAGACAGAGAGAGACAGAGAGAGACAGAGAGAGAGACAGAGAGAGACAGAGAGAGACAGAGAGAGACAGAGAGAGAGACAGAGAGAGACAGAGAGAGAGAGACAGAGAGAGACAGAGAGAGAAATAGACAACAGAAGACTTGAGTAGAGGGAAAAATCTGAGTTTTCTCTCCCAATGAGCAACTGGCATATAAATTGCATTGGATAGTCTGTTGATTTATTTAGTACTAGGCAATGTACTACATGAATGTAAATATATGAATATACATGTATTTGTAAGGTCCATACATTTTTTTTTAAATCTTCAGGAATCAAATTAACTATAACATACTGAATGTGAAAGCACTAGGAAATTTAGAGGTACAACATGATGTCAATAATAAGTATTAAATTATTAATCTTTCAAAAACATTCTTAAATCTATCTCAATAGACTGAAGCATGTTTTTTCACTTTATTTTTCTTGTTTAATTTTGTATATTTTTTCTTCTGTGATATAGTTAATGTGGAGATAGCTTTCTATAACTTTACATGTATAGTCAGCATCATATTGCTGACCTAAAAAAGTCATGGAGGGACAGGAGAGGAGATAATTTGGAACTCATTTTTAAATGAATGTTTAGAAAATTAATGTAACTGGGAAATATTTAATGAAATAAAATACATTTAAATTTTATCTTACTAGTGATAAATATTTGTTCTCTTGAATTGAAAAGAACTCTTCATTGTTACAAGGTATTTACTATAGTACGGTAGAAAATGAAGGACTGTAGCCAGAGAATCCAGATTCAAATGCTGCATCTTCTCCTTACAACCTTTGTGATCTTAGGAAAAGCACTTAACCTCTCTTGGCTTCGATATTTTCGTCTTCAAATGGACGTAGTTGGATAAGATCTTTATGGTCCCTTTCAGTCATTTATGATCCAGTAAATCTATTCTATAAGAGAATAATAGAATTTCAGAGTTGGAAACAGCCCAGACATTTGGTAAATGAGATGCTACCTGTACAATAATTTTGATGATATTTCTGATATATGATCATCTAACCATTGCTTGAAGAACTTTAGTATAAGGGAACTTACTTCCTCCTGGCGCAACTAATTTCACTGTGAAGCCTTTCTAAATGTTAGACATTTTTCTCTAGAAATACTCCAAAATTTGCTTCCTTTTAACTTCTCCCCTTTGCTTTTCATTTCTATGTGCTTTCCTAGTTAGTGGTTGTTATATCCCCTACTGGTCACAAGAGGACACCGATACTACACAGGAGTAGAATGTATTCTTGCTTCACTTTCCTTATTTCTTTGATAGAACAGCAGTCTCACTGTCATATGTAAGTGGGTGTGAGATGCCTGCATTATTGCATCCTAGCTATGTGGTTCATGGCTTAGGGTCATTTGTTGTCTGAATACAGACAAATAGTTACCTTACTTACTCTTATCAGTATTTGGTGAAGATAATCGGACTCAGGATGTCTCAGAACTGCATCAAGTTATTAACGACTGTAATTGAAGATTCTTGGGACAACTCAGATCTATTAAAGAAAGAATTATGGATCTGCCCCCTTTACTGAAATATATATTCAAGATTTTTTTTTCAGTTGAAGATCGTGATATTACTTTGTTTACTGAATATTTTTTTTTCCTTATCTGATATAAACTTTGGATGTTGTTCCTGAAGACTAGTTTGGAATTCTAGGATTTCTAGATGATTTTTTGTTACCTTTTTGTTGCATATATATATATACATATATATACATATATGTGTGTGTGTGTATGTATATATCATGTATCCAGATGCTAATGCAAAAGCTAAACAGATGAAATAAATGAATGTTGCTTAAGTTAAGTAAATCATTCAAAGAAACTATAACAAAACACTTTAATATCATTTTGCTCATTCAAAAACATCTTAAGAAATTTTGCTAACTGGAAGAAACTGTATGAGTGTGCTGGAGGTTTTAATAATTAGATTTAATAATTTATAGCCATCTACAGCAATGTTTTTGTTCAATAATTAAGTATAAAATAATATGTTACAGAAAATATGGGGGGGTGAAACAATTTTCCCATGAATACACAGTTAATAAAAGTTGGAGCTGGGACTAGACCCAAAATCTTTGGACTCCATATCAAACATATACTCTTTCCACTAAACCATCCATTGCACAATCTCACTGTATGGGGAGAAGGAGAGAGATTAAGTGAAAAGGAATATTTTTATGTCTTGACTTTACCTCAAAACTAAACCTGGGCAGTTAGGTGGCACAGTGGATAGAGTACCTTGCCTGAAGTCAGGAAGATATCTTCCTGAGTTCAAATTTGGCCTCATTGTGTGACTCTGGACATGTTACTTAACCTTGTTTGCCTCAGTTTCCTCACCTGAAAAATGAGCCAGAGAAGGAAATGGCAAACCACTCCAGTATTTTTGCCAAGAAAACTTCAAATGGGGTCATAGGAGTTAGACACGAGTGCACGACAACAAAACTAAACCAATTGACTGTGTAGAAAACTTAATTAAATATGCAATTTGTCCATTACCTTCCTATGTTATGAAGTATGAATATTACAGTAGATAATTTTCTTTTTATAGTAAAATGTTACATAAAATTTTAAAAGTCAGTATTTTTAGAATTGGCTATGTTTTAGGCATTTGCAACACAATTTTGCTTTTCTAGTCTGACATAACTGCTTTTATCAACTAAAACTAAGAAAACCTTAACCTTGCACAGGATTCACTTAGTTCATAGACTAGCTTATATAAAACCATCTTTAATAAATTCCAAATTTCTTAGTCTAGTGCAATGCCTTACAAGTAGGAAACACTCCATAAATGTTGACTTGTTGAACAAAACATGTATATTTCTTCTCAACAAAACACAATGTTAATAATTATAATACATAAATCAATAGCCTGATCTTTTCAAAGGGTACTCATATAACAATAATTTGAAAAGGGTAAAATTGAATCCATAAAGCTAAATTAAATGGCTAAATCTTGGTAGTGGGGTTAATCAAATAGAAATAAAGCCACGGAGAGATGCCTACAAAACTTGCAGTTGAAGCATAAACGACACTAATCAAACATTACAGTGGGAGAATGTACTGCTTCATTCAAGTCCAGCCTGAGACTTACTCTGCATTGGTGATTTGACAGAGTGAGTGAGGAAAAACATTTCTTTTCCTCCCTTTTCCAGTGGCTCTGGAACTGTCCATAGTGCTAAATAGTGTTAAGGTAACCTGTCTGACTATGTCTACACCAGAGAGAGAAAAGAAAGCACAGGTTGAAGGAAAAGCATAATAGGGAGAGTAATATTTATTTGAATCCAATACTAATCCATTTCACAAACATGCACACATACCCTTCATGAAGTAAGGGTTAGATAGAATTATGTAATGGATGGTGTAGTAGAAAGAGTATATGTTTGACGTGGAGTCAGAAGATTTTGGGTGTAGTCTCTGCTTCAACTTTTATTAGTTGTATGTTCATGGGAAAATTGTTTCATCAGTCTAAACCCAAGTGTCTCAATCAGTAAACTGGGGAGAGGGGCAATAATACTAACACCACTTATGTCACAGAGCTTTTGTGAGGAAAACATTTCCTAATTCAAGGCTCAGCTTATGTGTCACATTCCACACAATGCCCCAAAATCAGCAGTTCTCAACCTTTGGGTCGTGACCCCTTTGGGGGTCAAACAACCCTTTCACAGGGGCCACAGGAGTCTCCTAAGACTATTGGAAAACACATATTTCCAATGGTCATAGGAACTGAGACACTGCTCCTCTATCAGTCTCCAGGCGGGTCCGCCCCCATGCAGATACACCACATACAAGTATTAAAAGGTCACGACATTAGGAAGATTGAGAACCACTGCCCTAAATGCTAATACTTTCCCCATAAACAATTACTTTATATTATATCTATATCTCACACTATGTTATGTTATATTATATTACATTGAATTATATTATTTTATTACATATTTAAATCTGTACATGTTGTATCCCCTGAAAGAATGTAAACTCCTGGAGGGCAGAGAATGTTTCATTTCTATCTTTCTGTTCCCAGTGTTCAGAACATTGTTTGACACTCAGTTCTGTTTAATAAACACATGTTGATTGACAAATAAAGTTAACTAGACATATGAAATACTATCACATACTTATACCTAAATTATTTACCTGTACAGAGAATATTGCCTATTTCTTTTGGACGGGACTTCTGATTTTCATTAGGATAGAGAATGAGGCAATCCTTCTACCAATGCAGATTAGAATCAGCTATACAGCTCAGAGTGTTATAGTTGCCTCGTATTCTGAGAGGTTAATTGACTTGCCCAGAATCATGCAGCTAGTTTCAATCACAGACAAGCCTTGAATCTTGGTCTTCCTAATTCTCAGTCCAGCTCTCTATCCACTACTCCATGTTGTCTCCCACTGAATTATTACAGAAATATCAGAAAAGAAAGAAACCCCAACTCATTTGATTTCAGTTAAGAAGTATAGAAACTATTTAATGTAAAGGACTATCTAAAAATATGAATACTCATGTGACTCCTATTTACTCAAATGGGAGAATAGTGAAAGAACGGAAGTTTGTTTGGAACTACAGAAAAGGTAATTAGTCATTCCCAAGGAATTTATTCCAATGTAGGTTTTATTGTTGTTGTTAAAAGTGGAAATAAGCATTCCTGGGAAACTCTAAAGATGAGGAAAAGTGAGAGAGAAATTTACCTAACGATAACCACCAATCACCAGATTTACAGGGAAAAGAAAATGAAGTCGTCATGATTAGTAGAGAAACTAGAGAAATGAAGTCCAGTAGAAAGCAAATAGAAACTATAATCCTTCAGGAATTTATTAAGGGACTTAGTTAAGCTTATATAAATTGCCAGAACTGGAAACAAGTGTTCCCATCAGCAACTGATTAGGATTGGACCAAATCACAGATTCATACAATATTAGGATTGGAAAATGCCACTAAACATGGGATGTCAGAAATGGAATGGACATTACAAGTTATCTGCTCCAGCTCCCTTATACTCCATTTCTGATGCCTGACTTGTGTAACTATGGAAAAGCCATAACTTGTTTGAGTCTGTTTCTTTATCTGCAAAATGAGGATACATTAAAATTCCATTCAAAAGTGTATATAAAAATCACAATACCTACGTAACAATGTAGTTGTGAGGCTCAACCGAGATAATGTACATAAAATATTGGCAGAATTGTAACATAATTTAGCTAAAATTGTTATTTACTATAGATGTTGAGAGTCCATCACAGTTAAGGGATAAAACAGAGTTAATATTACATACAGCTTTACTTTTTACAAAACACTTCACATACATGTTCCCATTTGTTCTTTGAGATAGCCCTGTGAGGTTAGTAGTACAAGTATCATTGTCTTCATTTTGAAGATGATAAAAGAGACTCAACTGTCAAAAGGGTTTGCTCAAGATCACACCACTAGTAAGCAGTAAAGTTAGATCTAAGATTTCAGGTCTAGTATGTTTTCCATTAGGCCCCAACTGTTCTGAATATAGAAGGAATGAATGAATAAGGAAATTATCAAGTTCTTAATACAAAGCACTATGCTAAGATGTCAAGATACCAATAGAAAATCAAGGCATCCTCTGCTTTCAGGGACCTCACATTCTGATGTGAGAAATAACATGTGCTGTCTAGAAACTTCCATTGACTTCCATGAAACTGCTCTTTTCCTTTTAATTGACTTACTTCACAGTCTCTTTCCCTGGTTTATTGTCCTCTGAAGTGTGGGTTTGTCATAGCTCACTTTCTCTTCTTTCCCAACATTCTTATTTGGTGATCTTACCAATTACTAGGCCTTAAATTACTACTTCTTTACACTTGACTTCCAAATCCCATATATGGTCCCAGTATATCCCCTCATTCCTAACTCCACATTTCCAGTTGCCTATTGGATTTCTTGTTGGTATCTCAAACTCAACATCTTAAAATCTGAGTTCATCATCTCTTCTGTGCTTTAGCTCTATTTCCAAATTTCTCTATTTCTTCCCAGTTACCCTTACTGAAAACTTCAATTTCTTTTGACCTTTACTTCTTCCACACTCCCCACATGCAATCATTTATTGAATCTACCATCATAGCATCTCTTATACTGGCTCCTATTACCCTACACAGGCATCTCTACCCGCAAGTTCAGACCCTTAAGACTGCTTCCAGTCTCTCCCTTATCCAATCTATATTCCAAACAGCTGCTAAAATAATCTTCAACAACACATAATCAAGTTGACACTGATTATGTCAATCAAATGACAGTGGTCATGTCAATCAAATGACACTGATCGTGTCCCTTGCCTTGTGCAAGAGCATTGAGCGGTTCCTGATTGTCTATAAAATGAAACACAAACTTCTTAGAAGAAAGTATTTAAGGCCCTTCAAAATATGCTTACATTTTAACTTTTCCATTTTCTTTCAGAGGCAGCCAGATAGCATAATGGACAGAAAACTGAACCTGCAGTCAGGGTTTTTTGCCACCACAAAAAGCTGCTATAGCCCTCTCCTTTTAAACATCTTTATTCCTATTTTAGACATCACTATTATTCCAGTCTCCAAGGTTCATAACCTTGGCATTATCTTTTATTTCTTACTCTCCTCCATGTCAAATGTCAAATCAGTTGCCAAATTTCCATTTCTATCATCACAATATTTTTGGCACCTGACCCCTTCTCCCTACTCCCATAACTACCATTTATCCACACCCTTATCGCCTCTCCATTATATTACTAGAATAGCCTTATGATTGCTAGCTATCTCTTCCTCAATTTTCTCAACACTGTTGCCAAAGTGATTTTCCTTAAGGACAGATATGACCATGCCATTCTTCTCAATAAATTCCAGTGACTAGTCACCTTTAGAATAAAATATAAACTCCTCTGTTTAACTTTTAAGGTCTTTAACAACCTGACCACAATCTTTCTGACGTCAATGTCATTGTGTATTATTATCCCTCCTAAATTCTATGATACAGTCAAACTAGCCTTTTTTATGGTCCTTATAATTAACACTCTATCTCCAGTATTTGTGCCTTTGCACTGTCTGTCTCACATGTTTAGGGTGCACTCTTTCTTCCTAAAAGAATCCACCTTTTCCCTCAAGCTTCACCTTCTACCTGAAGCTTTTCAAAACTCCCCCAACTGCTTCTGCCCTGCTTCTTAAATTGTCTTGTATTTAACCACTTTATATTTAATCATATTCTCTCTTTACTATATATTTATACATGTGCATATATATATAGTGTGTATATATATATATATATATATATATATATATATATTTATACGCACACACACACACACACAAACACACACCATTGCCCAAAAGTCTTAGTGTAGTGCAGTGTTAAGCCTGAATAACTTAAAGATCTTTGGGAAACTCTGTAAATATATCTTCTTCTTGTCTCCTACAAAAGAACATAAATTCCTTGTGAATGGAAATTATTTCATTCATTATGTTTGTAAACCCAATGCATAAAAAACAATTATTGATTTATTGAATTAACCTAGGTTCACATTCCAGCCCTGACATTCACTCCTTTTGTGACCTTGGGCAAGTCACTTGATTTCTCTGAGTTTCAGTTTCCTCATTCATAAAATTAAAAGTTTGTTAGAAAGTCCCATTCCAGGTTTGAATCCCATGAACCTCTAGGCCTTTTTTAATTGACTGGTTTCTTAGACTATACTGACATCCTACTTCTACTCCCTGATAGTTACAATTAATGGTTGTCAATGTTAACAATGTCCTGCATCTCTAGACCCATTTGGTGTGCTGGGGGTAGGGGTAGAGGAGAGAGAGTAGCAAGATGACTCATATTCTGCCACTCCCCTCCCAGTGTCAGAGACTCTGGCTCCATGCTTATTTTAAAATGGATCTAGATACAGACTTGCTGAGTGACATATCTTCCCACATAGTCTAAAAATCCAAATTCAAGAGAATAATCTCCATTCTGGGGTATAAAATTGGTTAAAAGTACAACTGTCTGTCTTTTGGGGAGATGCTTCTTTTTTTCACTGCTGAATGCTTTAGCTCCAGACAAGTTGACATTTTAGTCTGCTGTATCACCTGGATGTCCACCCTAAATTCTCTTAGATTAAAATATTGTCAATTGATTTTTTTTGATTTCATGTTACTCTATATTAGCACCCATTCACAGAGATTAGTTGATCAGATTATCCTATGTAGTAAAATAATGCTTTATATACTTTTCGTTTTCTTTTTGGATCATCTCAATATTCCAAAAGGTTGATCATAGCGGAATGATTGCAGCCATTCTAAGGATCTAGGAACAGAAGCTCAGGAAAGGGACTGGACAAATCGCAAAGCTATTTAGTGGCAGAACTGGAGCCAGAGTCCATGAATACAGATATTCCAAGGCTTCTGAAATAGGGTCATTCATAAGGGCATCACAGAGAGGTCTATCCCAGATGGGCTAGAAGAAGAGGGACTTGATCATTTAGGGGTAATAACATGAGTTTATACTTCCATATGCAGTTATATTTCACTTTCAAGTTAAAGTTCTTGGAATTGTGATTATTGATGGAGCCATAGGATGAAAAAGTTTGAGAGGTGGAAAGGACTGGAACATCATCTCTATCTTCCCCAGTCTCTACCCTGCATCCACTAGATCTATGTTCCCTGCCTCACACTTTCTATGTTTTATTTTTAGTTTCTAATTCTTTCCCTCTCCTTCCCCCCTCCACTAATTGAAAAGACAAGAAAAAACAGAATCCATTACAATATTTACTCATGCAAAACAAATCTCTGAGTTAGTGAGAGAGAGAGAGAGAGAGAGAGAGAGAGAGAGAGAGAGAGAGAGAGAGAGAAAGGGTAGGGCAGGGAAGGGAAGGGAAGGGAAGGGCAGGGCAGGGCAGGCCAGGGAAGGGAAGCGAAGGGCAGGGAAGGGAAGGCAAGGGAAGGGTAGGGAAGGCAAGGGAAGGGAAGGGAAGGGAGGAGTAAAGAAAATGTAGTCTAATCTATACTCTAAGTCCATCTGTTCTCTAACTGGAGGTAGGTTTCTTAAGTCCTCTGGAATATGAGCAAATGATCAACAAAGTTATTAAATCTTTCAAAGCAGATTATCTTTACAATGTTACTGTTGTATAAATAGTTTTCCTGGTTCTGCTCACTTCATTCTCCATCAGTTCATATAAATCTTTTTTCTATTTTTTTCTGAAACCATCCACCTCATCGTTTCTTATAGCACACTAGTATTCTACCATAAGCATATACCACAACTTGTTCAGAAGTTTCCCAATTTATGCTTATCCCTCTAGTATCCAATTCCTTTCCACTATGAAAAGAGCTGCTGTGGACCTGGTAGCAGTATATACTGTAAGTTGTTACCAAGCTTCCTTTCAGTTTTACCTTCTTCCTTTCCCAAACCTCTCAGGTTTGGAGGAAACAAAAAGCAGTAGTTCTTACCCTTGTTGTGCCATTGACTACTTTGGCAATCAAGTGAAGCCTAATTACCCTTTCTCAGAATAATGTTTTTAAATGTCTAAAATAAAATATGAAGGGTTACAAGAAGATAAATTATATTGTACTGCAATTTTTAAAATTAAAAATAGTTCATAGATCCCAGATTAAAAACCACTGCCCTAGAGACATCACATCTCACACCACTGTTTCCCATACTGACCACTCCTCCTATGATAATAACTTATATTCATATAACACTTCAAAGTGCAGAGAGTGATTTTTCCCACATTTTCCTCTTCCCCTCTCATAATAAACCAGGTGAAGTAGCTACAATTATCAACATTTTGTAAACGGAGAATCTCATGTCTATAGGAGGTAAATCACACCCATATTCATAGCTAGTCAGTGTCAGAAGCCAGATTGGAAGTCAGGGTTCTTCTAAGTAAAAGTACAGTATTCTTTTTACTATGTCATGTGGATGAGAGAGAGGCATATTTCTTTCAGCATCATTCATCATGTCATCTGCCTTAGTTTCTTCACTTTTTAAATAGGAAAAAGATACCTACTAAAGTCACTTCCACTTCTAAATCAATGATCCAATGACCACTTCAAGCCTCTAAAGTCAATCAATGATCCAATGACCACTTCAAGTCTCAGTTTCATCATCTATAAAATGGAAATAATACTTACAGTATACCTATGTCACAGTTGCTGTGAGGCTCAAGTAGGATAATTAATGAATAAATGAGTCAAAAAGCATGTATTAAGTGATTGACATGTACCAAGCACTTTACTAAATCCCAGGGATAAAAACAATGCAAGGAAAAAGAACAGTCTCTACCTAATAGAAGACAACACATTAAGGCAGTGGTTCTCAACCTCCCTAATGCCGTGACCCTTTAATACAGTTCCTCATGTTGTGGTGACTCCCAACCATAAAATTATTTTCATTGCTACTTCATAACTGTAATTTAGCTACTGTTATGAATTATAATGTAAATATATGATATGCAGGATGTATTTGCATTGTTACAAATTGAACATAACCCACAGGTTGAGAACCGCTGCATTAAGGGAAACTATAAAAGAGGGGGAGCTAATAATGTGATAGGGCTTGGAAATGGCCAAGAATTGATGTGAAGTCATTGTTATGAGCATGATAAGATAAAAACTCACCTATTAGAACTCAGGGTCTCAGGATCCAAAAACAGGATCTATTGAGAGGAGGTTGAGAAGGATGGGAGAGTGAAGTTTCCATGGCATGGAAACCTTGGGGAACTGTCTAAAAAGACAAAAATAGTAAATGCTTTATCAATTTTAAAGTACCGCATAAGGACTAAGTTGTTGTATTATTGCATTATTTCATATTTCTTTATGTTCAAACTGGATTCTCCCTAGTACCCTGGAAGCTCATTGAGGGGAGGGGACTATGTTATTTTTCATCTTTGCATCATCAGTACCTACCACAGTGCCTGGCACACAAGTCTGCACTTAATAAAGACCTATTGCATCAAATTTAACATAGAATTTTCCAACTGAGAGTGGGCTTTTAATAGGTAGCATAGGTCATCAGAGACACAAGAGACCATCTAGTGCAGGTCTGGAATTCAGAAACTTTCTCATTTGGATCAGAATTTTGAATCAATGACAAATGAGAAGTCTAATGAATACCTCATGACTATTAGGAGCCTGATGTGGCAGGGCTCTGATGCCTTATTTTAATTGCCAGTGGAAGGACCCATGACACACAAAGAAGCATGACATTTTAGTACATAGAGAAAAGAGAGTGATATTCATGAGCCTAGAGGGAAGGGTGATGCAGGACAGCAAAACCAGCAATGTTTGGAAATTTGGGGAAGGTATTTGGAACTCAGAACTCGACTTCCCACAGACACCACTTCACAAATGGGGGCTGGGCTCGCAGGCTAACCAGAGACATTTATTTAGACCCTTGTCAAGAGAAGTGATGAGTTGGACACGGCATTGAAGACTAGAAGAAAAGCAGCCTTGATAACTTTGAGAAATGATAGATTTCTTTTAAGGACTCCCAGATTTCTCCTTGAAACAAAGGCCCATGTTTTACATACCAGTATTCTTTGGATATTGTCTTACGTCCCTGGGTCTTGGAACATTAAATTCCCCAAAGAACTGAAATTAATAAACATTCAAAAGAAGTAAAGAAAGGGAGGAAATTTGGAACTTGAGACTCTGAATTTTTTTAATGTTAAAATTGTTTTTATATGCAATTGAGGAAAAAAATAAAAATATTAAATCAAAAAACTTCATTCAGATGTTATGCATTAAGAGGAGGTAGCCTGGTGCATAGCAAAGGATCAATGAACTGAGAATTCAGAGGACTTGAATTCAAATCCTGGCTGTCACTCACATGTATGTCCTTGGGAAATCAAATAAGAAGCATCTATTAAATTTAGCTTTTGGCTAAAGTGCTGTGCTTGGTACTGAGGATACAAAGATGCAAAGCAACCCAAGGAGTCCTTGGCCTGAGGGAACTTTCCTTCTATCATGGAAGACTGCATACACAGAAATAAGCAGCATAAATGTAAAATAAGGAATTATTTCTTTAGGTCTCTCTTCAGGTCTCATTTTTTTAATCTGTAAGATGAGATATTTAGAATCAGTGATCTCTTAGGTGCTTACCAGCTCTGGATCCATGATCCCATGATTCAAAAATTGTGCTAATCCTGCCTGATACAGGTGTTTACCTCTATGAAAAGTTTTGCTAAACCATTGAGTCTCAGTTTTCTTATGTATAAAATAGGTAGGATAACCCTTGCATCCCTTATGTCAAGAGATTTTTGTGGTAAAATATTTTTTCAACTGTGTGAACACCATAAAGATGAAAATTACTGACATTTTCTGGGACCTGTTCCTCAAGATTCCAGAGCTGAAGTCTCTAAGTTCTGCTCCTCCAAAACACCTTTTTCTTTTGGTCCAGGTTTATGGTACTCTCACAAGGACATTCCCTCTACTAAGCCAGATCAGCAATTTAACCATAGCTCACAGGCATGGCTTTGTTGAGGAGGACTGAGAAGTTAGATGACTTTCCCATGGTCATAGAGCCAGCATATGTCAAAGGCAAGATGCAACTCCAGGTCTTCACTGAGATAGATAGTATGGACAACCTTGAGAGACAGAGAGTTCTTCTCACTCAATGTGTTCAAGAAGAGGCTCTTTGGATGACCACCTGTTGAATACATTGTTGAGGGGATTTTGGTTCTGATTAGGGTTAGGTTAGATGGCTGCCTATAGCTCTCCAAATTCTGAGATTCTGGGAGTCTCCTTTGTTCCAAGACTGCCCTCAAACCTACATGCCCTGTTGCTGCTCTTCCAAGTCTTGAGTGCCAAAGAAATGTCACACTTGCCTCAGCTGGATCTTTATCTCACAACAGCGCCAGAGACTAATGATGGAAGTTCTTAATCAAGGGAAGCCAGAGAGTTAATATTTCACAGAACGACAGAAGCTGTGAAATGACCTAAATGCCCAATGGCTTAGAATAAGCCAGAGGAGAGGATTTCAGACACAGAGAGAAACACACAGAGTTCTGATGAAATATTAAACAATTCTCAGATGGTGACTGGTATCTGTGACCTTAACCTATATTAATCACTGTGGGCAGCCTTTCCTTCTGGCAGGAACCCCTGCTTTGCAGTGGCTAAAACATTGAATGTTTTATGAGGGTGGGCCTTTCTTTTTTTTTTTCTTTCTTCCCTTTTTCCTTCTTTCTTTCCTTCCATTCATCCCTCTTTCTTTCCTTTTTTGCTTCCTTCCTCCTGCTCTCTCTCTTTCTCTCCCCTTCCTTCATTAATTAAGTCCTAGAGACTTCTCTGGAAACACTGAGAGATTCAGTGACCTGCTCCTCATTACACAGCCAATATAGGTTGGAGACAGGACTAGAACTTATGTCTTTCTGATACTGAAGCTGCCTTTTTCCCCTCACCATACTTTGCTTTTTCTTTTGTGGGGAAAGTCAAATAAAAAATATATCAGCTGCTATAGATTCTCAGGTGTCTCTTGGTTTCATAATGAGGATTACTTCCTAGTTGTATAAGGGCATCCTGGTTACTCTTTTCCTCTTGACTCCTAATTCCTAGTTCTATTTTATTAAAGTTGAAAACAGATTTCTCCTGATCATTTCTCCACCATGCATCTTCCCTTCCTTGGGCTAAAAATATCCCCAAATCCTTCAAATGATACTTGTATGTCATGATCTTATGAGCACTTACTCTCCTTGTTGCCTTCCACTGGGCATATTCCATCATACCATATCCTCCCTAAAATGTCATGTGAAGAACAGAAAGTAGTCATCTGAAAGTGATCTGAATAGAGTGGAGTAAATCCTCTTGTTTTATAGAGGGGATGGTAATAACACTTGCACAATATTCCTCAAAGGACACGTATGAGAAAAGCACTTCAAAAGCCTTTGATGCCAGAGTAATGTGAGGTTTTTATTACAGAGGAGAAAATTGGGAACCCGTGGAAAGGAAGTGACTTGTCCAAGGTCACACCAGTAGTAAGTGGTGAGGTCAGGATTCAAGCTTAGGTCAATTGATTCTAGATCTAATGTTCTTCCTATTATTTCTCATTTCTCCAGGGAGTAGATGAAAGTGCAACTTGGAAAGAGTAGGAGTGGAAATAGTAGGCTAACATGCAGATGGTGTATGAAGTAGCTTAGATAATTTCTTGATAAAGATGAATGTAAGCTATTTGAGAACAAGAACTGTGGTTCTTGTTCTTATGATCCAATACAATCCCCAGTGCTTAGCACATTTCCTGGCATTTAGTAGGTGTTTAATAAATGCTTCTTTATTAACAGGGTTGTTGAGAGCCAGGAGCGACATCACAGTGTCTCCAATTTTGCATATTGTTGGAAAGGAAGCATAGTATAATGGAAAAAGCATAAAACTGCATGGTAAGAGACCTGAGCTCATGTTATAGGTCAAGCAGGGACTAGGTCTGTGATCTTAGACAAGTTGCTTCTCTTTGAGAGGCCTCATTTTTCCTGAGTGCATATTTGGGCTAGATCCTTTAAGGTCTCTTTGAGCTTCCCCATTCTGTTCTCTAAGATCCCGCCCATCTCTGACATCCTGTGGACAGTCAATCACAGAGCACTTATTAAGCACCTCGTATGAACCTGGCACTGAACTAGGTGCTAAAAATACAAAGACAAAAGGGAAACAGTCCATGCCCTCACGGACCTTCTATTCTACCCAGAAAAACAACAGACAACATATATAAATATATAAGATATATTCAAAATAAATATAATTTAATTTTTTTTTTTGAAAAAAGCTCTATTAGCTGAGGGATCAAGAAAAATTTTATGTAGAAGTTGGTGCTTTAGTTAAGCTCTGAAGAAATTGTGATCCAAAATTCCTCTCAGTTCTGACGTCTATGTTCTGATGTCCAGTCTGTTTCTTACAATCTAGGTTCTGTGTTCTAAATTCCTTTCCATCTCTAACATTTTATGTTGTTAAGGTCTTCTATACTCCTTTATGTTTTATGTTTTAAGGTCCTTTCCATCTCTAATTTTGTCTATTCTAAGGTCTTTTACATCTTCAACATTCAATAAATTTAAGGAGGCTGAAGATTAACTGTTGATTGTGCAACTTATCTTCACAGTATCCCCAACCCCATTGTGCAGGTAACAGAACCAATACTAATTCCTTTAGAGAAAGAACAGAAGTTGAAAGGGTGAGGGAACATTAATATGTATAAGATAGGAATAGAAATCAGCATGATGAATGATCCTGTTAGACTGATGAAAGGAAGGGGTCTGAACGAGGGGGATTACTTAGGGCTTGGAGGCAATCCCAGAATAGGACAGACTAACACAGCACTTGGGCTATCACTAGGTTTCACGGGAACTTATTGCTAACATATCTGCTCATCCATCAGTCCTCTCCTTCTGACTCTGACCAAGAGTTTTAAAGGATTTTTAAATTCCAATAAATTAGTCATAATATGGTCATTGCTCTGGTTGTTTCATTTAGGAGACTCCAGCCATGCCAGTAAGGAAGCTCTGTCTGTTCAAAGGTTGATTGCTTTGTGTCCTCTGCCTCATCTCTCTGTGTGTTCCCTTAGATCCTTCCTACCCACCTCACAGAGGACCACAGGCATCTCCCTCCTCTAGTGTCTCTGGAGTTTTCTTCTCCATTGATGTTCTTGTGGTTGGGTAAAGGCTGGATTGCCTTATTTATATGCCTTTGCTTTTTGAGATCTCTCCCTGAATTTTGAAAACTGAATAGGAGATGTTAAGTACTTCCCTCAGCACCTTAAAAGGGTCAGAATTTCTTCCATGTGGCTGCTCCCTTTACTCACACAGACCCCCAATCCTTTGACATCTTTTGCATAGATTTACATGGATTGCTATGACCAAAACAATGCATCACTGGATAGTCAACTGTTTGGTGATGAGTCTCTATAAATGTAGCTAGTCTAGTCCTCACACGACAGACACATATGTCTTTGCCAGGATTATACACAACTTTCCAACTTGTTACAAACTGCCAGAACATGTGCCCTGAAGGTGTAGGCTTGGAAAACCAAGAGTCACTTCACAGTGATGATTAGGCTTAAAATGTGAAGAAAGAGAAATAGTGCTTCAAAAAGAAAACAGAACCACAGAAGGAAAGGTAGAAAGAGATGTTAGAGATCACATATCCAGAAGACCTTGGATCTTCTAACCGAGAAAACATTGATTCTCTTTGAAAAGACCAGTTAATCTGATTGACCAGAACAAATGGACAAATATTTAAATGGTAGATTTAAATGCAATTAATAAGCAGTGTAAAATAAAATCAAGAAAGCAATTGTATGTACAATCTCCTTTTTTCTAGCTTCATTGCCTTACACAGTGTAAAAGAGCAGGGTGGATGAGTGCTGACATAGATAAGGCCGAGACGGGAGCTGTGCATGGTACAATGGCAAAAGTACAGATGAGTGTTGAGGGCCAGTCTCTGACCTGGTGCATAAATGTGAAGAGTCTGGTCCAGGATTTCTCCTAAGCCAGCTCCCCGTAAAGGCTTTATTATATCTTGAGATTGGCTCACCATCTCTTCCTGACTTGCAGGAGTTTAGGATGTGATAACCAAGCAGTGACCCAGACATAGCTGCATGCAAGGGAGCAAGGATATTAAAGCATGAATTTATGTAAGTGTACAAGGACATTAAAACACACAGATGCACATCAATGAACAAGAACATTAAACATTTTCTCATGGGAACCTAAGAGATAATTCCTTTACATTCATTATATAAACCCCGCACTCTGATGAATAAATGGGAGCTGCTATGACAGCCTGGCTTGCGTCCATCATTCCACACTTCTCATTTCAGCCCATGCTCATTTTGGTGCAGGCATCAGATTAGGGTCAAAAGATGTGGGTTTCGGTCTTATATCTGAAGTTAACTATGTGATCTTGGGCTAGCCTTTGTGTACTTCAATTCCCTCATGTGTAAAAAGGGTATATTTATATTATTTACTGACCTCATAGGGCTGTTAGTAGAAAAATGCTTCATAAACCTTAAAGTGCTTACAGAAATGGTGGCTGTTCTTGGCTCAGCCAAGAGCTGGGGGAGGAAAAGTATTTGCCAGGACTCAAATTTCTGATATACAAGCAGGAGATCCCAAAAAGGAAAGTTCACAAGTCAGATGACCTAGGATAAAATCCTTCCTGTTACTCTTACTAGTCTAAATGTTTAGAATTTCTTCTCTTTGTGCCACAATAGAAAGAGCAATGTCTCTGGGGTCAGAGGACTTGAGGTCAAATCTCCTTTCTTACTCTTATTTTCTCTGTGACTTTGGGCAAAGTCTTTAACATTCCTGAGACTGTACAAGGAGGGAGTTGGACTAGGGGGCTTCTGAGATCCTTTCCAGCTCTCTATCTGCAAGGAATTAACAAGGGAGGTCAGCATGTGCAACTTATTCATTATGGGCCCCTACATTAGAATGTAGGGGTGTGCCTTTACCTTCAAGGAGTAGCAGCCCTACTCTCCACTTGGAAGGAATGTAAGGAATTTTAAAACTATTCCCCTCATAACTGGAGAGTTAGTGTGCAGGGATCCTACAGGCATCCTACAAATGCCAGTTTCCTGAGCTTGGTTAACTTTCACCACAAGGGGCATGTATGTATGCATGTATATGTGTAATATGTTTGACACATATCATATATATGTATATATGTTGAATAATGCATAAAATATAACTATCTACATATATACACAATACACATGCATACATTTTATTTTATTTATACACAGAAAAAGAGAAATAGAGACAGTCATAGAATCTCTCCAGCATATAGAAGCAGAGATCGTTAGATCACCATTGCATTTGGCTCTTACATACTGGAAAGGAGAGAAAAAGCATTTAGACAGGACCTGTTACATGGCAGGTTCTGTGATAAGAGCTATTACAATTATTATCTCATTTGTTTTTTACAACAATCATGCAAGATAAGCCCTATTATTATCCTCATTTTGCAGTTAAGAAACTAAGGAAAACAGAAGTTAAGTGACTTGTCCAGTGTCACACAGCTAATATGTCTGAGGCTGAATTCAAACTCAGTTCTTATCTGCATTCTCCCCCCACCACCACTTAGCTGCCTCCAATATTGAATCAGTCTGTGTACTCTTCCCTTTTGGGATCAGGGTCTGTTTCTCCTCCATCAGTCATGCCAAAGCTGGGTATTTCTCCTCAACAGGTGTCTAAACATCTCTCCAAATATTTAACCCTATGAATATTACTCATACCAGACAAGCATTCAGTGGTCCTTGAAATTCTTTTTTACACAAAGAAGAATATAATGATTTCAATGAAAAACAATGAGAAATGGAACTCGGAAAAACAGTTCATTGGAAAGCTTCTTCTGCTGACTGTCAAGATTTAGCCAGCTTTTTTTGAGCTCAGGTGTTTCCCAAATCACACACTAGCTCATCAAAGATACCAGCTTTGAGCTAGTCTCTGATACGCAGGTCAGGAGAACAGCAAAGTTCCATGTGGCTCTTCTGCATTCTCACCAAGATGCCCATCAGTTCTTAATCACTAGGAAGTGTCACTTCTCATTCCCATTGTCTACATTTCAAGCTGTTAGAGTCAAGGAGAGAGCACACAAGGATTGCCTTGCATGACCCTGCCTGAGTTTCCTTCTCTGAAGTGGGAACAAGAATGGCTGTGCACCCAAGTTTCCAGTTTCTCTCTCCCAGAATCTTCCAAAAATACAGTTCGAGAAATCTACACCCAAAATTTTTTAAAAATCACCAACTGCTGAACATTTGGAGAGTGCCTTCCAAGGTCTCTTGTCTTCACAGCAGCCCTCCCAACATAGTGCTTAAAACTTATTATTCAAATATGGTTCTTCAATCATGAAGAAGCCACCCTGACTGAGAGTACATGGAGACTCCTCTCCTGCTGTTTGCACAGCTGGAACTCCCATGACTGTTCACCTCCTCCTTGAGGAATTAAAAGTTTAAGGAAATGAAAAGTAGGTTCCTTTTTTAAGAAGGTTCAGCATGTGCAAAGGCCAGATATTAAGATATGGAACCTGAAATCTTATAGAAAATCATAAATACAACACACAGAGAGAGACACGTAAACATGCACTCACTCCCAGGTGGCTTTTCATTCTACCTGCCCTACTTAGGAGCCAGGGCCATAGAGTCACAACCACAGGCAGAAATCCCATTCTCATTCCCACTGGGGTCACCTGGAGGCAATGGATAAATTTAAGAACATCCAGGTGCTCTGGGCTGGTATTCCCATGCTCACCCTGGCATGGTGATTTCATTATCTTAGCAGAAGCAGATGGGCTCTCTTTGTGGCACAGTGGTGCAACTCTGATGAGAATGCCTATGTAGGAAGCTTTCCCTCTGGGACTGTTCCTCTGGGCTGTGTAGGTTTTGTGCATCCAGCTGTCCTGCAAGCTGCCTTGGGAACAGAGATCCTCAAGGGGCTGGGCAGTGATGGCTCTGTGTTACAAGGTCAGGGAATGGTGACCTCTTAGCTTGATATTCTGAGCCCTTGTCTATTCCCTCTGGTAGGCCTCTGGTAACAAATCATAGCACCCTGCCAGGGTCATGAGCTCTATTACTCTTTTTGTCAAAGACAGAAATATGTATGTGTATTATATTATGCTGCCCTTAGTAGCCTATAGCAGCCATAAGAAGCTAGCATCTTCATGGAGTGATCAGCCAGAACTTCGTTTGCCCATGGGCTAGCATTAGCTCACCTGAGCCCCTCACCTACCCTCCTCAGAGTCATAGCATCTTGGCATTGAAATGGACTTCTGTAGCTGTCCAGTCCACAGATCCCTGCACAGAGCTGGTGCTTAAGTGGAGCAAAGCCCTTCTTTCTGAATTTTATGTTTATTTGCTCAACATATTTACAATGAAGGTTACCATTTATGAATCTATCCATTATGAAGACTGGAAAAAGTGAATGGGAAATGGGGCTGAACTGAGTTGGATCCTCTGGTGTCTCTATCCTTGACTCTTCTCTCCCTCTCACTCCTGGAGCCAATCATTTGCCAAGTCCTGTCACTTCCATCTCCACAACATCTGTCACATGGACCCTCTTCTGTCACTCACACACTTCTACTCTATTTCAGGCCCTCATCATTCCTTGCCTCGACCGCTTCGATATTATCCTAATTCCTGCCTGGCTTCCAGCCTCTCTGCTCTCCCCACATAGCCACCAACATATTGCTAAAACAGATATGAAAAAATCAAAGACCTTCAGTGGCTCCCTATTGCTTCAAGGATATAACACAGCATCCTTAGCTGGGCATTTAAAGTCTTCCAGGATTTGATTCTTAACCATTTGAAAACAATCTCATTTCTTCTCACTAACCTCTGATTATTCTCCCTTTCAGTCACACTGGCCTGAGAGCTACCCTGCACACATGATCAGCTGTCTCTGCCTCTGGTCCCCCACCTCTGGAATATACCTTCTCATCTCCTCTACCTCAGAAAATCCTGGGCTTTCTTCAAAGAAAACAAATGTCATCTCCTGCTGCTGCCTCTCTGAATCCTCCCAGGTGT
>CM053583.1:15549733-15565217 GCA_028627135.1 Pseudochirops cupreus | reverse complement strand
TCACTAACCTCTGATTATTCTCCCTTTCAGTCACACTGGCCTGAGAGCTACCCTGCACACATGATCAGCTGTCTCTGCCTCTGGTCCCCCACCTCTGGAATATACCTTCTCATCTCCTCTACCTCAGAAAATCCTGGGCTTTCTTCAAAGAAAACAAATGTCATCTCCTGCTGCTGCCTCTCTGAATCCTCCCAGGTGTTGGTGAAAGCCTCCTCCTGAAATTACTCGGCATAGTCTTTATATTTATTTATCTCTGTAACCTCTTTGCCTTCTGGGGAATGTAAACCCCTTCAGAACAGGGACTATTTCACTTTGGTTGTTGCATCCACTGAGTTTAGCACAGTGGCTCACACATAGTAAATATTTAATAGATGTTTATTATGCTTGATATGGTGACACAGACTTGATTTCTGCTACTGGGGAGGCTGAGGCTGGTGGATTACTTCAAACTGCAGCGGACTGAGCCAATTGGCTGTCTGAACTAAGGATAGTGCCAATATGGAGAGCCCCCCAGGATCTGGGTATATCCAGGCTGCCTGAGGAGCTCCCAAACTGGTCAGTAGAGAGACTGGGCCAGTGAGTGGCCAGTGCACTCCCAGACTAAGCAAGGCAAGGAGATGAAATCTCAAAAAAACAATAAATAAATTTTTACTGCAAAAAAAATTACAGGAAATTATTTTATGATATCACCAGCATCATCACATGATAAATAGGCCAATCTTTCAAAGTATGAAGACTAATCCAAGGAGATGAAAATCACAAAGGGACATGGTGGAGAGCATACTATCCCTCTTGTGGTGTCTGCAACTGTAGTTGCCAAGAATGCTTTCAAGGAACCTAGAGAGGATGAATTCTTTCATTCAGTTCCAAAAAAACGGTTATTTTATCCACATGTGCAATAGGGAATAGAACTCTAAATATGAAAGAATAATGGCACAACAACTTGTCCCATGGCCATTTCTATTTGAGACCCATTGAAAAAAGATGAGGATAAATTAATAATAATTAACATAAACCAAAATAAATAGTCAATAATTACCCAAATGAATTCAATTCATCAAACATTTATTAAGTGCCTACTACGAGTCAGGCACTGTGCTAAGCACTGGGGATACAAAAAGAGACAAAAGGCAGTCCCTGCCCTCAAAGAGCCTCCAGTCTAGTGAGGAGAACAACATGAAAACACATACAAAGCAGGCTATGCACAGAATAAAGAGAAAATTATTAACATAATGAAGGTACTGGAATTAAGAGGGGTTGGAGAAGATTTTCTGTAGTAGGTGGGATTTTAATTGAATCTTAAAGGAAGCCAGGGAAGTCAGCAGTTGGAGTGGATGAAGGAGAGAATTCCAGGCATGGGAGACAGTCACAGTAAAATACACAGAGCTGAGAGATGGAGAGACTTGTTCATGGAACAGCCAGGAGTCACTGGAGTTAAGCAAACATTTCAGGGAGGAAGGTGGAAGAAGACTGAAGAATAAGAGGGGACTAAGTGATGAGGAACCAAGCAGAAAATTTTGTATTTGCTCCTGGAGGTAATAGGAAGCCACTGGGGTGTATTGAGTAGGAACCTGACATGACCAGAATTGTGTTTTAGGACAATCTCTTTAGTGGCTGAAGAGAGAGTGGATTAGAGTGGGGAAAGACTAGAGAGGCAGACAGAGGAGAGATCAGGCTGATGGATTGTAGTGAAGAGGTGGCAGGATCAGAGAAGAGAAGGGGCCATATTAGGGAATGTTGTAAAGATGAAATTGGCAGATCTTGACCACCACTTGGGTATAAAGTGGGGGAAGAGATAGTGAGGAATCCAGAAAATGCATGAGTCAGGATGTGAATCTAGTCTTTCTGACTCTGAGGCCAACAGTCTATCCACTGCAGCTTTTAGCTGCTTCCTAACACACCTGTTCTTGCCTTGATTGGAGTGGAAGTAGGGTGAGTTGAGTCATCGACTCTTTTAATGGGATGCCAGTCAGTGGCCTTTATTGGATGATGTTGCACGTGGAGATAGTTTACCATTGTCTCTAGTTAGCTTATCTACGATACCCAGCCGAGACATGTCTTTGCTTGACACAAGAGCAAGCAAAGGGGCCCAGAATTATTGGCAGGAGCCTACTGCTGCCCCCCAGGGTGAAGAATCACACAACCAGAGGCAACTTATTTTAATGAACTTATCAGAAAGCATTTCAATCAATGTATACTTCATTTTAAAGTCAGTGAATAAGCTTACATGATTGAAGTGAGCTCAAAACACTTCCTTCTCTCATTTCTAGGCAATGTCCTCCAGTGGCTTATAATATTGTCAGTGTGTACTCAGTACAAAGCTACTATTCACCAGTGGGCAAGTCTAAATGAAAAGAAGCCTTGGTGTCTATTTGCTTAGCATAGCAAAAGATTGGAGTGGAAAGCACCAAATGTCAGCATTATGAGGTTTCCTGGAGGCCCTGTAGATTAGCAGGCAGAACTCGAGCCTCTGCTTACCTGTTTAGTTTAAGCAAATTAAGTAAGTATCTATTAAATCCCTACCGCTATAGGGGCCTGTATTACCGTTCATCCTACTGTGGAAAGACCATCAGCCAAATCTGATGGCTTGTTCTACCTCACTGTGATTTTGTGATTGTCTCACTACAGTCATACAAACACCCAGGAGCATTGGACACTTGCAGAACAGAGGTTTTTAACTTGAGATCATAAAACCAGGTTATGGATAGATTTTGCAGGGTCTATAATTTTGGATGTGAAAAAACTACATTTTTATCTTCACTAATCTCTAACTGAAACATAGCATTCCCTTCCATTATGGATTTTTAAAAATATCATCCTTAGAAATGATCAATAGGTTTCTCTAGTTTGCTAAAGGAGTCCATGATACAAAAATGATTAAGAACCCTCAATATAGAGTATTATCTTTTTTGAATGATTAGAAAGACATCTTACTTACCACTCAGTTGGTATCATCTATGTGTGCCCACCATTTTCCTAGGATTCCATCTATCAATCTCTCTTGTTAACTAGCTGTATGACTTTGGCCAAGTCACTGCCCATCTCATGCCTTAGCTTTCTTTTTTGTCTTGGGGGAGAGGGAAGGTTTGAACTAAATGATGACTAAGATCTTTACTGGATTTAACATTTTATGATGAGTCTCTGAGTCTCTGAGACTCAATTTCTTTATATATAAAGTAGCGATAATATTAATACCTAGCTGATTCAGTTCTTCCAAAGAGCTAGTTAAATTGTGTATGTGAAGGTGCTTTGGTAAAACAGAAGCAGGCACACACTCTAATGCTCATGAGCATGTCAGCGTTAAGTATCATATGGGATGCCCCCCACCCATTACTTGACATAGTTCTAGAAGTGCCATCTTTAGCAATACTAAAGAGAACAAAATTACATGTATAAACATTGGTAAGGGAGAGACAAAATATCCCAAGTTGAGGATGACAAGGTGTTTTCTTAAGCTATCTAGAAAACCAGTGAAAAACTAATCAAGATAATTAATTGCTTTAGCAAGGTTGTCAGAGACAAAAATAAATTCATAGCCTTTCTCTTCATCTCTCAGAAACCAGGAACACACAAGCATAATACTCACCAAAACCAGGAAGAAACAATAATAAGAAAAATTCTCTTTAAAATTTCTGCAAAGTATGGTGAGAAGAAGAGAAACAGGATATTCAGTATCATAAAAACCCCCAAATCTAAGCATTAACCCACCAATACACAGAGAAGATTGCTAGAAACAACTATAAAACACTCTCAGCAGACAAAGGGAAATATAGCAATGCATTTCTACATTAGTCATGTCGTGAAAGAAGAAACAGAATGAAAGGGAAAAACTATTAAAAAAAAAAGTGAAAATAGTATGTTTTGATCTGTTTTTAAACACCATAGTTCTTTCTCTGGATGTAAATTGCATTTTCCATCATGAGTCTTATTGGAACTGTCTTGGACAGATATCCACCTTTTAGGGTTGAGACATGCCATTAATGTACATATTACAAAACTACCTCACAGCTGCCCTATTGTTAGTCGGTTCTTTTGCTGCTGGCATCCATGGCTCTGGTGATCTCTGTTCTTCTGCCCCCCACCTCTAAATTAATCTTTGCAATGCCCTCCAACTTTATTTTTAACCCAGGTAAAAGATTCCTTAGTTATTCCTCTACCCAAAGAGATTAGGGACTTACACAATGTCCTTTCATTATTGGTTTTGCCACCTACCAAATCTGTTGTTCATTACACGTTTTCCCATTTCTCCTGATGGCACAAAATACTCCTTATCAGTGCAGTTCAAAATCATGGAAATGTCTCTGATTCTTCCTCTTCCTTCATATCCAGTAATTCCTGTCAGTTGTAACATTAAGTCAATTATGTCTATTTGCTTCTCTATACTTACACAGCCACCTAGTGGCCTAGTTCAAGCCCTCATGCTCTCTAGACTGGTCTAAAGTGTCAAATTATTTTTAATTTTTTTATTCTAAATAGTATTTTGTTTTCCGATTACATGCAATCATAATTTTCAACATTCATTTTTATAAGATTTTGAGTTTCAAATGTTTCTCCCTCCCTTACCCTCTCCCCAAAATGGCAAGCCATCTGATGTAGGTTATCCAAATACAATGATGTTAAGCATATCTCCACATTAGTCATGCCGTGAAATAAAAAACAGAACAAAAGGGAAAAACTATGAAAAAAAAAAAGTGAAAACAATATGCTTTGATCTGCTTTTAAACTCCATAGTTCTTTCTTTGGATATAAATTGCATTTTCTATCTATGACTTTTTTGCAATTGTCTTGGACCACTGTGTTGCTGAGGAGAGTTAAGTCTATCAAAGTTGATCATCTCACAATGTTCCTGTTTCTGTGCACAATGTTCTCCTGATTCTGCTCACTTAATTCAGCATCAGTTCAGGTAAGTCTTTTCAGGTTTTTCTGAAATCACCTGCTCATCATTTCTTATAGCACAGAAGTATTCTATTACATTCGTATACCACAACTTGTTCAGCTATTCCCAAATTGATGGCATTCCCTTAATTTCCAATTCTTGGCCACCACAGCTCTTTTTAGAGCTGCTATAACTATTTTTGTATATATGAGTCCTTTTCCCATTTTATGATCTCTTTGGGAGCCAGACCTAGAAGTGGTATTGCTGGATCAAAGGGTATACACAGTTTGATTGCCCTTTAAGCATAGATCCAATTTGTTCTCCAGAATGAGTGGATCAGTTCACAACTCAACCGACAATGCATTAGTGTCCCAAATTCTCAAGTCTGCTCCAACATTTATCATTTTCCTTTTCTATCGTATTGGCCAATCTTTTACATGAGGTGGTACCTCAGAATTGTGTTAATTTGTGTTTCTCTAATCAATAGTGGTTTAGAACATTTTTATACAACAATAGATAGCTTTACTTTATCTGAAAATAATCTATTGATATCCTTTGATCATTTATACAGTGATAAATTCTTAATTAGTTTCTGCTACCTCTGGTGGCAGTTAAGTGACAAAGTGAATAGAATACAGGACTGGAAGTCAGGAAGACCCATCTTCTGAGTTTAAATCTAGTCTCAGACATTTACTAGCTATGTGACCATGGGCAAGTCACTTAACCTTATTTGCTTCCATTTCTTCATCTGTAAAGTAAATGGCAAACCACTTTACTATCTTTGCCAAGAAAACCCCAAATGGGGTGACAAAGTCAGACATGACTAAAAATGACTGAACAACACCTCTAGTGGGTTTATTCAATTCTTCAATCCTCCTTTCATGCCACTGCAAAAATTATTTGCTTAAGGCAGAGATTCAATCATATTAGTCCTCTTCTCAAAAGCATTCAGTGGCTCCTGATTGCCTCTGGTATACAAACTCCTTAACCTGACACAGTTAATGCCCTTCACACTTTGGTTCTACCCTGTACTAAGTACACAGATCTCCCTCTCTCATATTTTACATTTCAGGGAGACTAGATTCCTAACTTTTATCCAAACCAACCTTCCATCTTTCATCTCCATGAATATACATCAGACCCTGGTGCCTGGAATGTGCCTCAATTCTATGTTATCTTTCAGAATCCCTATCTTCTTTTAAGATTCATTTTGTAAGCCACCTCCTCCATAAATTCCTCCCTGTTCTTTCTTACTGCAAATGTCTTCAGCCTTCCTCCATGCTTACAGCACTTTGCTGGGATCTCATCTACTTCCTCATGACTCTCTACCTTCTGTAGGTAATGTTTATGACTACTATCAACTATACCGCATCATAGGAGTCATAGAAACACTACCTACTTCTTTAGCATACAACGGACAAAAGTAAGTAGTATTTGATTACTGCTACTGCAAATGTGTGTGCATGTGTGTTTCTCTGTTTCATCTTTGCATATCTTATACCATGCCTGGTTCTTGTTGCACATCCTTAGTTTTCTTAGAGAACCAAAGACGTCATGGGGTGATGTGTTGATTTGCAGGTGAATTGGATTTCAATGAGGCAGAGTTGCACCAAGTCACCAGTCTCACTCTCTCTTCTAGTCGTTGAAGAACAGTGGCAAGACAAAAGTCAGGACAATTGGTGATGAATCAGGATGACCCAGTGAATAACCTTGATACCTTTAATGTCTGACCAAGCTCTAAAGGCTCCATGGTGCCTCCTTTGCCTACATTCATGGTCATTAGAACGAATTGTTTTCATTCACCCTTTCCACTGGGGAAGACTTACGGTAGTTTACATGCATAATGTAGACACTCCTCTAATTCACCTATGACTTGAAGGCCTGTCAGTTATTCTCAGTCTGGTTTAGTCCATCTGCTGAGACTCTTTTAGTGGGCTGTGGCCGTTGCACATGCTACAGTTTCTGGGAGCCATAGTTGGGAGTTGGGTGAAAGGTAAGACACCAAAGGTGGGTGAGCAGCCTGTAAAGAGCTCAGCAGCCTTCACACCAGAGCTGCTAGTCTCCTCTGAACCTTTCATAAACCCCACCATGCCTGCTACATATTGGAAACGGTATTTTTGACTGTGCCTCAATATCCTGAAATGCACATGTTGTGCTAAGTGATTTCTAAGATCCATCCAGTTCTAAAACCTAAAGATGGTTGTGGATGGCATTTATCAAGCAGTTTGACTTTGCAATGCCCTTTACACATGCTGTCTCTTGTTGGTGATGCATTTTACAATTTCAAAACAACTTTACATACAGTATCCCAAATTCTTTTTAGATTGCTTGGGGCCTATTTGTTTCCATGAAGGTCACTCAGTTACTCAAGAATATAGGTCCTACCCACTCATTCCATCTGCAATATTTCCTACTTCTTTTTCATCGTGATTTTACTGAGGAAAAAATTTCACCCAATCTTAAACCATCTCCTCTGTCTCTCCCACACTGGCCCCTCAGGCTTATTCTCCTGAGGTACTAGAAAAATCACTGCACATCAAGAATAGTGTGAGATTGGATTAATTTCAGGGGAATGATACAACTTTGGGTTTCCCTGTTCATACTAGGAATAGACTGATTGGCATCCTCAGATGACATATGCTTGTAGTGCCACTAATGCTGACTTACATTAGCCAGGCCAGGGACTTGGGATCCATTCTCCTGAGTATCCCTGACCTCAAGGGAGGAACAGAGATCATCATCTGCTTTCCTTTAGAATTAGAGCTGAGCTTCCTACAGTAGAATTCCCATTATCATCATCATTATAGTTGTTTTCAAACTTAACTACTAAGGGATTTAGCTGTATAATAACTAGGAGTTAGCATGGCAGAGTAGCACTTGTTGAGCTGTTCTCAGAATTAGGAAACCTGGACTCAAGTTCTGCCCGTGACACACATTGGTTACTTGACCCCACTGGACAAAACACGTATTCCCCCAGTACTCCTAGAGAGTTTCTAAGCAGAGGAGGTGACACCCTGAAACAGTAGAGGCCACTTCTTCACTGGCATGGGATTCAGTATGGAAACCAATAGTCCATTTCCTTTAAAAGAGAAAGCCTTTGGGACTAAGCTGGAACATGCCACAGATGCAATACAGGAGTGATTTGGGACTGAAGCTATGAAACAAAGTGGATTATGAGGAGCCTCTGGAAACTTGGCCTTGACATTGACACAGACAGAAGATGCAGTTCCTGAGATCACCACATTTCATAATGTCATAGATTTAGAGTTGGAAGGGACTTTAAAAGTCACCAAATCCAATCCACTCATTTTATACACAGGGTAACTGAGGCAAATCAAGTCAACAAGCATTAAGTAAGCACTTACTATGTACTGGGCACTGTGCTAACCACCATGGATACATGTACAAGTTAAAAAAAAAAAAGATACTCCTTGCCCTCAAGAAGCTTACATTCGAATGGGGGAAGATGACACAGGAAAGAGAGTTGTAAAGTCAAGGTTAAGGAAAGGTACCTAGACATGGTGGGAAAGTCTGAAGAGTCAAAAGCAAAGCTGGGAAAGGAATAAAGGATGACTGTCCTGGGCTCAAAATGGACATTCTGGTAGGAACTCACTAAGAGAGAAGGGGCCTTGGAATGCAGTGATCACCCAGGGTGAGAAGGTCTAGGGGTTGAGGGAACTTCCAGGGTCAGAAAGAAGCTGAGACATGGTTACAGTCTACAGAATCAGAAACAGAGCTGTGAGAGTCACAGAAATTAAGTGATTTGCCCAGAATCATATACCTCATAAGTGTTAGAGGAAGGATTCAAAGCCAGGTCTTACTGACTCCAACTTCAGTATTCTATCCATTATACTATCCTACCTTTCAAAGCAATTTCCAACCAAACAAGGATTTGAACCATGGCCCTCAGATTAAAAGGGTTTGAATGTCTATGAATAGTACTTGTTAATATGGTAGCTTGGGGAGTCCTAAGGACATTCTATGAAATTCCTATCTCCCAACAGAAGGGGAAGATAATAAAACTCCCTTGACAAGAGGAGAGGAATAGTAATCTCAACAATGCTCCTAGATCTTGGGTTGAAAGCTTCTTGTGAGTGAATTTGTGTTTCCTGATAAGAAACATTTTGGTATGTGGGAGGCTACTTCAGCATCCTTGATTTTTCTTTGTAGCCTGTTTTGATTAAATATCTTTTACTAATGATTTTGTGAGTCAAACTCATTGATGTGTAAGAAAACACACTGGGTGGGAGTTGAAACTAGAGGTTTAGTTCCCAAATAATGTGGTGGACCCCGGAAAGTGTGAAGAATTCCAGTACTGGGAGCAGGATATGTTATGTTAGTACTGAGTAAGTGGCATAAGCCTCCCTTATCTATGGAAGAGCCTGATACTTATTAAATGCCCTGAAGTAAACAGATGCCCTTCTCTTGCCCCTGGACCCTCAAAAATGGTTATATGGGGTTGGTGTTCTGTTTTTACCTCTTTATGTTCTTTTTGTTTCTTCCTTGAAGCATACAGAGTCACAGAATCACAGATTTAGAGCTGAAAGGAAACCAAGATGTCATTTACTTCGATTTCCACATTTTACAGATAAAGAAACTGAGACCCAGAGTTGTCTAAATTCACACAGGTCATAAGTAGCAGAGCCAGGATTTCGAACCATGTCCTCTATTCAAAAAAATTCAACACTTTCTCCCCTGTAACACACTGTGCATCTTTCCACATTCCTTTAAGGAAAACTAAATTCTTAATAATGTAGAGAATATAGATGAATTGCACCAAGTCCTTTTCCTTTTCCCTAGGGATAGAGACCAACTTTTCACTTATGGATACATAAATACCACAGGATAATGGCAGAAGAACAAATATTTCCCATGCCCTGTTGCTCACTCAACTAATACTTTTTTTTTTAATTTCCCTGTGGCCGAGTTACTTAATGGCAACTGATGTCCTCTCAGCAAGTTTCAAGGAGCTGACTTTGAAGAAAACCTAAGGAACTATGGTAGACGATTGAAAATTTCTGGCAAAACCTAAGGTTGAATCAGACACTTTTAGAACTTTGGTAGAGACATCTCTCAACTGAGCTGGACCACTTTCTGATGTTTGTGACAGCCCTCAACCCATCAAAGGATGTGACCTCTGTGATGCTGGCAGTGCTTCAAATTCAGCATATATGTATCAACCCCCTACAATGTACAATCTACTATGTTAGGCACAGGGGACACAAAGTCAATAATGAAAGCATCCTTGCCATAACGGGTTTCTAACCTTCTGGAGGCCGTAACATATTTACAAAGAATAGAACTTGAAGAAGTTAGAGATAAATGATAACGGATCAGGAAAGAGTTCATGGAGGAAAATGTCATTTGATCTGAGTTTTGAAGGATGATCAGACTGAGAGGGATGGGGTTGAAAACTTACTGCTAATAGAAATATCTAGCATTTATATTGTATTTCAAGGTTGGCAAAGCACTTTTCATATGTTAACTCATTTGAAAAAAAAGTGCTCAAGCTGAAGATTTGGAACACTTAAGTTTGGGAGGAGATGGGTGATCAGATCTCAAGAAAAACTTGAAAAAACAGTCCCCCCCCCCAAAAAAAAAAACAGTGGGAGTATCGGGGGAGAGAAGTGAGGCCAATGCCAAAGAAAAAGAGAATTTCCAAGAGAGGCTAGTCAACACTGTGTGTGTGGGGAAAGGTCAGAGATAATGAATTCTTCAAAAAAAGTCATTGATTTTAGCAGTTAAGCATAGTTAATAATGCAGAAAGCAGGTTCAGGAGAATGGAGGAGTTCGAAGTCATATTGTGTTTCTATAACAAAGGTGGAACTGGAGTAGCTCTGCCAACATTACGAAGTGATCACCTTTGATTATGACATATGAATGTTAACACCTTAGTACATGCTGTGTTATTTCTGCAAGGAGAAATGACACTAGGGATGGAAATTTGTGAAGAACACCTGAACTTGAAGAATTCCAAGATGGTGGAAACCCAGTTTTTAAGGTACTCTGGAACAAGTTTTCAATATATCTCCAGGAGAAGAAGATACTGAATGACTGCAATAAAAGACAATATTATTACTCCAGAAAAGAATAAAAAGTGCATCAGTAATGAATTACCCAAGTGCATAGTTATGCATATCTGTAAGATGTTCAAGGACAAGTATGTGCCACCAACTTGTCTCCTATGAAAAGGGAAAGATCATGAAAGATACTTAGATGATGCAACCACAGAGGTAACTTTGTTCAATCATTACTTCGTTATTAAAAGCAAATGCGGCATAAAATATAGAGAAAAAATATTTCCAATGGTATTCGCCATTGTCATTGAGAATATCTTGCATACTACCTAGATAAAAAAAAAAGATTCTCTGTACATCGCAAGGTCTTCTGCATGCTCCTGTTTGCATACAATGGTGTGCTAATTATATCAAACCTACTTACTGAAATTGATTGATTACTCAAAAGAGATAAACTTAGCAGTTCATATATGAACAACTAAATGGATGTTATAAATATTTATAATTCAAATAATGAAATATAGTTGCATTATTATATGAATTAATCCATGAATTAGCGCATCAATAAAAATATACTGGCATTAGCACTGAACGTAAATGGTGAAATGAGTTCAAAATTGAATGGGAGCAATAACATGATCTGTGTTACATTTAGTGATCAAAAGTGATGCCTTACTGCAAAGACTTGTCTTCTTAATTAAAACATTCTGTTCAGAGTATGAGTGATCACAATCTTAAACACAAAGATTTCTGAAGAATCAGAGTGCCTCAAAGAGCATCCATTCTGGGTTCAAGTAAGCTACAGCATAATTTCAGATATGCCCAAGGAGGAGGATATGTTTTTAAATTTTAACCCTAGTTTTTCATATCCCCTGAAGTTGAGATCTTGTTTACATACTGAAGCAATGAGATGGGCTGCTCTCTAAATTGATCTAATATGGAGCTGTTAAAGAAACTAAATGAGATGCCCATCGCTTGGGTGCTCCTCTGAACTACTCCACTGGAATGCAAGGTCTGACTCATGAAGAATGTTTTACAAGAACTTTCACAGCCTCTTTTACCTCTTTGTTTCTCAGACTGTAGATCAGGGGGTTCAGCATGGGTATGACAGTCCCATAAAACACAGAGGCCACTTTATCATTCTCTTGTGACTCACTGGAAGAAGGCTGTAAATACATATAAGAGAGTGTCCCATAGAAAATGGTGACAGCTGTCAGGTGGGACACACAAGTAGAGAAGGCTTTGCGCCTCCCTGAAGTAGATGGCATCCTTAAGATGGCAGCCAGGATGTAAACGTATGAGAAGAATACAACAAGCAATGTGCTTACCAAGTTAAGTCCCACAAAAATGATTAACAACATGACATTGAGATCAATGTTAGAACAGGAAAGGGCCAGGATTGGGGGAAGATCACAGAAGAAGTGATTGATGGTGTTGGCATTGCAGAAGGACAGTGTTGAGAGAAAGCCTACTTGAGTGGTGGCATTTAGAGAACCCATAACATAGGATCCAGTGACCAGATGGATACAGGCCCTCTGGGACATGACTATTGGATAATGGAGTGGGTTGCAGATGGCTACATAACGATCCACAGCCATGGCAGCCAGAAGGTATAATTCAATTGTGGCAAATATACCATAAACATATAATTGTATCACACACCCTGAGAATGAGATGGATTTATCTGAAACCAGGAAGTTTACTAACATCTTGGGAGTGATAGCAGATGTGTAACAGAGGTCAATGAAAGCCAAGTTTTGGAGGAAAAAATACATGGGAGTGTGAAGGCGGGCATCACACTTGATGAGCAGAATCACACCAACATTGCCCACTAGAGATGTCATGTAGATGAGGAGAAACACAAGGAAGAGGATGTACTGCACTTCTTGGCCAACTGTAAATCCCAGCAGAATGAATTCAGTCACTCTGGTGCCATTTCCTTGGATCATGGCTTTCATATCATCTGAAAATGAAAGATATGGAGAGAAGGACCAAGAGATTTTAGTGACTCCAAGTTAGAAATAAAATAGAATTTAGTTTAATGTTGGGTCTTAATTTTTTTAATATTCTGTTTTCATATCACCTTTATTACTGAATTTATGCCTTTCTTCTACCCAACCCAAAGAGTCATCCCCTTCTAACCCTAAGACTGAAAAAGAAAGAGAAGAAAAGAGTTCAGCAAAACCAACCAGCATACTGAGGCTGTCTGAGGATGCTCTGACATTTTCCCTCATGCTCTGAGTTAGCTTTTCTAAAGTTACCACACTTGAGGCAGTTTAGGAAGCCTGGGTTTCCTTGTGACTTTTAACCTGGCTCATAAAGACAATTTCCCAAGGAGACCAGGCATGTTTGTTCTCAGCAGTGACAGCACAGGATGAATAAGTATCTAGTCTTCCTGGTGCTTCTCTGAAGGGGAAAGCCTTTGCTGGGCTGTGCAAATCATAATACAAACAGATAGCGTTTAACTAGCACCCTAAATTTGGCAAGACAGTTTACATCCATTTATTTTTAAATTTAATCTTTACAATTGTGCTGGGATGTTGGTGCTACCATCACCCCCATTTTACAGAAGAGAAAATTATTCAGGTAGAGGTTAAACAATTTGTCCAAGGTCTCACCACAGATTTATGAAACAAGTTTTGAACTTAAGACTGCCTGACTCCAGGTTCAGCACTATATTCACCATACCACCTAGCTGCCTCCTTCTTGTTTGATATTTTAAAAAACTTCACAGAATTCTAGAAGAAATCATTAGCATTGGTAGTGCTGATCATCCTTGAGGTGCTCTGGTGACATTTTTTCATTGGCTAGCATAGGAAAAGATGAGTGTGGAGGGATATTTAGATCCAGGGAATCATTGGTTGTTAGAGCTGGAAAATGAGCCCAGGGCAGAACTAGAAGGGTCTTCAGGACAGGAAATGTTAACTCCGAATGAAGGAACCCTGGAACCTACAACCTACAATGATGGGACACCTGTGAGGAACTTCAAAATGTCAGAACTGAAAGGTGGGTTAGTGATAGTTTAGCCAAGTCTCTTTACATTAACAGATGAGAAAATGGAGGCCATAGGGAGCTTCCATGATGTGTCTAAGGTCACTCTAAATTTTCCCCAAATCTGAGCCATTGGCAGAACTGGATTAGAAACGGGGCATCCTTGTGTCCATTTCAGTGTGTGTAGATTGTTTTTTCCTTTTCTTTTGGAGACTAGATCTCCTTACATTTCCCAGGTTGGAGGTATAGTGTCCACAAATCTCCCAATGACCCTGGTCATTCCATTTCTGAGTTGGGCTAGTCCATACCTCCTCCTGCAGGCTGGTGGGCCACTGTCCCTCATGGCTCCTTCTAGGGGTGCCACCCTTACAGGGAACACACAGTTGGCTCTAGTAACTCTGTGACTCACAACTCCTGAGCTCAAGGGATCCAAAAACTTTGGGCTCCTTCCATCACAGGGGTTTTAGGCATGTTCCATAAACACCTCCCTCCCTCCTTCTTCCTGTCCTCCACTTGTGCTCTCATCCTCCCTATGCTCCTTTTCCTCCCAGTGGCTACACACATCTCTCTTCCCCCACTCCATATGTCATATACATACAATAATACCTAAGTCAAATTTCTACAATGTTTGCCAATAAAAACCACTGGGTTCTTGTCTCTGGACTGATGTCTCACTATCACCTCATCCCTATTTTATCACCACTGGTCCACCTCTCTCCTGGCTACCAGGGTCAGAACATCATCTTGCTACAACTAATCTTTGCTTCATTGCTGTCCAATTCCCCAAGTTACTTTTTTTCTCTGGGTGAAAGACAAGAGAAGTTAGTTATACTTGTCAAAAGAAACGATTGAATTCATATCAATTCTGTCCACATGAAACCTGTGCCTACTCCCAACTTACCTGGTTCTTTTGGAGGCATCTCTGTGCTCTCCATTGCCCAGGCTCAAATCTGAGTCATGGTTTATTCTTCCCATTCCCTCGTCAGTCACATCCAATAACTTGCCAGGTCCTGGTAATTCTTCCTATAAAACAACTCTTACCTCTATCCTGTTCTTTTTAGCCACCCTGAGAGCTTAGGCCCTGATCACCCAGAGTCTAGGCTGTTATGTTACCTCCTGAGAATTCTCTCTTTTTCCATTTTCTTCCTTGTTCAACCATCCTCCACAAAGCTTCCAAAACACCCTGATTCTGACACACTATACCTCTGTCCTTCTCTATAATATCTGATAACTCCCTATTGCCACTGATAATATTAAAAACATGCAAACTCTTTCATCTGCTACTTAAAGACCTAGCTCTAACCTCCTTCTAAGATGAATTACTAATTATTATTCTTTATAAAGTCTACATACCAGTCACACTGGACTGCCAGCTCTTCTCCAAAGTAATTCTGCCTTCTGTAGCCTCCATGCAAATGAACAAGCTTCTCCTTCCTCAAATGCCCTACCTCCTCATCTCACCTTTCTTTATTGCTTCTTCAAGGCCTCAGTCAGACACCCTTATCCTCTAGGAAGCCAAGCCATCTCTGATGTTCCCACCTGGAAGCATTTTCCTCTTCAAGTTTTACTGTGGTTTTCTCTCTTTTGTTCTGTTTCTCTG
>CM053583.1:15531660-15549233 GCA_028627135.1 Pseudochirops cupreus | reverse complement strand
TCTGCTTCCAGAAGGGAAAGCTCTGTCCCAAATTGCTGGGGTCCTCCCAGCTGCTGTAGCTCTCAGGAAGAGGCTGGGACTCTTCCTATTTACTTCCGGCTGACTGGATAATGAATGAAGACTCCAGGACCGAGGCCCAAGACTGCGATCCAGATCCAGGCCACTCAACACGAGAGCTCTTGGCCTCAAAACAATCGCTTAGTCCCCCTGCTGTCTGCAGGCCGCGGGCGGGAAGCTGCAACGTGGAGGTGGGTGCAAAACCTCTGCCTTTCGCTTTTCCACTCTGGAGGCCTTTTGGCTGTACTGCTTAACTCTCCTAGATTCGCAATTGCCACTGAGCTAGTTCTGAATGCTTCTGGCAGCTGCCGCTAATCCGCTCACCTGAGGCTCCTCTGTTCCTCCCGTCCAGCTGCCCCCAGGGCACAGCCAAGGCTTCAGGCCAGGCTGGTTTCGGTTCCCAGTGCTGATATGGTTCCTCGTAGCCGAGCTGACTTTAGTGGGAAGTATCTTTGTGTGCGTTTTGGAGTTCCAGGATTGGTTTAGAGTCCTATTTCATGGGTATTTTGGGGTGGCTATGTGAGAGCTGCGATATGTTGCTGCTGCTACGCCGCCATCTTGGCTCTGACCCCCAAGGTTGGTCATTGTTCACAGAGGACTTGAGGAAGATATAACTTCAAGGTTCTAAATATGGGAGACTAGATGAATTTATGACAAAGTTGGAATTAATATGAGACAAATGGAACTTTGCTCCAGATTCTGTTTGGGGGAATGTACTCTTCCTATCCCCAAACATCTCCATCTTCCTCCCCCCTTTAAACTTTCTCTTGGTGCTAGACTTTACCAGGACCCAGGCTGCTCTTCACCCTACTCAGGTCTTATATCTGTATGTTGGGGTGCCTTTTTACTATTGTGGAAAGGTTACAAACACTACCTTTTTTCTTTTTAGAGTCATGTAGCCTAGAAACCTACTTATATTGGGAGACTTAAGTTCAGGAGTATTTATGAGGTTAACAGCAAAGGCAATTCTTTGAGACCACAAAAAGAGCTTCTATAAATATTTTTGTAGACACTGGTCCTTTTCCTTTTCCTCTGACCTCTTTGGAATACAGATTTACCAGTGGCATTGCTGGTTAAAATGGTATGCACAGTTTTATAGCCCTTTGGTCACAGTTTCAAAATTCTTCTGTAGAATTTTGTTTATTCAGTGCCATACCAATCAAAGTTTAAAAAAGTATTTTGTTATAGAGCTAGAAAATATAATAACAAAATTACGTATTTACTCTTTATTACAATATTGGGATTAAAACTATATAAACTTTTTGGAAAACTAGTAAAGATGTTGTCCTCCCAAATTCCTTTTATGATACATAATATGGTTTTGATACTTAAACTGGAGGGTTGGGGGAGGGAGACCAAAACAGAGAAAGAAAACTGTAGCTCAATTTCCCTACTGAATAACTCCACCAACAATGTATTAGTGTATCAATTTTCCCAAATCCCCTCAAACATTAGTCCTTTTCCTTTTAATCAATCTGATAGGTATGAGTTTGTACCTCAGTTATATTAATTTGCATTTCTCTAGTCAGTAATGATTTATAGCATTTTTTTCATATACCTATAGGTGGCTTTGGTTTCTTTTTCTGAAACCTGCTTGTTCACTTCCTTTGGCCATTCATTCATTTACTTGTTTGCTTGTTTATTTTGCTTTTGTGTTTTAAATTTTTAAATTATTAAATATTATGTTTATTTTTAAATCTTTTCTTTTACTATTCTTTCCATCTTTTAGTGATCACCAAAACCTGGATTCCTGCTAATCACAGGTTACCTGGCCACCTTTTCCATCTTTTGTCCACATCTTCATTCAATACTAGAAAATCAAAGCACCACCATTTTGTACTCTTTTGTAGATTTCTTCTTTTATAGGCCTAAATGTCATTTTCCTGTAAATTGTGCTATTTTAATGAAATTCTGAGGAATTTAAACTCCATCTGATTGGCTATGTTAATTTCCCATTTTGATATGATAGTGTAAGCAAGAAGGTACATGTACTCAGGGCATCAAATTTAGATAGTCCCTTAGAGTGCTCTTCCTAGCTTGCTAGGAAAGACTTTTACTTTCATGTATGGCTCCAGACATCCCTGACTCCCAGTCACATCTACAGGTGGAGAATTACTCCCTTTCATTTCTACACAGGTGCAGATTTCCCCCCAGTATTCTCCAGGTAGGTCTTACCTTTGGTTTTCAAACTATTGCCATCAACAGGAAGCTGTTGGAGTGTCCTAATTAGCAAATATTATTGGAAACCCTATTAGAAGGAAACAATTGCATTGGTGACCAAGAGCAAGACAGAGACTAAACACACACCAACATATAGATGGTGGTGTATGTAGACATAGTTTCTCTCATTCACAGGTAAGTAAATAAAATGTCCAAAATCTTTCTCTTCACCTGATTAAAATAGTAGATAGGTTCAGGTAGAAACCATATACAAGTTCAGCTGAAAACTTCCAAATGTTTGCATCAGTAATTTATTTCATTCAAACAACAGTCATCAGGCATTATTAATTAAATGAGTGTCATGTAGAAGATACAATGGGAAAAAGAGAAAAAGAAAAAAAATGCCTTGCTCTCTCAGAATTTACATTCTACTGAGGGCAGTGAGAAGGAGGATGACAAAACATAAATGGATAATAAATGTGGGATAAGTACAAACTTACCCAAAGCAATTTCAAAGGAAAGAGAGAATTAACAAATGCTAGACCTCAAGAAAGGTCACCAGCATCAGTTGTGTCAGTTGTGCCTTGAAGGAAGCTAGGAATTCTAAGAGATAGAAGAGAGGGAGGGATGTATTCAAGTTGTGGGCAATCACCTATGCAAAGACCTGGAGACAGGAGATAGTTTAATTCATAAATATAATTTTTCTCTTATCAGATTACAACAGATAACACAAGTTAGACATCAAACTGTTATTATTGAATTTCTTTCCTTGTGATTTACAGATTGTAATCTGTAAAATGAGAAGTTGGATGAGATTGACTCTGGGGTTCCTTCTGTCTTTAAGTCTATGCTTCTATGGCAAGAAAAACTAAAGGAAATTACATGCTCCTTGTCTCCTCCCCTCCTTGCTGAACACAGAAAAATGGGAGAGAATTGGGGATAACTAGCTTACCATCTGACTTGCTTTTCAGTCTTTGTACTAGAAGGCAGTATGATAGACTGGAAATGACTCTAGTTTCGGAGCCAGACCACCTGGATTCAAATACCCCTTTTTTCTTTCAGTACAGGATTTAAAGACCCTTAATCTCTGTAGACTTTAGTTTCCTCATCTGTTAAACAAAAAGATTAAAGAATATTAATCTTAGGAATCTTCCAGCTCTAAATCTATGTTCCTAGGATTCACCTCAAGGTTAGTTTTTAGTGCTTAAGAGAAGGGAGGCATGTATGTGTCTTTGGATTTTGTCAGGACAGTGCTACAATGACCTCTCTGAGGTGAGTCTTCTTGGTTTTCCATGTCTACTGAATTTACGATGTCATAGACATTGCATAAGCTACACTTTGAACTCTGCTTTCTTCAATGTTAGTCAATATTATTGAGTGAGATTCTCCCCTCTGTGGACCTCATTTTCTTCTTCTGGAGGGCTGAATGACTTCCAATTTGCTTTGCCCATCTAAATCCTATGTTCTTAAACCAGGGTTTACTCTAGGGTGGCTATCCCATTGTGGGTGAACATTAGACTCACTCTCTTCCAAGATCATGTCAATTTCTCATCTACCATTAAAGCTTTTGGGGTCTAAGTTTCACCAGCCAGTTGGATCCCAACCAAGGAAACATAAGTGTTTAAGAAGTTATTCTCTCTTATGCTTCCCATATGTAAGAGCAGTGTAGGGATACCAATTCTCTTTTTTCAGTCTAGGTTTGAAGAACCCTAGGTATTCTTAGAAAAAGAAAGACTCCAACTTCTTCATGGAATGAATAGGAAGCTATGATGTTTGTTGGAGAGAGTCTCTTCAAATAAGGGAGATGCTTTTTCCTCCTGTCTTTAAGGTTTTGAGCAAGCATCTTTGAGTTCTTTCCCTCTGAAAGAGTTAAAGGAGAGTAGTGAGGAATTCCTTCAGAGCTGGGTTCCACACATTTTGGATAAGTAGAATTTTACTATAGGCTAGTGATCATTGAAAAAGAATGGGCCAAAATAGTACCTGATATTCTTTAAAGTAAATGGTTCTATCCAACTGTTGAAATTGAATCTGTAAGACACCTAATGCCAGACTTGACTAATAATTATAATTTACATTTATATTGTGATGTTAACTTTGTAATATGCCTTATATTTGTTGCTGATGTCAACTCTTTGAGGTAAGTGCGGCAGACATACTTTTTGCCATTTTATAGATGAAAATGAGGCTGAGAGAGTTAAGTGAGTTGCTTAGAGTTGTATCATAATTGATGTAGAATTAGAAATCACATATTCCAAATTGCAACTCCAGGTCTTTATGCACTATGTAAAGGTGCCTCCAACTATCTTTAGAGTTGGAAGGAATCTTAGATCTCATTTAATATAAGCCTGCTATTTTCTAAAGGAAGAAACAGAATTGCTGAGTGGTTTTAATATGATGGAGATGTCAGCACTCCTATGGAGAAAATGCTTCAATTCTAGTCTTTTGATGGAGAGAAAAACACTTTTTGTAATGGAGAATGATACCAAGTGAGTCACAAATTACACAAACCACCCCATTTTCTGCAAATGGAAAATGTCTCAGATTAGAGTTGAGTCACCGCAGTCCAAAGTGAATGTTCTGTGCCCCAGTACCTTGGTGACTTTGGGTGAATCATATCACCTCCTTATGTGTCAGTTACCTCTTCTGTAAAACAGGTGTTTGACTTAGTCTTTCAGGTTCTTCAATACCTTAGAACTTTATAGTTAAATGCTTATATATCTCAAAAGATGGAAATCTATTTTTTCCCTACAGAAAAGCAAGGGAGAAGGGTATGGGAGGGGGAACAATTGAAGGTATGGCAGATTGGGGGAAGAGGAAATCAGAAGCAGATACTTTTGAGGAGGGATAGGTCAAAGGAGAGAATAGAATTAATGGAGGGTGGGAGAGGATAGAGGGAAGTATAGTTAGTCTTTTACAATGTGACTGTTATGGAAATGTTTTGCATGACTACACATGTGTAACCTTGCTTGCCTTCTCGATGAGGGTGGATGGGGAAGAAAGAAGGGAGAAAATATGGAACTCAATGTTTTGAAAATGAATGTTAAAAATTGTTTTTACATGCAGCTAGGAAATAAGATATACAGGCAATGGGGTATAGAAATCTGTCTTTTCCTGTAGGAAAATAGAAGGGAAGGGCATAAGAGAAGGAGGGTGATAGAAGGGAGGGCATTTTGGAGGAAGGGGTAATCCGAATGCAGGCTGTCTTGGGGTAGAGGGAGGGGAGAGATGGGGAGAAAATTTGAAATTCAAAGTCTTGTGGAAGTGAATGTTTAAAACTACAACTAAATCAATAATAATAATAATAATAATAATAATAATAATAATAATAATAATGATGATGATGATGATGATGATGATGAATAAAAAAAGATCTATTTCAGGGATGTTATTATCAAGGATTTCCTCAGAGATCAAGAAATGATTTCTGCCTCACAGGTTTAAGTGATCTATTGTCCAATTACTGTTGGGCACACTCTGGGGACTCTAATTCTTTCAGCAGATACTGACTTATCCCATTATGTCCTTGTTCATTTATAGGTTAGAGTAGACTAGATGGCCACTGAAGTCTCTTCCAACTCCTAAATTCTGTATTTCTTTGTCTCTGTCTTTCATTCCCACAGCTTTTCTTTCTAGTGAACTGTTTCCTTCTTTCAGCAGTGAGTTCAAAAACAAGAATTTCCTTGAAGTTTATAGCTATGAAAATATTTGATTAATTTTCATTTTATTCTTTACTTGTCTCATTAAGTTGAATTCTAGAATTTTCTTTTTTGGGGAGGGGTAAGCTTTGGGTTTAGTTATAGAACATTAAGTGGTATGAACAAAACTATGACTGACTGTTAAAAGAGAAGTAACATTGCATGGAGGAGAGGACCCACTGAGTCAGGAAAGCCAGATTGCACATTCTATTTCTGACATCTACAAGCACAGTGCAAGGCATTTTAACTCTCAATGCCCAAAGAAACACTCTAAAAGTGTCTTGATATCCAGGAGTAGAGGGATTTTCCTCAATAGCATTTTTGCATGTCTATGACATTGTAGGTCTAGTCCAAAACAAATACAACACATCAGATCTCTGACATACACATAAAAGACTTCTCCCTAATCCCTTGTGTCCATGATGACCTTCTCTATGGAATTCTGCCATTAGAGATTCACTACTTTGGCTAAAACTTCTAAATCTGGGAAATCAAAGGAAACGTGTGTGTGTGTGTGTGTGTGTGTGTGTGTGTGTGTGTGTGTGTGTGTGTGTGTATGTGTGTGTGTGGTTCCTGGGATTTTTAGCTTAGATACTAACAATGTTGCTTCCACCAAATCACTTCATCTCTTTACTTCCCAGACCTGCAGTTTCCTCCCCTCTAAAATCGAGATCGTAGTGCTTGTGTTTAGTTCTGGGCAATCCAGTCTGGGAAGGATATTGATAATTTGAAGGACGCCTGGATGAAGGATGATCAGGGTGGTAAGAAATCTTGAGAACATGAGATATATTGTTTAGTTGGAAGAATCAGGGATGTTTAATCTGGAAAAGAGAAGATTTTGGGAGGGGGTTTCCATGATGACTTCTCCATGTGTTTGAATTGCTATTTATACGAGTATGATAACAGGACACTTAATTTTAATAGTGTTAATATCAAATGTAATATTCCCTTCTCCATCAAAAGATCTTCCTGACAGTGAGAGAAGCCCCTCCCTCTACACAATCCCAGGGATGTCATTGCTTTCCTGCTCTTGAGGCACTTTACTCCCAAGAGTTTGGACTGGATTCCACCCTGGGAATCTAAGTTAATCCAGTAAACAAAAACTAGCTTGTGCTAGTCACGGTTTCCCAAGGTGACTCAAGTGTCCTTGCTCTCTCTCATTAAAGTTTGGAACAATTTGGATAATGAAAGAGCAAACAACCACAATAAAGTGGGTTTTCTTTCTCAGATTGCCAAAAGTTGCTGGAATGTCATGACCAGGCCTTGCTGCTCATGTGATTCCTACCCTCGTTTTCTTCCTGAAAGTATAAAAACCTTACTGTAAATTTTCTTGGTGGATTCATGATATATACATTTATGTGTGCTCATGATACACAGGTTCCCTAGGCTTACAAACTTCTTTGTGAGGATTAAAGATGTGTTTTCCTCTATAATCAATTTATTTTGAGTTTGTTTTATTTCAATACTCAACAGTGATTACATTTGTTCTGTTTTGTCCTGGGGGAGAACTACAGATAATTAGGGGAAAGTCCAGAGTCCAGACGTCAACTTGCAGAAAGGAAAAATTTGCCTTTTTTGGCAAGGAGGTGATGGTGTGTTGAACTTTGAGTTAGGAAGTTAAGAGGTCAAATATTGCCTAGACATTTACTAGCTGCATAGTTCTACACAAATCATTTAACCTCTGACTCAGTTTCCTCATCTTTAAAATTGCAATAATAATATTATCCCGATGTGCTTCTTGTGAGGATCAAATGAGGTTACATGGGTTAAGTGGTTTGTAACATTTAAAATGTTTAAAAGTTATCTAAATGGTATTTTTCATCATTATTACTAATAAAAAGTGTCTCAAAGGGGAATGGGTTGCTTCTAGGAATCCGATTTCCCCATCACTGGATGACTTCAGTTGAAGGCTAAATGACCTCTTGGCAGGTATGTGAAAGTGAAACTCTTGTTCAGGTGTGGGCTGAGGTAGAGTCCACTGAGATTCTTTCCTTTCCTGAAGTTCTGTGTCCTGAGATTTGCTATACTGTGAAGAGAGGTCTTTTGCTATTAGAAATGGTAGCATTTTTCTTTCTGAGTGTAGGATTGGAGTTTCCTAGTAAAAGATTAGTTGTACAACCCTTCTATCCAACCAGACTAATGTCCGATGTTAGAGTATTTTCAGATTCTATACTTGAATGCATGCTGCCATGGTGGGGGTAGGGAGGGAGAGGGTGGGGAGAAAATTTGAAACTCTTGGGATTGTGGAACTGAATCTTGTAAACTAAAAGTAAATAAACAAATCAATTTAAAAAATATTAGTTAAAGTTTCTTTTTTCTTTGGTAGCGATATCACTCGGACATTCACACCTAGATATTCCATTTGCCAATGTGTTGGATAAATAGCAGGGGCTCTGAGGAGATGGGATGTTTCTGTTTGGGGGAGATGCAGGATTTTAATTAATTTATGTTTCTTCCTAAAAGAAGAAACCAGCTATGGCCATTATGGTTGAATTCTGGTCAAAATGTTAATAAAAGAATCAATGTACTTTAAGGGCTTCAATCTCTCAGCTTGTGTCCTCTCTACCCCTCACCATGTGCCCCCCCCGCAATTGTGTAGAATACAGGAAACCAATAAAACAATTTAAGCAGAAACGTCACCAGCTGATCACATCTTCTTTTCTATATGACTGTGTTTACAAAATCCCTCCTCACAACAACCCTGTAGGACTGAGAGTTGTTTAGTCATGCCTGACTCTTCCTGAATCCATTTGGGATTTTCTTGATAAAGATATTAAAATAGTTTGCCATTTCCTTCTCCAGTTCATGTTCTAGATGAGGAAACTCAGGCAAACAAGGTTAAATGACTTGACCATGATCACACAGCTAGTTAGTGTCTGAATCTGGATTTGAACTTAGGAAGAAGAGTCTTCTTGACCCCAGGCCCAGCACTCTATCCATTGTGCCACCTAGCTGCTCAGGGGACTGGGAGTAGGAATATCTTTATTTCCTTTTAATAGATTTTAATAATATTCTTCTTAACAAAAGTATTTGTTCTGTAAAGCTTGGACTCAGTCAAGAGACTGCACCCAAGGACCTTTCAGAAGGCCACACGTGGCCTTAAGGCTACAGGTTCCTCCCCTCCCTCCCCACCATCTAGACCAACCAGTTGGATGACCTTGTCCAAGAGAATGTGGAATAATGTAAGCCATCACATTTCTAGTAAATAACCTTGAGCTACATGATGACCAAAAATCCCACCTGTCTATACATGCATCCTCACATACACGTATATACATGTATGCACACACATATTTTGTTGTTGTTATTCTCATACATATATGAGTGAAAAAGGCAGAGTGTTGGGTTTGGATTCAGGAAATCCTTCATTCAAATGCCTTCTGTAACATTGACTAGGTTTGGGCCTTTTACCTCCAGGGGTCAGACAGCTCCTTAGGATTTTGGCAGTGTGGCATATTAAAAAGACAACTTGGGTTGGGGATAAATGACTTGGCTTCAAATGAAAGCTCTGTCCCTTAGAATCTGTGTGACTTTAGGCCAATCCTTACATCTCTTAGGACTCCAGTCTCCTCACCTGTTGAGGTGTTTGACTTGATGGTGGCTCAGTTCCTTTCCAGCTCTAAATCTCTCTATGGAGATATCAAAGCTATACAGATAAGAGTGGAAATGATATTGGCTTTGGAGTCAAGGGGATCTTGGTTAAAAGTGCACCTCTGTCATTGCCTGTGACCTTAGGCAAGTCATACCACTTTCCTGAGTCTCAGTTTCCTCAAATGTAAAATTCAAAGGGTTGGTCAAGATGGCTCCTAAGGTCCCTTCTATCTTTATATCATAGATAGTATGTACTCTCTAGGGGGAGACACTTCCTACACTGCAAGGCCACCCAGGCTGGGTAAATCATAGAGCCTTTTGTATATGCCTAAGGTAACAAAACAAACAAGTGAGAATCATTGAGTTATAAAAGAAAACTAGACTGAGGAATGTAAATATTATGTTTGGCTTCTTGTTCTTTTCTCTTTTTGTTTTGGGACATATTTGACTTTCTTGACCTTCATTTTTACAGATATGTCAAATGGGAGTGATATTCCTTGTTTTAGGTACCATATTCAGATTGTGTGTGTGTGTGTATGTGTGTGTGTGTGTGTGGTGTGTTAAGTGTTTTGTAGACCTTGCAAAGTACTTAAGTCAGATGTCTTTTAATCACGAATTTGGTTAGATGTTAATGAAGAAAAATATTTCTGACATAGTTTGAAGTGATCTATTATCCACATAGTGTTGGGTACACACAAGGAGACTGTTTCTTTCAGCAGCTATTATTTTGCCCAGCTAGGTCTTTGTTTACAAGGCCTAAAGCACCTTTTCTTTTCCATGGAAAACATTCCATGGATCTCATTCATTTATGGATTGTAGGAGACCAGAGACTCCCCAGGTCCCTTCCAACTCTCAGGTTCTATGATTCTGAGAGCCTGTGTTTCAGTCTCAGGTCACTTAAAGTCTTTTTTCCACAGAACTTCTTTTTCAAGTAGGATGTATTCTTCTTTAACTAATGAGTCAAGAAAATCATCTTTTCTCAAAGTTTGTGGCTACAAAAAATACACTCCAGTATTTTATTACTTGAATCTATTTGTCTATTAATTACATTTATTTATTCATATTAGATTTATTATTTGAATATCTCAATTGATTGAATTCCTTTTCTTTGTTGGGGGGGTTTGAATATTTACAGAACATGATGTGAAATGCACAAAACAATTAAGATACTATGACCCTTAAGAGAGAAGCAACATTGAACAGAGGAGAAAGCTGGCTATTGAGTCAGGAAAGCCGGAGTCCAAGTCCCACCTCTGATTGGATGACACTGAGCAAGGCATTTTACCCCACAGAGGCCCAGGAAGCTCTATAAAATGGTCCTGATTTGGGGTGGCTAGGTGGTACAGTGAATAGAGCACCATTCCTGGAGTTAGGAGGACCTGAGTTCAAATCTAGCCCCAGACACTGAACACTTACTGGCCGTGTGATCTTGGGCAAGTCACTTAACCCCAATTGCCCTGTCCTTCCCCCCCCCCAAAGAAAAAGAAAAAAAAACTGCTCCTAATCTTGATTACTAGACTATGTTGGTGTCTGACTTGGTGTTGACACTAAGGGGACCATCAGTCACTTAGTGAGAGGATTTAGCCCTTCCGAGAGCAGATCTCTCAAAGTGAAGTGTTCCATTAGCCTCAGCCTTCCCAGCAACAGGGATCATAGGTTTTCACCACTGTGCCCAGCAGGGTGTCATTTATGAACTAGGCAAAGAAGACACACAGAGAAAATTTGGTTTAGAAACATATTAAGTTCAACTGGAAAATAGTAGGGAACAGGAAGAGGGGAGAGGGTACTTAAGAGGGATGATAGAGGTGGGGAGGGAATAGTCACAAGCCAAAAACCAAGCCAAACTTGCATGTAGATGGATCATAAAGATGAACCATAAAGGAAGCATTAACAGGGGAGACAGGAAGTAGGAAGGAGGAACCAGAGATCTGGGTCTGAACTGGGTGAAATAGAGAAGGGCAGAAAAGAAAGATGAGACCGCTCCCATTCCAAATCACTAGTATTGAACCTACTGTCTTTCTTTCACACCTCCATCATTGTAAAGGACTGGGAACATAATGGAGAAAAATATACATAGTATATGATGCAAAAAATACAATTAACAATAACTATAATGAATATGAATAGTTTAAACATTACCCAGCTGGCAGAAGGTGCCCAAATGAACCAGAATCTAACAATATATTGTTTATAAGAAAGACACCTGAAAAAGATTCACGTGGTTTAAGTGAAGGGCTGGAGCCCATGTCTCCAGAGAGTTAAAAGCAACAACAACAAAGACAAAAATAAGGCAAAATCATGGTGACATTTAATCTCAGACATCACAACAGCACAAGTGGTCACAGTGAAGAGACAAACAGAAAAATTGTATTATATTTAAAGGCACCATAGATCATGAAGTGTTGTCAATTTTTAATACCCATGCACTTAGTATAGTACTAGGTGGCACAGTGGATAAAACACTGGCCTACAACTGAGTTCAAATCTTACCTCAGATGCTTAGCAGCTGGGCAACTCACTTAATGGATGTTTACCTCAGTGTCCTCAACTATGAAATAGGACTAATGATAGCACCCATTTCCCAGATTGTTGTGAGGATCAAATGAAGTAATACTTGTAAAGAATTTTCTCCATTTATTTGTGCATGACATATTGCTATATAAATATTAGTTTTTATTATTTAAAGTGAAAGCTAATGCAAGCAGGTGGGAAAATGTTATTACAATAGTTGAGGGCTCAGTTTACCCCCCTCAGATCTTGACCAATCTCCTTAAGAGATAAGCAAAGTAATTAAGAATCTGAAATGAAATTTAAATATCAAATATCTCTGATATATGATAAATAAGAGTCAGAAAAAATATACATTTAAATGAGCTTAACACAACACATTTATTATAAAGTGGAAATATTCTTGGCCACAAAAATTCATAAATAAACACAGAAAGCAGAAATATTAAACATTCTTATGATAAAACAATAACTAATAATGGGCTTGATAAAGGATTCCAACTTAACTGAAGACTAAATAATCTTAAAGGATCTATGTGACAAAGAACAAATTATAGAAACATGAAATAATTTTATTAAAGAAAATTACAAGGTAATGTACCAGTAGAAATGACATCAAAGAAGAGGATGTACCATCTGCTTTGTTGCTACACCATGGGAGCTGTCCAACTGATTTGCTTCTGAAACCTTCCATATGTGTTATCTCTTCCATTAGAATGGGAACTTTTTGAGATCAGGGCTGTCTTACTTTTCTGTCTGAATCCCCAATGTTTAGCCTAGCACCTTATACACAGTGGGTGCTTAATGAATGCTTCATTCATTAATTGATTCACTCATGCAACTTACATATTTTACATATTTTACTAGACTGTATGAATAAAATAATTCTGATATTCTTTTTTTGGTCACAGGATGGTGCCATAAATCCAGGCTAACCAGTCCAGCATGATTTTTAAAAATTTTCAAAACACAAATGTTTGTGACATTCATGCTTATTAAAAATGAAGAAAACTAAAATGAATATTTCAGTTAGAAGATGCCAGTTAGATTTAAGTAATAGAGCAATTTAGAAAAAAAGATATTTTCTCGCTGACTGCTTTCTTGATTTTCCCCCAGAAAAACTTATAATTTGGGGAGTATGAGCATTATCATTAGTTTCTTTTAAAGAATTATGAGTTGCTTTACCAAGATAAAGGGTTTAGGGTCTAGGAATGGGGAAACTTAAGCCTCAAGACCACATGAAGCCCTCTAGCTCCTGAAGTGTGGCCCTTTGACCAAATCCAAACTTCACAGAACAAATCCCCTTAATAAAAATAATTTGTTCTGTAAAACCTGGACTCAGTCAAAAGGCTGCACACAAGGACCTAGAAAGCCACATGTGACCTCAAGGCCACAAGTTCCCCATCCCTGGTAGACACTTCCTAACCATAGCCTTAATATCCTATGTGGCAAACATAGTAAACCTCAATGTCAACGCTGGGATTGGATCATAGGATCAGAGATTTAGAGTTAGAAACATCTTAAGAGAATATCTATTTTCCTTATATTAAACATGAGGGAACTGAAGACCAATAAAGAGCAGTAAGTGCTTTATTACAGAGCAAAGTAGTATAATATAGTGGAAAGAATATTTTACTAGATACACAGTCTGAAGAGTTGGTCTATCACTTAACTTGGCTGAGCCTTAGTCCCCTCATGTTGAAAATGAGGATACTACTTAAAACTCTCTGTTTATAAAAGTTATTACAAAGAAAATGTATTTTTTAAACCTTAAAGCTCTATTGCAATGGCAACTATTGTAGTGGACTTACTTGAGTGTTAGAGATACTGAGTGACCCCAAGAGACTTTGATGCACAGGAATTTGAACATTCTAAGAATGGTTCAACAATTAAATAAAAATAATCCCTTCAGTTAAAGGAAGAAAACATTGCATTTTCATATTAAATGGAATCTCTATATACCAGTCCAAGTTATGAAGATGCCAACTCCCATCTTATTAGTTTATTGCTTAATAGCATAACTCCCAGAAAAGGGGGCACTTGAGGGAGAATATCTCCCCAAGATAAAGGGGACACAAGTATACTTCTTGGGAAAATGCTCCCTCTCTTCCCCAAAGAAGTTTTACAATTCTGCTATGAAATTGGCCCTTCTTCATGATGAGATGGTGGTGGGTGAGGACTGAATGGTAAGAGAGAAAGGATGAGATAAAATTCTGAGAAACAGAAGAGTAGGCAACCCATTCTGACACCCTCTTTCTACTTTTATAGGGGAAAAATCAAGAACATGTAAGTTGAAACATTTTTAATTTCCCACTTCTTTACACATTTTAACAAAGTCAAGGTATTCACTAGAAAATAGTTGGACTCAACAAGGCATCCTCACCAAACTAATGCATTCAGTAATGAAGAATAGGGAACATGGGCAGTAAAAATATGACTGTCTTAAAGCTAATAAGCCCCAGCAAAGTGTTCTTTACTAACCACAACTTGACTTGGCCATTAGCCTGCTCAAGGACTACATGTGATTCAATTGCTGGTTCATTTAATTTCTCTCGATGGGCTTGGTTATTTAGAATAAGGAGAGCTTTCTGTAGTTATGATGTTGATGATGCCAACCAAGGCAGAGAAAATTGCTGGGTGTGCCTCAAAATTTGCAGAGATAAGTGCCTCTGAAATACTTGGCACTTGAGAAATAGATAACGGGAATTTTTTAGTTGAACTATCTAAACTCTATCTACCATGTCAACACAAATCTATGAGCCTCCTTTGTTTTTTAACTCATACAATAAGTTATCCCTTCTGAAGGCAATAAAAAGAGCAAAATGTCAGTATCCTTTAGATGTGTGATAACAAGAAGTCAAGTGACCATGAACTTATTACATGCCTGCTATATACCAGACACCATGCTAAGCAAAGCGGGGGATGGGGGGGATAAAGAAAGACAGAAATAGACCTTAATTTAAAGAATTCACAGGGAGACAAATGCAAACAACTATGTACAAACTATATGTATATGTGAATTGGAGATGATTTGAAAGGGAAATTCTTAGCATTTAGGAGAATGAAGACAGGTTTCTTGTAGAAGAGAAGGTTTTTAGCTGAGATTCAAAGAAACCAGGGAAGCCACGAGATGGAGATGAGGAGGCAGAAAATTCCAGGCATGGGCTACAGGCAAGGGAAGGAGTCACTACTTTAAAATCACCTTTTCACTTTGATTTTTTTTTTTTAGCAAACAATATAATTTTATTATGGTAGTCCCATACATGACATATATGTGTCTCTCTCCTAAAGAGAAAGCATGCAGTTTAATACAGGAATAGATAGTTATCTGGTAAACATGCAGTGCATTCTCCCAGAACATATTGAATTCTGCTTTCATACATCTGCCTTGAGGCCATACAGTCAAGGATTTAATGTTTTGCATCTTTGCAAATGAGGAAACTGAAACTTTTCCAAATTGATTGCTCTAGGAAGTATCCAATTTGAATTTGATTTCAGATCTTGTCCTCAAATCTAGTTCTGAAGAGCTATGCATCAGCTGCCCTGTCTCACAGAGGGCAGGATTTCACATGTTTCAAGGATCCATTTCACAATTTAAAGATGCACACAATTCACTAGTAAAAAATGAAATCTAGGACAGTATCTTTTCTTCATAGCGAGACTTCCAAATAGGGAAGGCAACCATCTATGCCTCTCCCATCTTCACTTCAATCAACTCTGGAAGGACTGCCAGAATGTTTCAATAGAAACGTTGAGCTATGAGATCCACAGGTAGAAACTTGGACCTTGATCTTGGATTTCACCACTAGAAAATGCTGGCTGAACATAACTCCTTGAAGTACAAGGACTTAAGCAAGGGAGCTGATGGTGCCACACTGCTCATTTGTATTCAGACCTTATGTGAGGAATCATCATATACTCAGGGGTCCTCACTTTGGACAAGACAAAGAAGTGACCATGAAGGGCAAAGTAAGGAGCTTTTTAGTGTCTTGGCCTCCTTTGGCAGTCTGGAGGAACCTATGGATTCCTCAAAATAATGTTTTTTACATGCCTACAACCAAATATATTAAATTCCTATAGGAATTTCAATTATACTAAAAGAGTCACATACACATATGAAACATACACAGTAATTTACATAAAACATATTCACAGACCACAAATAAAGAATCCTTGGATTAGATAAGGATCTTTCTGACTCTAAAATTCTATGACCTGGACTACATATAGATTGGCAACCATGCTATATAAAGATTGGTTGAAGGAAATGAAAATTTTTAGCCTAGAATCAGAGACATGGTCAGTGTCTCAGAGTCTTTAAAGAACTCTCATTGGTTTGAGCAATTGCATTTTTTTTGTTTGATCCCAGAGGAAAGTTCTAATAGCAACAAGGGGAAACTGCAATGAAGAAATACCAGACTTGCTCTCAGTAAATGGGAATCTCACAAACTGGGGAGTAGAAAGGTTCCCCTTCCCTGAAGGTCTCCATGCAGGGGCTGATCAGTAACCACACATTAGGTATGTGCTAGGAAGAATTCTTTTTCAGGTATGGGTTGGACCAGGTATCTGCTGAAGTTGCTTCTACTCTTTTTTTTTTTGATTTTGTCATTTTGGGTGATAGAATATAGACATTTTTCACATTTTCACTCATGAGGAGCATGAATGACTTTCAGTATTTCAGGGAATACCAATGTGGCTATAATGGTCATGCTTAAAAGGCTATGTTCTGATAACTTAGCAGGTAGTCTTTGAGAATTCCTCTGGCCCCAGACTTCATGACTCTGTGACCAATTTGGTGATGAGCCTATTCATGTTAGCTAGCCTGGGCCTGAGTGGCCAGATCAACAGTGCATTCATTGGCTTGTATTTAGTCTTTGCAGTTTGGAAAGACCTGCCAGAGAATGTCCTTTGACAGTAAAGCCCCAGAGGAAGAATGGCAGGGCAGGCGAATGTCCTCAATGAAGGACAAACAATGATCATTAGAGGTGACATTTGGGGAGTGTTTTAAAGTTCACAAATATTTACAAAGATAAATCTCACAGTAACCCCGTGTGTCAGATACTACAATTGTTGTGATTCCCATTTTACAGATGAAGAAACTGTGGCTTTGAGAAGTTAAGTAACTTGCCCCTGGTCACATAGTTAGAAAGTTTCAGGAGCAGGTTCCCAGTCTAGATCGTCCCTGATCCAAGTTGGTAATTCTCTCTATTGTGTCACATCATATCTCTTATAGAAAGAAACTGTGATACTTTAAACAAACATCAATACAACAACAACAACAACAACAACAACCCCAAATGCTTTGTGTCCTCAGCACCCGGCACAAAGCTGACGTGAAGCAGAAACTTTTAAGATTAAAACAAATCCAAATGAATTGTGTTAAAAATTGATTGACTTGGTCAATATAAATGCACATTACGTCACAATATCTTACTTAGCTAATGTTTCTTTGCTTTTTCCTTCCTTCCTTCCTCACTCCCTTCATTCCCTCCTTTCCTCCCTCCTCCCTTCCTTCCCTCCTTCTCTCCTTCCCTCCTTCCTCCTTTCCTTCCTTCCTTCCTT
>CM053583.1:15513757-15531160 GCA_028627135.1 Pseudochirops cupreus | reverse complement strand
AGGAGAGACAACTTAAAAATTATTGGACTACCAGAAAGCCGTGATCAAAAACAGAACTTAGAAAGCACCTTTCAAGAAATTCTCAGAGAGAATTGCCTGGATATTCTAGAACCAGAGACCAAAATAGAACTTGAAAGAACAATGACCAACTTTGCTTGATTCCACCCCTGCAATGGGCCTAGATTTGGCTCATCTTCTCAATTCCCCTGTCATCACTACTATCCACCTAGTCTTTTACTATAGTCTCCTTACAGGTATTCCTCTTTCCACTCTTGCCTCTACTCTCCCTAAACTGATTCATCTTCCATGCCACTTCCAGAATAATCATATGAGTCTATCTATCAATCATTTTATCTTTGAGTGTTCAACGATTTCCCATTGACTTCCTTTGAAGTAAAGGTGGAATTCTCTATCTGAATGCCAGCATTTGAATTTTTAATAAGTAAATTTCTTTTTGGTGTCCATTAAACAGAGTTTGTAACATTGATATAACACAGAGTCCAACGACTCACTATAATTGCCTGAGTTGTTCTCCATGCAAGAACATGTTTTTAATTTTGTCTATCTCCTATGCTATATTTTGTCGATGTTTATTTTGTTCAGTTATTTTTCAGTCGTATCCAACTCTTCATGACCCCATTTGAGGTTTTCTTGGCAAAGAAACTAGAATAGTTTGACTGTTCCTTGCCAGCTCATTTTACAGATGAGGAAACTAAGGTAAACAGGGTTAAGTGACCTGCCCAGGGGTCACACAACTGGTAAGTGCCTGATGTTGGATTGAATTCAGGAAGATGAGTCTTCCTGACTTTCCAAGCCTGGCACTCTATTCACAATGCCACCTGGTCGCACCTTGCTTATGTTAGAAACTAAAAAAAAAGTTGTTTATCTGTCATTTAAGGGCCTTCACCATGTGGTGGAATACTACTTTACCAGGCACATTTCATATTACTCTCCTCCAAACATTCTTTATTTCAGGACTGCTCTCTGCCCCACTCCTACCGTTGCTTGTGAATTCCTTTTATTTACAAAATGCCCAATGTCTAGAATGTCTTAAAAGCTCTCTTATTCATCAGGGGAATTTCTATATATTCTTGAAAACTCAACTCAAGTAACACCAATTTTGAACATGGAATCAAAAGATCTAAATCTGAATCCTCAAGCTGCCATTTCCCACTTTTGTGACCTTAATTACATTATTTACTCTCTATGGACTTTAGGCTCTGAATCTGCAAATCTACAGATGACCTCTGAGGTCTTTTCTAGCCCCATAACTGTGATACTGTGGTCTTAAAATCATTCAAGAATTGTTTTCTTGCTAGTGATGCCCTAGCCCCACACTTGAGCCCAATAATTCTTTTTCCTTTGTGCTTCTCTGGTATGCCTGTCATGTTAATCTTATGTTATTCCATTTTCTATTGTATATAATTCATGTCCTGATACAAAACTTCCTTTTAAAAATGGTCCTATGGATGGAATCTTTGACCTCCTTGTTCCTTAGGCTATAGATAAGGGGATTCAACATGGGGGTCAGTGAAGTATAAAATACAGAGACAAGTTTATTGGTATCCATGGAGAAACTTGAGTTAGGTCGCACATAAATGAAGAAGAGGGTGCCATATAAGACAGTTACAGCAGTGAGATGAGAAGAGCAGGTGGAGAAGGCTTTCTGTCTCCCTTCTGCAGAGTGGATCCTCAGGATGGCTGTGAGGATATACACGTAGGAGATAAGGATGATCAGGCCACTGAAGATACCAACAATCCCAGCAATAACAAAAACTAATAACTTGTTGATGCTGGTATCAGCACAAATGAGGGAGAAAAGGGGAAAGATGTCACAGAAGAAGTGATTGATGACATTTGGGCCACAGAAGGGGAGACGGAAAGCAACAGTGGAGTGAATCATGGTATTTATGAACCCAACAGCATAGGGGATAGCCACCAGTTGATTGCAGTGTTTCTGGGACATTGCAATGGAGTAAAGCAATGGGTTACAGATAGCAACATAGCGGTCATAGGCCATGGATGCTAAGAGGAAGCATTCAATGGTCACAAAAAGTCCAAAGAACCATTGTTGTAAGGCACATCCCAGGAAAGAGATGATCTTCCTCTCCTCAAAGAAGTCCCTAAGCATTTTGGGAACCACCGTGGAAGAGAAGCTCATGTCCACAAAAGACAGGTGGCTGAGGAAAAAATACATGGGGGTGTGAAGGCGGGCATCAATCCGTATGAGGATAATCATTCCCAGATTGCCTGTTATGTTAATGAGATAAAAAAGTAGAACTAGAAGGAAGAAGATGACCTGCAGCTTTGGGTGATACTTCAAGCCCACAAAAATGAATTCAGTGACTCTGGTGTAGTTTCCATTAGCCATTTATTCCTGGTGCTTTCTGCTGAGGGAAAGACAAACATATACCATTGTAGGACTTTTGGATTTTGAGGTAGGGGGGATCTTATGCTTCAACCTGTGGAGCTGCGAAACACCTTAGAATTCATCTAATTCAATCCTTTCACTTTTCAAATGAGGAAACAGGCTTGTGATCATTAATGTCACATAACTGAGTCAAGATTTAAATATTTGGACCCTAATTTCAAATCCACTCTACTTCCCTGTCATTTGAATCAATATCTTCAGTCATATGTATCTGTGTCTATGAAGACATATCCACTATCACTAGGGAAGAGAGAGTTGTTTTGTTTTGCATTGTTCATGCTCTTAGTGGTGGTGTTGTTGCTGGTGGTGATGGTGGTGATGGTGGTGATGCTGGTGGTGATGGTGGTGTTTTCATCTCTGACCTCAACAAATTTATGAAGTCAAAGTTGACTCAGTACTTAACATTAAATTTTTTGAAATATAACAAGAACGATAGTAAGTGACAATTAGTTTGGAACAACTCGTTTAATGCTAGAAAAGCCATAGGAATTTATGATCTTACTCAGTTCTCCAAACTCCAAAATATTGTAGTGTGTAAGTTACTTGAGACCAGCAATGATTTGGCTACAGTTTTATTTTGTCATAGCAATTATACTATATATGTGTTTGTATCGAAATTCAAGCCATTTTATCTTAGCCAAGTGAAAGCAGATTGTTCTGGTTTATACATAATTACTTAGTTCTCCATCAGTTGAGTTTGGAATTCATGATACGTACCATTTTTTTAGTCATTTCTTTTATTGCATTTTAAATTGTGTTTTTTTTTAAGAATGGATGCACTTCACTATGATATGCAAAGTTTACAGTTCTTTAAGACCACGCTTTAGTGACTGTGAGAGATATTGCTGTGCCTGTAGTTATGGAAAAGTCAAATATTTCAAGAATTGCCCCAAACTGCAATATTATCAGAGCAGTTACACTTCAAAAAAAATGTATCACTAATAATGCAAAAAAATGCTAACATTAAGCAGTCTATTTAATGCCCACAAAATAACTGAAGACATTGGTTGGGGCCGTGCAGATGGAGTGGTTACGATCATTTATTTTTCAACATGTCATAAGCATCTTCAAGTTTTAAGACCATAAAATCAATACTACAACAACAAAACAGTTATTAACCATTGTTATGAAGGAAAGGACATCAAATATCAAATGGCAAGAAGGTTAAGAGACTGGATTATGTAAGACTGAAAAAGGATCATTTTTTCCACATAAAACTCTCTTTTTCCTTCAAAGCTATACCAAAATTTCTGTCAAAAGACATATGGGCAAAACTGTTAGATGTAGGCATCTTCATCAGACTGTAAAAACTTTACATTCTGGAATATTTTTTGGAATTCTCTTGGTCCTAAAATCTTGTCCCATAGTGATGGTATGATAAATAATGTTATATATGTTAATACATTGAAAATCAAAATTATTTTGAAATTATAGGGATTCATAAATCAGGATGAAATATTGTAATATGTTCTTTCACCATACTGTATATCATGAAAGGTGAAGAAATGTATCCAATACATGAATAAAAATTACTGGTCACTGGCCTGGGAAATTAATTTCCAACTGAAAGCCTATGGACCATAATCAAGTCTACACTTGGAAATATGTATTGTTCTTCACAGGTAGCTTAATATACAATGTGGTAAAATTGTAATTTCATAATGAAGAACTGAAGAATATATGGTAAAACATTGTAAACCTGTTAAATCAGCTTCAAACAAGTGTCCTTAATAAAAGGACATATTGCATTTTAATTGGTTTTTAAGGTGTAAAACTTTGTAAGGCTTATTGGATGTCAAAAAATTCAATTGTACTTGGTCCCAAAAAATTTCTGCAAAGTTGTAGTATCAAAGGATCTGTAACTGTAAAAGATCTTCAATAGCATCTCATCCAAACCTTTCATTTTATAAGTAAAGAAACCGAGACTCAGAAAGGAGAAGTGGCTTGCCTGAGATTACCCAGCTACTAAACAAGAAACTGATATTGAGTCCCAGTTTCTAGTCTCCAAATGCAGGATTATTTCCTGTCTTCCATGCTGCCTTTCTGTCCCTCCTAGGTCAGAATTCCTTAGTGAGCAGAATTGGCTAGATGGAAAAAGAAGTAGAAAAGCTCACTGAAGAAAAGAATTCCTTAGAAAGCAGGTTTGGGGAAGTGGAAGCTAATGACTCTAGATCACATCAGGAAACAATAAAACAAAGTCAAAAGAATGAAAAAAGAAAACTTGAAGTATCTTATAGGAAGAACAACTAACCAAAAAAATTGTTCAAGAAAAGATAATTGAAGAATTATTGGATTACTTGAAAGCCATGATTAAAAATGGAGAGCCTAGATAATATATTTTAGGAAATTATCAAGGAAAACTGCCCAATATCCTCGATCCAGAGGGAAAAATAGAAATTGAAAAAAAATTCTACTAATCACCTTCTGAAAGAGGTTCCATTAATGAAAATTCCCAGGAATATTATAGCCAGAGCTCCCAGACCAAGACAAACATAATGCAAGTGTCCAGAAAGACATGATTCAAATATCACAGGGACAAAGTCAGGATCATGCAAGATTTAGAAGTTTCCATGTTAAATGAGCAGGGGGCTTAGAATATGATGTGCCAGAAGACAAAGGAACTCAGATTACAAGCAAGAATAACCTACCCAAAGGACTTTGAAGCATTCCTAATGAAAAGACCAGAGCTGAATAGAAAATTTGACATTCAAACAGAAGACAGAAGAGAAAACTAAAAAAGTAAACATGAAAGAGCAATTATAAGAGACTCAATGAAGTTAAATTGTTTACATTCCTACATGGAAGGATGATTCATGTGTAACTCCTAAGAACTTGATTAGTATTAGGGCAGTTGACAGGAGTCTACACAGACAGAGGGCATGTGTGTAAGTCAATTATGTTGGAATGAGATTTTTAAAAAAAGAGAAAAAGAGGGAGAAGGGGGAAGGAAGAGTTAGAATGGGAAAAGGTTTTATATTAGATGAAAAAATAGCGAGGGAATAGTGGGTGATTTCTGAACCTAAGTCTCATCAGATTTGGTTCAAAAAGAGAATATGTATGTATGTATTATATACACACACAAATGTGTGTACACACATTCAGTTGTATATTGAAATCTATCTCACCTAATAGGGAATAAGAGGGGAAGGGAATAAGATTTATTAGGGGGGAGGAGTGATAAAAAGGAGGCCAGATTAAGGGAAGCTGTGTTCAGAAACAAAATAGGTTTTTTAGGAGGGAGAGGATAAAAAGAGAAAGAGAAGTATGAACAGAAGAAAATAGGATGAGTGAAAAACATAATTAGTAATCTTACATGTAAATGGGATGAGCTCATTCATGAAATGGAGGTCAAGAACAAAATGCATTAGAAACCAGAATCCAACTATATATTGTTTACAAGAGACACACAGAGTTAAAACAATGGGCTAGAACAGAATCTATTATGCTTTAGAAGAAGTAAAAAAGTCAGAGGTAACAATCATGATCTCAGACTGAGCAAAAGCAAAGATAGGACTCATTAAAATAGATAAAAAGGGAGCTAAATTTTGCTAAAAGGAGCCATAAACAATAAAACAATACTTTAAAAATTGTAGCAAGTTTCTCTGACAAATGCCTCATTCATCAAATATATAAGTAACCGAGACAAATTTATGAAAATAAGAGCCATTTCCCAGTTGATAAATGGTCAGGGATGTGAACAGACAGTTTTCAAAAGAAGAAATCAGAGCTGCCTATAGCTATATTTTAAAAAATGTTCTAAATCTTTATTGATTAAAGAAATTCAAATCAAAACAACTCTGAGGTGCCTCTTCACATCTGTTAGAAATGAGAAATCCTAGAGGGGATGAGGAAAATGACTGTTGCTGGAGTTGTGAACTGGTCCAACCACTTTGAAAAACAATTTGAAACTATGCCCCAAAGGCTATCAAACTGTGCATACCCTCTGACCCAGCAATGCCACTCCTAGGTCTGTATCCCCAAAGAGAATGAAGAAAAAGGATCTGTATACACAAACATATTTGTAACAGCTTTTTGTGATGGCAAAGAACTGTAAATTGAAGGGATGCTTATGAATTGGGGAATGGTTGAAAAACTTGTGGCATATGATTGTGATAGTATAATATTGTGACATAAGAAATGACATGGGTGTGCTTCAGGAAAAAACACAGCAAGATCTGTGTGAATTGATTAAAAGTAAAGTGAGAAGAACCAGAAGATCATTGTGCATAGTAACAACAATGTTGTAACCATGAAAGACTTGGTTGCTTTGATCAATCCAATGATCTAAGATGATTCCAAAGATGACGAAAACTCTACCCACCTCGAGGGAGAAAAATGATGAACTGAGTGCAAATTGAAGCATATTTTCCTTTATTTTTTTCTGTTATTTATTTATTTATTTTTGCATTGTGGCTAATACAGAAATACATTGTTTATGATTGATTATCATTTTGCTCTTCTCAGTAGGTGGGGGAGAAGTGGGAGAAAATTTGGAACTCAATATAAAAAACGAATGCTAAAAACAAGTAATTCTTTAAAACAAATGTGGTATATGACAATAAAAGAAAAAAAGAAAAGTGTGAATGAACTGGAGCAAAACACCAATTATTCTACCCTAGTGATTTCTCTGGTCAGAACAAAGGCTTCCAAAAAATCTCAACACATAAGAAGAAAGTAACACCCTTCAATTGTGGTGGTGTGGGAAAGAGTTGAGATCCCTACTCTTAGAGTCAAAAGACTTACACCGAAGTCTTGACCCTGGCACTCATTAGTCTCCCCACCTAGAGAATGTACCAACAGCTCTTTCAGCCTTTTTTTCCCCATTTATGCTATGAGGATCATATGACTCAGACCACCTCCTTCGTGTTGCTATTGGGAAGAAAGTTATTTTCACTTTTTTTTCCATGAGTCAGATCATGTAGTAGAGAGAGGGCTGGACTTGGCACTAGGAAGACCTGAATTCAAACATGTATTATCAATGTGACCTTAGGCAAGCCATTTCCCCTCTTTCACTCCCAGCTTCGTCCTATATAAAATTGTGATAATAATAGGCTCTATCTTATATGGATCAAATGAGATAAGATGAAAATTGCTTCACAGTTTCCCCTTGTTGCTATTATAACTTTCCTCTAGGGTCAAACAAAAGAAATGCAGTTCCTCAAATGTATGAGAGTTCTTTGAAGTCTTTGAGACACTGACCATGTCTCTGATTCTAGGCTAAAAATTTCCATTTCCTTCAACCAATCTTTGTATAGCATGGTTGCCGATCTATATGTAGTCCAGGTCACAGAATCAGAATTTCTGAGTCAGAAAGATCATTTTCTAATTCAAGGATTCTTAACCTGTGGTCTGTGAATACGTTTTATGTAAATTATAGTGTGTGTTTCATACGTGTATGTAACGCTTTTTAATATAATTGAAATTCCTATAGGAATTTAATATATTTGGTTGTAGGCATGTAAAATACATTATTCTGAGGAATTCATAGGTTCCTCCAGACTGCCAAAGGAGGCCAAGACACTAAAAAGATCCTTACCTTGCCCTTCATGGTCACTTCTTTGTCCTGTCTAAAGTGGGGACCCCAGAGTTGATGATGATTCCTCACATAGGGTCTGAGTACAAGAGAACAGTGCGACACTATCAGCTTCCTCACTTTGGTCCTTGTACTTCAAGGAGTTATGTTCAGCCAGCATTTTCTAATGGTGAATCTCAAGATCAAGGTCCAGATTTCTACCCGTGGATCTCATAGCACAATATTTCTATTAAAACATTCTGGCAGCCCTACCAGAGTTGACTGAAGTGAAGATAGGAGAGGCATAGATGGTTGCCTCCCCTATTTGGAAGTCTCGTTATGGAGGAAAGATATGTCCTAGATTTCATTTTTTAATAGTGAATGTGTGTGTATCTTTAAACTGTGAAACGGCTCCTTGAAACGTGAAATCCTGCCCTCTGTGAGACAGGGCAGCTGATGCATAGCTCTTCAGAACTGGACTTGAAGACAAGATCTGAGATCAAATCCAGATTGGATACTTCCTAGAGGAATCAATTTGGGAAAGTCTCATTTTCCCCATTTGTAAAAATGCAAAACAATATTAAATCCTTGACTGTATCACCTCGAGGCAGATGTATGAAAGCAGAATTCCATATGTTCCGGTAGAATGCATTGAATGTTTACTGGATGACTGTCTGTTCCTGTATTAAAGTGCATGCTTTCTCTTTAGGCAGGAAAGCATACGTCCTGTATGTGACTACCGTAATAAAATTATTTTGTTTGCTAAAAAAAAGCAAAGCAAAAAGCTGATTTTAAAGTAGTGACTCCTTCCCCTACCTGTAGCTCATGCCCGGAATTTTCTCCCTGCTCACCTCCACCTCCCGGCTTCCCCGCTTTCTTTGAGTCTCAGCTAAAAACCCTCCTTCTACAAGATGCGTTTCTTCATTCCCCTAAATCCTCAGTTCACATACGCGTGTGTTCGGTACATTACTGTTTGCATTTGTTTCCCTGTAAATTCCACCAAATTAAGATCTATTTCTGTCTTTCTTCGCCCCCCCCCCTTTGCTTAGCATCGTGACTGGCATGTAGTAGGCACTTAATAAGTGTCTGTTCACTTGACTTCTTGCTATCACACATCTCAAGGATACTGACATTTTGCTTTTTCTATTGCCTTCAGAAGCAATAACTTATTGGATATGTTAAAAAAGAAAGAAGGCTATCAGTAGTTTTGTGTTGACATGGTAGATAGACTTTAGATAGTTCAACTAAAAATTTCCATTATCTATTTCTCAAGTGCCAAGTACTTCAGAGGCACTTGTCTCTGCAAACTTTAAGGCACACCCAGCAATTTCCTCTGTGTTAGTTGGCACCACCAACATCATAGCTATAGAAAGCTCTTTTCATTCAAAATAACCAGGCCCATTGAGAGAAATGAAATAAACCAGCAATGGAACCACATGTAGTCCTTGAACAGGCTAATGGCCAAGCTAAGTTGTAATCAGTAAACAACACTTTGCTGGGGTTTATTAGCTGTAAGACAGTCCCATTTTTACTGCCCATGCACCCTATTCTTCACCGCTGAATGCCTTAGTTTGGTGAGGGTTTCTTAAGTCCACCTATTTTCTAGAGAACACCTTGACTTTGTTAAAATGTGTAAAGAAGTAGAAAATTAAAAATGTTTCAACTTACATGTTCTTGATTTTTCCCCTTTGAAAGTAGCAAGACGGGGTCAGAATGGGTTGCTCACTCTTCTGTTTCTCAGAAATTTCTCTCTTGTCATTCATCCCTCAAATTTCAGTCCTCATCCACCACCATTTCATCATGCAGAGGAGCCAATTTCATATCAGAATTGTAAAATTTCTTTGGGGAAAAAAGGGAGCCTTTTTCCCAAGAAGTATACCTGTGTCACCTTTATTTCGGGGAGATATTTTCCCTCAAGTGTCCCCTTCCCTGGGAGTTATGCTATTAAACAATGAACTAATTAGATGGGACTTAGCACCCTCATAATCTAGACTGGTCTATAGGGATTCCATCTAATATTAAAATGAAATGTTTTCTTCCTTTAACTGAAGGGATTATTTTTATTTAATTGTTGAACCATTCTTAGAATGTTCAAATTCCTGTGCATCAAAGTCTCTTGGGATCACTCAGTATCTCTAATACTCAAGTAAGTCCACTACAATACTTCCCATTGCAATAGAGCTTTAAGGTTTAAAAAATATATTTTCTTTGTAACAACTTTTATAAATGGAAAGTTCTAAGTAGTATCTCCATATTCAAGGTGAGGGGACTAAGGCTCAGCCAAGTTAAGTGATAGACCAACTCTACAGACTGTGTATCTAGTAAAATATTCTTTCCATTATATTATACTACTTTGCTCTGTAATGAAGTAGTTACTACTCTTTATTGGTTTCCAGTTCCCTCATGTTAAATATAAGGAAAATAGATAGTCTCTTAAGATGTTTCTAACTATAAATCTCTGATCCTATGATCCAATCCCAGCATTGACACTGAGGATTACTATAATGTTTGCCACATAGGATATTACGGCTGTGGTCAGGAAGTGTCTACCAGGGATGGGGAATGGTGGCCTTGAGGCCGCATGTGGCCTTCTAGGTCTTTGGCTGTGGCCTTTTCACTGGGTCCAGGTTTTACAGAACACATCCTTTTTATTAAGGGGATTAGTTCTGTGAAGCTTGGATTCAGTCAAAGGGCCACACTTGAGAACCTAGAAAGCTACATGTGATCTTGAGGCTAAAGTTTCCCCATCCCTGGACCCTAAACCCTTTATCTTGGTCAGGCCACTCATAATTCTTTTAAAAAAACTAATAATAATGTTCATACTCCCCAAATTATAAGTTTTTCTGGGGGAAAATCAAGAAAGCAGTCTGTGAGAAAATATCTCTTTTCTAAATTGCTCTATTACTTAAATCTAACTGGCATGTTCTAACTTTGAAATATTCATTTTACTTCTTTTCATTTTTTATCAGCATGAATGTCACAAAAAATTGTGTTTTGAAAATTTTAAAAAAAATCATGCTGGACTGAATACCCTGGAGTAATGGCACCATTCTGTGACAAAAATAAGAATATAAGAATTATTTTATTCATACAGTCCAGTAAAATATGTAAACTATGCAAGTTGCATAAGTGAATGAATTAGTGAATGAAGCATTTATTAAGCACTTACTGTATATAAGGTGCTAGGCTAAACACTGGGAATTCAGACAGAAAAGTAAGACAGCCCTAATCTCAAGAAATTCCCATTCTAATGGAAGAGAGAACACATATGGAAGGTTTCAGAAGCAAAACAGTTGGACAGCTCCCATGGTGTAGCAACAAAGCAGATGGTACATCCTCTTCTTTGATGTCATTTATACTGGTACATTACCTTGTAATTTTCTTTAATAGAATGATTTCATGTTTCTATAATTTGTTCTTTGTCACATAGATCCTTTAAGATTATTTAGTCTTCAATTAAATTGGAATCCTTTATTAAGCCCATTATTATTGTTTTATCATAAGAATATTTAATATTTCTGCTTTCTGTATGTATTTATTTATTAATTTATGGGGCCAAGAATATAACCATTTTATAATAAATATGTCATGTTAAGCTTATTTAAATGTATATTCTTTCTGACTCTCATTTATCACATATCAGAGATTTTTGATATTTAAATTTCATTTCAGATTGTTAATTATTTTTTTGTCTCTTGAGGAGACTGGTCAAGATCTGAAAGGGGTATACTGAGCCCCCAACTATCATAATAACCTTTTCCCACCTGATTGCATTAACTTTCATTTTAAATAATAAGAACTAACATTTATATAGCAATATGTCATGCATAAATATATGGAGAAAGTTCTTTACAAATATTACTCCATTTGATCCTCACAACAATCTGGGAAATATGTTCTGTCATTAACCCTATTTTATAGCTGAGGAAGCTGAGGTAAACAGCCATTAAGGGAGTTGCCCAGAGTCGCCCAGCTGCTAAGGATCTGAGGTAAGGTTTGAACTCAGGTGTAGGCCAGTGTTTTATCCACTGTGCCACCTACTACTGCATTAAGTGCATGGGTATTAAAAATTGACAACACTTCATGATCTATGGTGCCTTTAAATATAATACAATTTTTCTGTTTGTCTCTTCACTATGACCACTTTTACTGTCATGTTGTCTGAGATTAAATGTCACCACACTTTTGTGTTATTTTTGTCTTTGTTGTTGCTTTTACTTCTCTGGAGACATGGGCTCCAGCCCTTCACTCAAACCATGTGAGTCTTTCTTTTTCAGGTGTCTTTCTTATAAACAATATATTGTTAGATTCTGGTTCATTCGGGCACCTTCTGCCAGCTGGGTAATGTTTAAACTATTCATATTCATTATAGTTATTGTTAATTGTATTTTTTGCATCATATACTATACTTAACTCCTGACCAAAAGTCCAACACACCATCACCTCCTTGCCAAAAAGGCAAGTTTTTTCCTCTCTTCAAGTTGATTTATGGACTCTGGACTTTCCCCTAATTATCTCTAGTTCTCCCCCAGGACAAAATAGAACAAATGTAATCACTGTTGAGTACTGAAATAAAACAAACTCAAAATAAATTAATTATAGAGAAAAATGGATCTTTAATTCTCACAAAGAAGTTTGTAAGCCTAGAGGACCTGTGCATCATGAGCACACATAAATGCATATATCATGAACCCAAGGTGACCACCAAGAAAACCTACAGTAAGGTTTTTACACTTGCAGGAAGAAAACCGGGGCAGGAATCATGTGAGCAGCAAGGCCTGGTCATGAAATTCTAGCAACCTTTAGCAATCTGACTAAGAAAACCTACTTTATTGTCATTGTTTTCTCTTTCATTATCCAAATTGTTCCAAACTTTAATGAGAGAGCAAGGACACTAGAGTCACCTTGGGAAACCATGACTAGAACAAGCTAGTTTTTGTTTACTGAATTAATTTAGATTCCCAAGGTGGAATCCAGGTCAATCTCTTGAGAGTAAAGTGCCTTAAGAGCAGGAAAGCAATGACATCCCTGGGATTTTGTAGAGGGAGGGGCTTCTCTCACTGTCAGGAAGGTCTTTTGATGGAGAAGGGAATATTACATTTGATAGTAACAATATTAAAATTAATTTTCCTGTTATCATACTCATAAAAATAGCCCTTCAAACACATGGAGAGGTCATCATGGTAACCCCCTCCCAAAATCTTCTCTTTTCCAGATTAAACATCCCTGATTCCTTGAACTAAATAATACATCTCATGTTCTCAAGATTTCTCACCACCCTAATCATACTCCACTCAGGCGTCCTTCAAATTATCAACATCCTTCCTAGACTGGATTGCACAGAACTAAACACAAGCACTATGATCTCCATAGGAGAGAGGAGGAAACTGGGGCTCTGGGAGGTGAAGAGATGAAGTGATTTAGTGGAAGTAACATTGTTAGTGTGTAAGCTAAAAATCCCAGGAACAACACACACACACACACACACACACACACACACACACACACACACACACACACACATTTCCTTGATTTCCCAGACTTAAAAGGTTTAACCAAAGCAGTGAATCTCTAATGGCAGAATTCCATAGAGAAGGTCATCATGGACACAAGGGATTAGGGAGAAGTCTTTTATGTGTATATCAGAGATCTGATGTGTTGAATTTGTTTTGGACTAGACCTACAATGTCATAGACATGAGGAAATGCTATTGAGAAAAATCCCTCTATTCCTGGGTATCAAGACAGTTTTAGAGTGTTTCTTGGGGCACTGAGGGTTAAAATGCCTTGCCCTGGGTCATACTGCTTGTAGATGTCAGAAATAAAATATGAACCCTGGCTTTCCTGACTCAGTGGGTCCTTTCCTCCATTCAATGTTACTTCTCTTTTAAGAGTCAGTGATAGTTTTGTTCATTTCACTCCGTGTTTTATAACTAAACCCAAAGCTTACCCCCCAAAAAAAAGAAAATTCTAGAATTCAACTTAATGAGACATTTAAAGAACAAAATGAAAATTCATCAAATATTTTCATAGCTATAAATTTCAAGGAAATTCTTATTTTCTGGCTTATTACAGAAAGAAGGAAACAATTCACTGAAGAGAAAAGCTGTAGGAAAGACAGGAACAAGGAACAACAGAATTTAGGAGTTGGAAGAAGCCTCAGTGTCCAACTAGTCTAACTTATAAATGAAGAAGGACCTAACTGGGCAAGGCAGTATCTGCTGAAAGAATCAGAGTCCCCAGTGTGTGCCCATCAGTAATTGGACAATAAACCACTTAACAATGTGAGCCAGAAATCATTTCTTGATCTCTTGAGGAAATCCTTGATAATAACATCCCTAAAACAGATCTTCTTTATTCTTTATTATTATTATTACTATTGATTTATTTAGTTTTAATATACAACATTCACATCCACAAGATTTTGAATTCCAAATTTTCTCCCCATCTATCCCCTACCCCTGCCCCAAGACAGCCTGCATTCTGATTACCCCTTTCTCCAATCTGCCCTCTTGTCTATCAACCCCCTTCCCTTATCCCCCTCCCTTCTATTTTCCCATAGGAAAAGATAGATTTCTATACCCCATTGCTTATATATCTTTATTCCTATTGGATGTAAGAAAAATTTTTAACATTCATTTTCAAAACTTTGAAGTCCACATTCTCTCCCTTCTTCCTTCCCCATCCACCCTCATTGAGAAGGCAAATAAGGTTACACATGTGTAGTCATGCAAGACACTTCCGTAACAGTCATGTTGTGAAAGACTAACTATATTTCCCTCTATCCTGTCCCACCCTCCATTTATTATGTTTTCTCCTATGACCTGTCCCTCCTCAAAAGTGTTTGCTTCTGATTGCCTCTTCCCCCAATCTGCCATCCATTCTATTGTCTACCCCCCTTGTCCTCTTTCCCCTTGCTTTCCTGTAGGGTAAAATAGATTTCCATCTATTGAGATATATAAGCATTTAACTTTAAAATCCTAAGGTATCTAGGAACCCAAGAGACCATAAAGTCGAACACCTCAGTGTTATCCTCTGTTTTACAGAAAAGGCCACTGACACATAGGGAGGTGATATGATTCACCCAAAGTCACCAAGATAGTAAGGCACAGAACATTCACTTGGACCATGGTGACTCAACTCTAATCTGAGACATTTTTCATTTGCAGAAAATGGGGTGGCTTGTGTAATTTTTGACTCTCCAGGTATCATTCTCCATTACAGAAAGTGTTTTTCTCTCCATCAAAAGACTAGAATTGAAGCATTTTCTCCAAAGGAGTGCTGACATCTCCATCGTATTAAAACCACTCAGCAATTCTGTGTCTTCCTCTAGAAAATAGCAGGCTTAGAGTAAATGAGATTTAAGATTCTTTACAACTCTAAGGATAGTTGGAGGCAACTTGACATCATGGATAAAGACCTGGAGTTAGAATTTGGAACAAGTGATTTCTAATTCTGCATTAATTATGAAATAATTCGAAAAAACTCACTTAACTCTCCCATCCTCATTTTCCTCATCTATAAAGTGATGAAAAGTATGTCTGTAGCACTTACCTCACAGAGTTAGCAGTAACAAATATAGGGCACTTTACAAAGTTAACACCACAATATAAATGTAAATTATAATAATTAGTCAAGTCTAGCACTTAGTGTCTTATAGATTCAATTCCATCAGTTGGATAGAACCACTTACTTTAAAAAATATCAGGTACTGTTTTTGCCCATTCTGTTTCAATGATCACTAGCCTATAGTAAAATTCTACTCATCCAAAATGTGTGGAACCCAACTCTGAAGAAGTTCCTCACTACTCTCCTTTAACTCTTTCAGAGGGAAAGAACTCAAAGGTGCTTGCTCAACACCTGAAAGACAGGAGGGAAAATCATCTCCCTTCTTTGAAGAGACTCTCTCCAACAAACATCATAGCTTCCTATTCATTCCATGAAGAAGTTGGACTCTTTCTCTTCCTAAGAAAACCTAGGGTTCTTCTAATCTAGGTTGAAAAAAGAGAATTGGTATCTCTAAACTGATCTTAAATATGGGAAGCATAAGAGAGATTAACTTCTTAAACACTTATGTTTCCTTGGTTTGGATCCAACTACCTGGTAAAACTCAGACCTTAAAGGCTTTAATGGTAGAAGAGAAATTAACAAGGTCTTGGAAGAGAGTGAGTCTAATGTCAGCCGACAATGGAATAGCCACCCTAGAGTAAACCGTGGGTTAAGAACACAGGATTTAGATCTGCAAGGCAAATTGAAAGTCATTCAGCCCTCCAGAAGAGGAACATGAGGTCCACAGAGGGGAGAATCTCACTCAATAACATTGACTAACATTGAAGAAAGCAGAGTTCAAAGAGTAGCATACACAATGTCTGTGACATCATAAATACAGTAGGCATAGCAAACTAAGAAGACTCACCTCAGAGAGGTCATTGTAGCACTGTCCTGACAAAATCCAAAGGCACGTGCACCCCTCCCTTGTCTTAACCAACCAACAAATAACATTGAGGTGAATCCTAGGAACATGTATTTAGAGCTGGAAGAGCCCTAAGAATTAATCTTCTTGAATCTTTTCATTTAACAGATGAGGAAATGAAGTCTACACAGATTAAAGGTCTTTAAATCCTGTATGGAAAGAAAGAAGTTGTATTTGAATCCAGGCCCTCTGGGTCCAAAACCAGGGTCATTTCCAATCTATCATATTGCCCTCTAGTACAAATACTGAAGAGCAAATCAGACAGTAAGCTAGTTAGCCCTAATTTTCTCCCATTTTTCCGTGTTCAGCAAGGAGGAGAGGGGACAAGGAGCATGTAATTTCCTTTAGTTTTTCTTCCCATAGGAGCATAGATTTAAAGACAGAAGGAACCCCAGAGTCAATCTCATCCAACTTCTTACTTAACAGATTACAATCTGTAAATCGCAAGAAAAGAAATTCAATAACAGTTTGATATCTAACTGGTGTTATTTGTTGTAATCTGATAAGATAAAAATTATGTTTATGAATTAAACTATCTCCTGTCTCCAAGTCTTTGCATAGGTGATTCCCCACCATTCGAACACATCCTTCCCTCTCTTCTGTCTCTTAGAATTCCTAGCTTCCTTCAAGGCGCAACTGACACATTTGATGCTGGTGACCTTTCCTGAAGTCTAACAGTTGTTAATTCTCTTTTCTTTTGAAATTGGTTTGGGTAACTTTGTACTTATCCCACATTTATTATCCTTTTATGTTTTGTCATCCTCCTTCTCACTGCCCTCAGCAGAATGTAAATTCTTAGAGAGCAAGGCATTTTCTTTCTTTTTCTCTTTTTCCCGTTGTATCTTCTTGTTATGGGAATCTGAAGATCTTCCCTGCCCCTAGGCCCTTTGCTAAACTGGCTACGTGACTCTGAGGACCTTTGGATATTTGGAAGTATACTCTGTTCCCTAATAGGCTGAATGTGGTCACGTGGAGCCTGTGGCGCCAG
>CM053583.1:15489857-15513257 GCA_028627135.1 Pseudochirops cupreus | reverse complement strand
CACAGCAATGATCCCCATGTTGAATCCACTTATCTATAGCCTGAGGAACAAGGAGGTGAAAAATGCATTCAGAAGGAATTTAGGAAGGAACAAATTTCTTCTGGCCAAATAAGAATGAGATGCTCTTGTGACATTCTATGAATGAGGATCCATTCTGTGACTAGGGAGTGAGGGACCTTATTAAGTGGTGATTAGAGTGGAGAATGGTGATATCTGCAGTATCTTGGCTGGAATCTCTTCTTGTGGGTATACACAAAAACACACAAATTTACACATAGACATGCATACACATAGATATACACACTTATATATATGTTTGCACACACACACACACACACACACACACACACCTTTAAGACCTTTAAGCTTGTGGGTAGTTCTTTCATTCCAGGTTCTGGAACCATCACTGAGAACAAAAATTAATGTGTAGAAGAAACATATACAGCCAATAATATCAGCTGATAGTCATTTACCCCTAATAGTTACATAAACCCAAAAGCCCAGTTTATGCCAGGTTATCAGCTCATCTTCCTGGCCAGCTGTTGTAGCTTTCATCCTGGGGAACAACCCCCCAAAGATGCAGCTTATCCACTGCTTCCATGGCTCCTCCAGGAATAGCCAAAGACCTAGAGAAACCTGTAATTGTCATAAAGTCCCTTAGAAATATCAAATAGTTCAACACTAGAATGTTTTTTGATCTTATTAATGGAAATTACACAAAAGAAATGGTACTGCCATCTATTTTTCTGCTTATGCTAAGGACTGTGGGACTTTTCTATCTGACTTCAGATCATACCTATATTTGCTGTCTCTCTTGCCCCTCCACCATTAGAATGTGAGCTCTTTGTGAGCACAGATATCTTACTTTTTATTTGCATTCCCAGCTCCTTAGCAACATATTTTGCACATATGTTTAATACATGTGCTTTTTAAATGGATAAAACATTAAAGCATTTGTAACCTGGGTCCATGGACTTCTATTTTTCTTTTGAAAATACATTTTGAGAACCCTTTGAATATAATTGTTTTCTTTTGTGATCCTATGTATTTTATTTCGTGCTTTTAACAACATTCTGCAGAGGAGCGTATAAGTTTCATCAGGCAGCCAAAAGTTTGACAAGGTTAAAAAAATTTAAGAACTGAGAAAAAAATTTTAAGTCTGAGAAGTTGACAGTAATTTTCAGGTACCTGCTGATATTGCAACTGAAATTGTTCATTTTGAACTCAACTAGAAAGAAATCACCCCACTCCCTTTTTATATGTGAAAAAGTTGAGACCTAGAAAAAGGAAATTAAGTGACTTGCTTGACAGCATGTAGTCATGATTGAACCAGGGTTGAAACCAAGGCCCTCTATCTTCAGTTCCAGTGTTCTTTGCACTGTTTCAAAATGTAAGCATTTTAACTGGCAATCAGGGACCTAAACTCAGTTACAACTGGCCCCACCTAAGATTTCAAGGCCTTCTTTTAGGGCTTTGACTTTGTTCCATTACTTTTTTAAAAAACTTTGAGTTTACAGCATTGAGGTCCACAATCCCTTGAATTTCAAATTTTCTCCCCCTCCATTCCTCTCCCTTTCCTCCATGGTAGCATGCAATCAAATATAGGATTTATAAATACCTTCTCATCAAACATTTAGTCAAATTGTAAAGAAGGATTATTTATAACCAATGCAGTGAACAATGAGAAAGAAGAAACAAGACAAACCAAAAATAGAGAGAAAGCAAGTAGTCTGCTTAAATCTGCGTTCAGAATCTGTACTTCTTTCTCCCTTTCCGTAATGAGTCTTTTGGAGTTGTTTTTACAGCCTTGCTTTGCTGAGAGGAGCCAAGTCTATCGCAGTTAGTTGCCACACATATGATGTGCCTGTAATAATGTACAAAGTTCTCCTGGTTCTAGTCTCCTCACTCAGCATCAGTTTATATCAGCCTCTCCAGGTTATTATGAAGCCCCTCTGCTCCTCATTTCCTATAGCACAATAGTATTCCATTACATTCATGTACCACAACTTGTTTAGCCATTCCCCAATCGATGGGCATACCTCTGATGTTCAATGCTCTGCCATCACAAAAAGAGTTGCTATAAATATTTTTGTACATATGGGTCCTTTTCTCACTTCTATGATCTCTTTGGGATATAGCCCTAGAAGTGGTATTGCTGAGTCAAAGGGCATTCACTTTTGTATAGTCCTTTGGGCATAGTTCCAGATTGCTCTCCAGAATAGTTGGATCAGTTCACAACTCCACCAACAATGCACTCATGTTTCAATTTTTCCACATCCTCTCCAGCATTTATCATTTTCCTGTTTTGTCATCTTAGCCAGTCTCACTGGTGAAATGTGGTACATCAGAGTTGTTTTGATTTGTATTTATCTAATCAATAGTGATTTAGAGCATTTTTTCATATGCTTAGAGTTATCTTTTATTTCTTCCTCTGAAAACTGTCTGTTCATATCCTTTGACCATTTATCAATTGGGAAATGACTTGTATTCTTATAGATTTAACTCAGCTCTCTATGTATTTTAGAATAAGGCCTTTATCAGAGACACTGGTAGTAAATATTCTTTCCCAATTTCCACTTCACTCCTAATCTGGGTGTTATGTTGGCTTTATTTGTACAAAACTTTTCAATTTAATGTAATCAAAAATGATCCATTTTGTATTTCATAATGTTATCTAACTCTTGTTTGGTCATAAAATATTCCCTTCTCCACAAATTTGACAGCTAATCTATTCCTTGCTCTCCTAGATTGCTTACAGTATCAACCTTTATACCTAGATCATGCACCCATTTAGACTTCATTTTAGTGTACAGTGTAACATGTTGGTCTATGCCCAGTTTCTGCCATACTATTTTCCAGTTTCCGCAGCCGTTTTTGTCAAATAGTGAGTTCTTATCCCAGAAACCGGCATCTTTGGGTTTGTCAAACAGTAGATTACTATAGTCATTGACTGTTGCGTGTTGTATACCCAATCTATTCCACTGATCTACTATTCTATTCCTCAGTCAGTACAAGTAGTTTTGATGACTGCTGTTATATAATAGTGTTTAAAATCTGGTATGGCTAGGCCACTTTCCCTAGCATTTCTTTTCATTAATTCCCTTCATATTCTGGACATTTTGTTCTTCCAAATGAATTTTGTTATCCCTATAAGACATTTTTTTGGTAGATTGATTGGTATGGCACTAAGTATTTCCAACATATCCTCCATTTTCTTCTGTTGCTTTCTTTTCCATTTATTCCCCAATTTCTTTCATTAAAAAATGTTTTAATTTGGTGGAGTCAGAGGTCAGTGATGAGGAGAATGTGATCATTTGAAAAATCCAGAATTGTTTTGTGTCCCACCAAGAATTCCCAAACCAGCCACAGTCCCCAACCCACAAAGACAAACTGCTTTGAAAGCAAAGTTTCAATGTACAACTGATAAATCAGCAGTTGTTTATAGCAAAGGTGCTAAAGTTTTTCAGGCACTGTGAATGACTGATTTTCATTCCCTTCTTAATCAAGATGGGACATTGTAAAGATTCAAGAGTGGTAAGATTAACCTTAGGTTCCCAGGAAAGGGAATACTTCATCCCCAGAATCTGTGATGTTGGGGGTTGGGTTTTTAAGTAATGAGTCTGTCCCTCAAGATATCTGGGGGTACTCTGGAATAGTTACAGTTATTTGTTACAGAAAAGACTTAGAAACACTGATTCAATACTGTCCATAAACAATGGTACTTTGAATTGAACCAAGGTCACAGCGACTGCACAGCTGTATTTGGTTAATTGATCCAACTCAACAACAGTCAGAAAATGCAATAATGTGAGGAAACTGTAGGGGAGGTGTTTAAGTAACCTGTGTAGGCCTGTTGTATTGCTGTTTCGGCAGATGACTGACAACTTGGAGGATGGCTCACCGGGGCATAACAGGCTGTGTCGATGAAATCATATCCTGCTCACTGACATTCTCTCCTGCACAGCCCAGAGGAAGGGTAAAATCTTATTTTTATCAGAGAGCACAGAGCTGTGCAGGCAGTCCATCATTATGGTTCTTTCAGATTAAAGGAAGTCAGAATGGGTGACTTTTGGTCAAGTTTCCCTTGATAAAGGAACACAGAGAACCAGTAAGTTTTCTCTTGTTTATGGGCAGTCTTCATCAGTGTTTCCTAAACCCATTTCCTTGTCTATTAAATGGGAGTAACATCATAGGGGAAATGTGAGGACCAAATGAGATGAAATACAATGCATTTCAAAATTGGCAGCGATATATTCAAGTTGGTTACTATGAAAACACTTTGCAATAACCTCCATCTTTTCCCTAAGTACTTTTTCTGCTTGTTTTATTGGAAACTTCCTCTAATCCTGATACCACCACCATCTGGTAATATTCCCTCGGGGAGTCCCTCCTCCCACTCTTTGGATTGAAGAGGTAAAAATCAGGAAACTCTTTTGTTCCTAATATCATTCATCTGTGTCTCTGAAATCTATATAATTCACCTGCATTCTCCACCCCTTCTACATCCTTTTCATACTATAGATCAATTTCTAGCATACTTGCTAACCTTTTGTTCTTTATTCTTTAATAAATCCATTAAGATCCATTGTCTTCCCAAGTCCTCAACTTCCTCAATTCCAATGATTTTTGTCTCTTTCCACTTTAGCAACCCATTACATCCTGGTTCCTTGTCATTCCTTAGACTTGCTCCTTTTTCAAGATCTTGAACTTAAAAGTTCCTCTTCCAGACCACAAACTCCTTACCTTTCATCCACTTCTCATCCTCCATGTCTCCTCCTAATTCTATTCTTTGCCCTCACTATGCCCTCTAGTCCCAAGAGATCTTTCTCTTAGCTTATCCCATTTCCCTCCTTCTGGATTCACCTTTTATTTCTTTTTGCTCCTACCTAAACTTGACCATGTGGTTAGCTATTTCAGTAAGACTCTGGATTAGCATTTAATTATCTGTTTCTCTTCTCTGCTGAGTAGGAAGATGTCACCTGGCTTCTTTAATAGAAAAGACATCAGCGTTGTGCTCCCTCCCATCTTTACCACATGCTCCCCATCCATCATTCTTTGTTACGCTGGTGAAGATGCAGTGTTTCTTCTGGGTGCTCCCTATATATAGCTAGACTCTGGTAATCATTCTCCCTTATACCTGTACCTTGAGCTATAAGCTTAATGCCCATATTCTGGGTGGTTTATACATCTTCAGGATCATAAAAGACCTTGGCCACGTGTCATTAACTTTATTTTGGCACAAATGAGATTCATCATTTCAGCACTGTCTCTTTGCTGTTAATAGCCCCATCTGCCAGTACGAAGGCTAATAAGAGCTTATATCATTCTGACTGATGCAGCTGGGCTAGAAAAGGGCTTGATGTGTCTCCTTATTATTGCTGCATCTGGATGACTGATTTATTTATTTAGATCAGAGGTTTTCAAAGTTGGGAGGAACTTTAGCTTATTTGAGATCTGGGGAATCTGAGGCTTCAAATAAAAGTGTTTTGTTCAAGTCACACATCTAGAGAGAAGCAGAGGCAACATTAGAAACCCAAACCTTGGGACGCCACATCTGATGAAGTGGTTACTAAAGTACTCTGCCTCCCTAAGAGATCCATTAAATAGCAAGCTCTCAGTGGTATCTACTAAACACTTTGCCAGGAAGTGGAAGTGAAGCATAAAGACAAAAATGTAATTCTCAAGAATCTTATATTGTCTTAGGGAAATCACCAGGTATACACTGGTACAAATGAATATACCTGCACACTAAACACAAGATAATGGACATAGATACTGGGAGCATGGGAGATCTGAGTCAAGTCAAGTCAATTAGGAGGTAGCAAGTGCCTTCTATGCACCAGACACTGTTCTAATTACTAGGCATACAAAGAAAGGCAAAAAACAGATCCTTGTCTCCAGGAGCTTACTGTCTTATTGGACAGACAACATGCAAACAACATATAAGAAGGATATGTACAGGCTCAATTGGGAATAGTCTTCTAAGACTATTAGAAGTCTATTAGACTATTAGTCTATTAGAAGACTATTAGAAGGCACTAAGATCAAGCAGGAATTGGAAAGGGCTAGGAAAGCTTTATGTGTAAATGGTATGGTGGGTGAACTGAGCTTTGAGAGAATGTAAGGGATGATGGTGAAGGAGTGCATTCCAGTCATGGGAAACAGCCTGTACAAAGGCATGACAATGGAAAATGGAATGTCCTATGACAGTAATAGCAAGGAAACCAATTTGGCTTGACCATAGAGTACATGAAAGATACGATTATGCAACAAATCTGGAAAGGTAGGAGGGAGCCAAGTTGTAAAGGGCTTTAAATGTCAAAAAGAGGGATTTGTGTTTGATCTTAGAGAAGAGAGACTTGTATCCTTGTCATGTGTAGTTGAGAAGTAGCATGAGGAGATGATCAGAGGAATCACCTTAGAATCAGAAGGCAGAAATCTCTGTTCTGGTCCTAATAAGGCCTATTACTAGTATGTCATTATTCACATTATGGGATTGTTGTGAGAAAGGTTCTGTATATAATTTAGAGGGAAGGAAACAATCATTTAAGTGCTTACTATGTGCCAAGCTCTTTGCTAAATGCTTTACCAACATTATATCATTTGATCCTCACGATGGGATGTGTATACTATTTTTACCCCCATTTTGTAGCTGAGGAAACTGAGTCTTACAGAAGCTAAAAGATGCCCAGTATCACAGCTGGTAAGTGTCTGAGGTAGATTTGAACTTAGATCTTCCTAGTTCCAGCCCAGTGCTCTAGCAACTGCACCACCTAGCTGCCCTTAAACACTTTATTTGTTTAAAGTTTATAAACTTTAAAGAGCTTAGGAGCATGGTCAGTGTATGGTGGGGAGGAAGTAGTGATGGTGTTTGGAGTAGAGAGAGCATTTCTTTTTTAATGTTGTATTCTATTTTCATTTACTTTTTAAAACATTTCCCAATTATATTTTAATCTGGTCCACATGGGCCTGGGCCCTCACACTTTGACACCTCTGCATTAGAACACCTGCTCTCTTGCTCAGTATATGAGTATTAAAGTCAATCTACGATCTTAATGAGATTTCCTGCAGCCTATCTGTGCATCTCAATCCTGCTTAACTTTTGTCCATGTTTTCCCATGTTTACTGCAGGGGGTCCACCCAACATGTTGACAGCCTTCCTCAAGTTCTTTTAACATTCCAAGGATGACAATGGCACACACAGGTAGCCTATCCATTATCTATCACATTATTACCCAACCAACCCATTCTATTTTTTGGACATAAGGGTGTTTCATCATGTTTCATTGCTGACGTCCTTTATATCACATCTTCATAAGAGCAGATTTGTGTGATGCTACAGCTTTCTCAACACGCCACATGCCTGCTTCTCCACTGGCCTCTGGATGATTCTCAATTTGAATTCCTTAGAGATGATACTGTCCTGTGACTCTCTGTCACGGAACATCAGATGAACGTTGGCATTAGAAGCATGTACCATTGAGAATGAATTAATAAAAAAGTATCTTATTGATCAATAACTATGTGCAAAGCTCTGTGCTGGGAGCTGAAAATACAATGGAAAAGCAAAATCGAACCTGCTTTCGAGAAGCTCACTTTTCACAAGAGGAAGTTAACAAAGATGAAGAGTCAGCTGTGTGGTCTGAAGGGTGCAGCAGCAAAGTCAATGGTAATTCATCTTCTTGACTCATCTGTATGGACAAAACCTTATAAATTCCTGATGTTGAACCCCTTCCTAATGCTAAGGCCTGTGCTTGTGAGAACATTGCATTCAGGTCTTCAGTAATTGGAGGGAGTTGCCAGATTGCATTCTACAAGGACTGCTTCCTTGGACTCTGACTTTGAAAGCCAGGCTGGAAACAGATCTGCTGTTCCCTTAAAGGGCCCTTGTTCCTACAACTCTTAGGCTTACTTGCCAATCAATGGAGGTTGGGTGGCTGATGATGTTGGTGGTGTTCCCCTAGTGGTTTCTGAAAACTTTGAAAGCTTTCTTCCTCTCCTGAGGAGTATGACCACTTTTCCAAAAACACTCATATATATATCTTCTATAGGTATCCCTTAAGATACTGTCTTAGGATCTCTTCTTTCACCTCTCCATTCTCAATGTGTACCACTCTCTCCATAAGCACTGGGTTCAATTATCATCTTTATATGGATGACTCCTAATTTTATATATTAAACCCTTCTGGACTCCAGTTTTACATCATAACTCCCGGCTGTAATCTTCATGTGTGGATTCTGTCTCAGATTCAACATATATAAAATAAAGTTCATGACTTCCCCACTTCAACCTGACCCTTCTCTAAACTTCCCTATTTCTGTGTTGTGTCCACCATATTGCTTTCAATAGCTCAATCTTGGGCTCATCCTTGATCTCACATATTCAATCATTAAGTAAGTCTTAATCGATCATACCTCCAAAACCTCTTTCTCATCGATCACCTCTTGTCTTCTCATGCCATCATCACAATTTAGATCTTCATTATCTTTCACCTAGCTTATTGAAACATCATCCTATTTGAGCTCCATATTTCCATGCTCATCCCTCTCAAATACTCCATAGAACTGCTAAAACAATCTTCCTCTAAAGTAGAATTATGGCCATATCATCCCCAGTTCATGAATCATCAAGGGCTTCTTCTGATTGTAATATTAAATGCAAAATCCTTAGCTTGACATTTGAAGTCCTTTACAATCTGCTTCCATCTTACATTTACAAATTTAAATTTCATTACTCCCCTTCTCACAATATAGACTTCACTCATAGTGAGCCCTTGCTTCTTGTTGAACTAGAATTCCATCTGTCTCCTTCCTACCTATGTACAAGCTGTATTCAGGTTAGGAAACCATGTCTTCATTGATTCTGCCTCTTAGAATCTCATACTTCTTACAAGACTCAGGTGAGATGCCACCTGCTATAGGAAACCTTTCCTGATCCCCCTAGTTTGGAGTGCTCCCTTTCTCTTCAAATGATTGTGTATAACACTTCTGTATTTACATGTTGCATTCCTCTAGGATAACATAAGTTCTTGGAGGGCAGGGAATATTTCAGTGTGTTATTCCCTCAATGTCTTACACATAGTTGCAGCCTAGTAACTGTTGGTGTCTAGGGGATTTCTTATAAGGGGAAAAACTCAACAGCTCTGCTTTTGACTAGTTAGTTCCTAGTGCAATATTGCATGGGTTCAACAATCTACTTTTAAAGTTCTTTCAAATCCCTTTGTTTAATGCTGGAGGAGATATAAAGATGCATAAGGTCTTACAGCCTCTAAGATCAATTATGAAATCCTCTGTTTAGCTTTCAAAGCCATTCAGAACCTAATCTAGTCTTCTCCCACTTTCCACCCCTATGTGTGCTCTTGGATTCCGTGACACTCGTCCATGTACTTTTCCTCACTCTAGACATTCCATCTCTTGGCTATTGTTTATTGTTCAGTCATTTTAGTTATGTCTGACTCTTCATGATGACCCCATTTGGGGTTTACTTGGCACAGATACTAGAGTAGTTTGCCATTTCCTTCTCCAACTCATTTTCCAGATGAGGAAACTGAGGCAAACAGGGTTAAGTGACTTGCCCCGGGTCACATAGCTAGTAAGTTTCTAAAGCCAGATTTGAACTCAGGAATATGAGTGTTTCTGACTTGGTGCAATTTCATTTGCTGACAGAGAGACAGAGACAGACATATGGAGAGAAAGAGAAACAGCACAGACAGAGAGAGAGACAGAGAGAGACAGAGACACACACAGAGACAGACAGACAGACACGGGGGGGGGTGGGAGAGAAAGACAGAGAGAGAGACAGAGACCCTCTCTCCCTCCTCAACTTGAACTCCCACCTTCTGTAGTTTCCTTTAAGTCACAGATAAAGTCCTATCTTCTGCAATAATCCCTTCCCTATCCCTCATTATGCCAATGCCTGCCACATGTTAATTTTCTCCAATTTAAGTTTAAGTGACTTGTTCATATATAGTTCTTTGAATATATAGATAACAATTTGTCTATAATTTGAATGAATAAATTAAAAAATGTTCAACACTAGGTTTTTAAAAATTAAAGATTTACTAGCATTTATTAATTGCAAGATTCAAAACTTTCCAAAAGGGGAATGGGCTCCTTCAAGGGGTGAGGAGGCCTGCCTCACCGGATGCCTTTAAGTGAAGGCTAGATGCCCATTTATCTATTTTGTGATTGACGAGACTTTTGTTCAGGGATATATGGCATCAAAACACATCCCATAGACAGCATGATGATCTCAACACTCCTAAATGCAAACCAGATTAAAATATAATTGGGAAATATTTAACAAAAAAAATACAATAAATAATAGGTGAAATTTTATTATATGGTTTTCCAAGTCAATATGTTGCCAATGGGAATCCTTATGTATGGTTTAGTGACCCCATTTCTATTTAAATTTGACACCACTAGACTAGATGATCACTGAGTTCCCTTCTGGCTCTAAAATTCTGTCCTGAGATTTCCACTGTTGTGAAAAAAGAGCTTTTATTTTAGAAATGTGAGCTATTCTTCTTGGAAGCAGAGATAGACTTCCCTTGTAAAGATACTTTAGCAAGAGGTGTTGTCTGCATGGGTAGTGTCATTGGGACCAGAGAAAAATGGCAGATAAATCCATTGACTAATATGTTGTATGAAGAACAGAGACTCTAGAGCAGCGGTTCTTGACCTGTGGGTTATGTTCAATTTGTAACAATGAAAATACATCCTGCATATCAGATATTTACATTATGATTCATAACAGTAGCAAAATTACAATTACAAAGTAGCAATGAAAATAATTTTATGGTTGGGGGTCACCACAACATGAGGAACTGTATTAAAGGGTTGCGGCATTAGGAAGGTTGAGAACTGCTGCTCTAAAGAGACACCTTGAGATTGTGGTAGGGATGGATGGGAGCTGTGGAATTCTTATAACTTTCTTCCTGAAAGTGAAACTGCATGTGGCCATCACAGATTACCCAGGACCAAATTGAGAAATAGATCAATCTTGTCTTCAGTGACCCCTGTTCCCTCTCTGTGTCCCTACAGTCCCCAGCCTCCCCATCCCATCCGCCCACTGGCATCTGAAAAGAGAAGCCAATAAAGCAATTTGAACCAAATTGTTAGAAACAGACAAAAGCAGCTCTCATTTTTATGAGGACATAATGTTTACAAATCCCCTTCCTAATAATAACCTTATGCTGTAGAGAGCAGAAAAAATTCCTCTTTTGTAGATAAGGAGACTGAGTCTAAACGATGTTAAGTAAGTTCTAAAAATAGTTTTATTGATGCATTCCTTTGGTTTTATATACTACAGGTATCCTCTCCCCCATTTCCACTGCCATGGAAACCTTCATTGCCCCAAGATAAACTATTCAATAGAACTCGTAGACACAGTGACCACACCTGACAGTGTGGGTGCTTTTCTGTTCCTGTATGCCCCTCTCTCCCATCTCTACTGAAGGCAGAGTAGTATGTTTCATCCATTGTTCTCTGGAATCATGATTGATCATTCAGCTCCTTTTAGGACTTTTTCATTATTTTGTGGCAGTTATCATTAATGTATCTTTCTCGCTGTTCCTTCATTACAAATATCCTCATGTTCATCAGAATTCCTCATGTTCATTTTGTATGATCCAGTACCATCCCGCTTGATCTGTATGCACTGAGTTGTCTAGCAGAGCTCTGTCCTAGCCCTTCTCCTCTTCTCCCTCCATACTATTTCACTTGATGAACCCATCAGTTCTCATTGATCATCTCTATGCCTATGATTCTCAGCTCTACTTATCTTGATTTTGGGGCTTTTATCTCTAACTACTTTTCAGATATACTATAGATATCTTAATGTCAACATGTTCCAAAGTGAACTCATTATCTTTCACTTCAAACTCTTCGCCTCCTCAAAATCCTATTACTCCTGTTGTAGTAATACACCATGCTTCCTGTCCCTTGGGCTAGAATCCTAGTTGTGATCCTCCGCTCCTAGCTATCTCTCCCCACTCTCCTCCTCAACTCTATCTGATGCCAAGGTCTGTCAATCTCACCCTTGTGATATCTCTTGAATATACCTCCTTTTTTTATTCAATATTGCTGGCAGCCTGATATCATGCCTGGACTATTGCAATAGCCTGCTGGTAGTTCTGCCTGTCCCAGATCTCTTTCCACTCTAATCCATCCTCCCTTCAACCATCCATCAAAGTGATTTTCCTAAAGCACAGGTCTAATAATGTAAAATCCCTTTAATAAACTCCAGTGGTTCCCTATTGCCTCTAGAACTAAATTTAAAAATCTCTGTTTAACATTCAAAGTCCTTCATAATCTCACCTCTTTATAAGTCTTTCTATTTTTAATATGGCAGTTCAGGCCACATGGTACTGAAAAGGGGGATCTGAGTAATCAAAGAAAGTACTTTGGAATGGTAGAAACAGGTAAGCAGGGTTGTGGAACATTTATCTCTTTTGTCTTCAGGTCCTGTGATGCCTGTTGTCTCTGCTTTTCCTGGATGGCAGGAACAATATACACTCTAGGGCAGTACTATGGAGAATGTCTTTGATGTTCATGGCAAGCAGAATAAAATCCTCCCTTAAGTCAACTTCGTAACTCATGGTGTGAAAATCATCCCTGAAAGGGCGTCAGAGGTTCAACCCGCTGAATTTGGAATCCTAGGCTATTTTTATTCCACTAATGCTGAGCCCTCCCATTTAGAAGGAAGCACTGGGATTCTTTGCCCCCCCTTGTGAAAGTGTTCTTGTTTGCAGATGGAAATTGAGTGAAATTGATCCATCTGGAAAGGACAAAGGCAAAGAGGTAGCCCCACAGAGGGCTACAGGCTGGTGATATACATGAAGAGACAGAGAGAAAGGATGAGAGATTGAACTGGTAAGTAAGTACCTGCCTCCACAATCTACCCCCAAATCTTAACCTGTCTTCTCCAGTTCTCTGCCTACATGTGAGATAGGAAATTCCTCAAAGAAGGAAATCCTATGCAGACTAACACCTCTTCCTTAAGTTTATGCTCTCTTTATCTTCTACTTTGGTGACGGTGTATGCCTTTTAAATTTTTACACCTTACAAAATATCACTACACTGAGGCACTTGACCTGGCTGCCTCACCTTTCCCTTCATGAAAGGGATGTTAAAACTCCCTTAGTGTAGATCCTTCACTCTTTTTCTCTTTTAATTTATATTCAAACAAAACAGATTCTGAAATTTGTTCAAACCTTCTAAGAAAAAATTTTAATCTACGCTCTGACTTCATTGCCTCTCTATCTGGAGTTGGCTAATGTGAATTTTATCAAAACCTCTCTGGAATTGTAGTTGGTCGCTTTCAAAATTGTCTTTACCATAATGTGGCTGTTATGTCAATTGTTTTCCCAGTTCTTCTCACTTCACTCTGCATCAGTTCATACGGATCTTCCCATGTTTGCCTGAAACCATTCCCATCATTACTTCTTACAGCACGATAATATTCCATCACCTTCATGTGCCATAAATTGTTCAGTCATTGTACATAAAGCATTATTATTTAAGTGCATACTACATGGAAGTCACAGTGTTTTGTCCAGAGGACAAAAAGACAAAAAGAAACAGTTCCTGCCCTCAAAGCATTTATATTCCAATAGGCACATAGGAAAGGGAGATGATGATATAGACAATGAATGTGAGGTCTGAACAAAGTTCCACAAAATAATTTCAAAAGAAAAAGAGCATTACTAAATGGAAAAAAAATCGAGAAAAGTTTCTAATATAAGGTGGCCCCCAAGTATTGTCTTAAAGGGTTTCTAAGATGGATAGGAGAGGAAGGGGGTGCATTCTAGCCATGGGTGATCACCTAAGCAAAGATCTGGAGGCAGGAGATAGTTTTATTTGTAAATATTTTGTTGTTGTTCAGACAATAGTTGTGTCTGACTCTTCATGACTACATTTTGGGGTTTTCTTGGCAAAGATCTTGGAATGGTTTGCCATTTACTTCTCCAGTTCACTTTACAGATGAAGAAACTAAGGTAAATAGGGTTTATATGATTTGCACAGGGTCACAAGCTAGTCTAAGGCTAGATATAAACTCAGGTCTTTCTGATTCCAGGTCTGCCCCTCTATTCACTGAGCCGCCTAGATGCCTCTTTTAGAAAATATAGTCTTTCTCTCAACATATTATAGCAGATAATGGAAGTTAGAAATCAAATTGTGGTGATTGAATTTCTTTTCTTGGTATTTTCAAATCCTCATCTGTAAATATGAGTAGTTGGATAGACTGCCATGAAGGTCTCTTCCAACTTTGAATCTATGATCCTGTGGCAAGGAAAAGGAAAGGAAATTACATGCTTCCTCCTCTCTCCCATTCTTAATCACAGTGAAATGGGAGAGGATTAGGACTAACTTCATAGTATTCTAGCAGACTATTTGGTATTTAGAATAGACAACAACATAACATACCAGCAAGAATCTTGGCTTTGGAATCAAAAGACCTGGATTCATATCCGACTTTTTTCTCTGCCTATGAATTTACTATTATCTAATCTGTTTGGTTAAAGTTTCTTATCTGATTAATGAAACAGCTGATCAATAGTCAGACAGATTACTCTAAGACCCCTTCTAGCCCTAAATCTAGGATTTTATTATCCCCTTTCTCCAAAATTAATTTATTAAGGATTATCAGAAGGGAAGAATGTGTCCTTGAATATATCATCAGTGACCATTCTAGCTGGGTCTTTTTGGTATTCCATGCAGACTACACAAATCATGTTGTAATCATTGTGTGTTCTAATTTTTGGAATCTGTTTTCTCCAATGCCATTGATATTATTGAATATGATTCCCTCTTTGTGAACCTCATTTTCCCTTTCTGGAGGGCTAAGTTTTCTTATAGCTCTAAGTCTCATGTTACTAAGCCAAGGTTTTTCACTGCAGGAAGTTCCCCTTTTGACTTTGGACTCCAACTTTGCCAAAATTATTTGAATTCTTTCTCTATTGGATAAAGTTCTTAAAGTTAAGAGTTCACCAGGAACCTGGCTTCCAACCAAGGAAACTCTAGTACCTTAAGAAATTTATCTCCCTTATCTGCCTGTCTTTAAGGTCAGTGTAAGGGATACCAATTCTCTTTTTCAGAGGGATTGCAGAACCCCATGTTTTCTAAGGAAAAGACAGAGTAAAATTTCTCCAAGCAATAATAGGAAGCTCTGATGGTTGGAGAGGGTCCTCACTAGGAAGGGAGATATTCCTCCTTCTTATCTTCTAGGTTTTGAACAGGCACCCTTGAATTCTCTTATTCCCTTTGAAAGAGTCAAAGAAGAGTAATGAAGAATTCTTTCAAAGAGGTGGATTCCACACATTTTGAATAGACTTCATTTTATAAATTATTTTGTAGCTCTTTAAAAGCTATGCTAAGACCTAGCGGGGGGGGGGGAGGGGAGGGGAGAATTCCAATATTCTTAAAAGTAATTGTTTCTACCGAGCTAATGGAATTCAGTCTGTACCTTTATGTTGTGAAGGTTTGTCTGATAATTGATATTATATAGCACTTGAAGCTTCATGCAGTGTCTTACATTTTCCCTCTAATGTCAACCCTACCAGTGTGGGGTGCCAGAAGTGCCAGAAGCATACTTATTCCCATTTTACAGATGAGGAAAGTAAGGCTGAGAGAGATAAAGTGTCTTGCTTAAATAACACCATAATTGCCCAAGGTAGCACTTAAAACCATTTTTCCTGACTTCAAATCTAGGGCTCTGTGTACCATGTCAGGCTGCCTCTCATTATAGATTTTCTTATTTAGAGTTGGAAGGAGCCTTAGTTTTCATCAGATACAGGCCTGCTGTTTCTAGGTTATGAAACAGAATTGCTGAATGGTTTTAGTATCATGGAGATGTAGCATCCCTGTGAATAAAATGCATTAATTTCAGTCTTAGCTTGTAGAGAACACTTCTTATGTATTGTAGACTGGTGTTAAGAGAATTTTAGAATAATGCAAGCCACCATATTTATTGTGAATGACATTCATGACTGTTGAAAACCCCACATATTATTTTTATCTATCTATCTATCAATCAATCAATGTATCTATTTGTTCATTTATTGGTATCATAGAGAAGCAAGATGGGCTGAGTTGGGGGTTTAGATTCTGGAAACCCTTTGATCAAATTCCTCCAATATTTGCTAACTTTGGGACTTTTGATGAGTGACTTCATCTCTATGTATCTCAGCTCCTTAGTACTTAAAGAGAATGGTATATTAAAAAGAGAGCGTAGGTTGGACGTGAATGGCCTGGGTCCAAATGAAAGTTCTGTCCCTTAGTACCTGTGTGATTTTAGGCAAACAATAACTGGGCCTCATTTATCTGACCTATAAAATAAAGAATAACATGAAGATGTTTGACCTCATGGTCTCTTAGGTATTTTCCTGCTTTCAATCTAGTGAGGGCAATAGAAAAGCTATACATATAAGTGTGGAAATGATGCTGGCTTTGGAGTCAGGGGATCCTGGTGGGCATTGGGGGGTCTGTCACTTTGGTCAAGTCAAGTCACATTCCTGAGATTCAGTTTCCTTAAATGTAGAATGAAGGGGTTGGCCCAGGTGGCCCTGAGATCCCTTCTACCCTTAAGTAATAGAAAGTTTGTACTCTGGGTTGGTACAGATACTTCTCATACTGGGACTTAAGCCATGCTTCAAAAATCACACATCCTTTCTGTATTTGCCTGAGGGAATACAGCAAACAGGTGAGTGTCAATGATATAAGAACCCTAGACTTAGGGACACAAGATATATGTCTATGTACCAGCTCTGTCCCACACTCACTTTGTGACATTGAGCAATTTGAAAAACTTTTCTGATCTTTGTTTTCAGATACATTGAGTGGGAGTGATAATCCTTGCAATAGATACCATGTAGATTGTGTGTGTGTGTGTGTGTGTGTGTGTGTGTGTGTATGTGAAAGAGAAAGAGAGGGAGAGAGAGAGAGAGAAAGAGAGAGAGAGAAAGAGAGAGAGAGAGAGAGAGAGAGAGAGAGAGAGAGAGAGAGAGAGAGAGAGAAGGGCTTTGTAGACCTTTGTTGTTGTTCTGCAACTGTTTCAGTGATGTCCAACTCTTTGTGACCTCATCTGGTTTTCTTGGGAAAGATTCTGAAGGGGTTTGCCATTTCCTTCTCCAGATCATTTTACACACGGGGAAAGTAAAACACAGCATTAAGTGACTAGCCCAGGGTCATACATTTAGGAAGTGTTTGAGGCCAGGTTTGAACTCAGGAAGATGAGTCTTCCTGATCTTAGGTCCAGCACTCCATGCACTGTGCCACTTAGCTGCCCCTTTGTAAGCCTGACCAAGGATCTAACTCAGAGCTATTGTGGTCAAGGATTTCCTCAGAGCATTAACCAAGAAAGAGTTGATGGCCAACATAGTTTGTGGTCAACATAGTTTGAAATGCCATGTTGTCTAAATACTGTTGGGTATATGCTGGGAACTCTGTTTCTTTCAGAAGTTTCTACCTGGCTAAGTTGCATCTTTGTTTATGAGGCTGACAGCATCTGGAAAACATTCCATGGACCTTGTTCATCTATGGGTTGGAGTAGAAAAAATGACCACTAAAGTCCCTTCCACCTCCCAGATTCAGTATTTCTGTAATCCTGTGTTTCACTCTAGGATTATTTAGAGTCTTTCCTGCACAACTGGTCTCTCTAATGTGCTGTTTCCTTCTTTCCCTAGTGAGTCAGGGAACTAACATTTTCTTCAGTCTGACATTTTTTTCAATCTAACGTAGGGGCAAGTCATTTTACCTCTACCTCTCTGACCCTCAGTTTCCTCATCTGTAAAATGGATAGCATAGTGCTTAAGTTTAGTTCTTGGTGATACATTTTAGGAAGATCATTGATAATATGAAAGATGCCTGAATTGAGAATGAGTAGGGTGGTGAGAATTGAGAACAAAACATACACTGGTAAATTGATGGACTTGGGAATGTTCAATTTGGAAAAAAACATGGTTTTGGGTGGAGCAGACATGATAGTGCTGGTCATATGTTTGAAGGACTGTTTTGGAGAAGAGGAATTAAATTTGTTCTGTTTGCACTCAAAGGGAAGAATTAGCAAAAATGGGTGGAAAGTGTAGAGGGTCAGATTTCTACTTGATGGAAGGAAAAATTCACCTTATCAGCAGCTAGATGGTGCAATGGATTGGGTCTTGGAATCAGGAAGTCCTGAGTTCATATGTGATCTCAGACACTTAATTGTTGTGCAACCCTGTACAAGTCACTAAAATTCTGTGACTCAGTTTCTTTATCTGCAAAATGGAAATAATAGCTCCTACTGTGGGAATTAAATGAGGTATTTATAAAGTACTTTGCGAAATTTAAGGTCTATGAGCGCTACTTTTTATTGTTGTTGTTGTTTTTCTAATGAATTAAAGTTATCCCAAAGGAAAATGTATTATTTCTAGCAGAGGCTAGTGTCCCTTCCTTAATGACTTCAGTCATGTATGTGATAGAGGGAATTCTTGTCCAGGTATGGATTGGAGAAGAGGCCTACTGAGATACCTTCCTACTCTGAAGTTCTATGTCCTGGTATTTGTCCTGCTGTAAAGAAAGGTCTTTTCCTATAAGAATCTGAACACTCTTCTTTCTCAGAGCAGGGCTGGATTTTCCCCATCAAGATCGTTCAGGGAGAGGTTCTTGTTTCTCTGATGGAAGGGCATCATTGGGCCAGACGTGCATGGGGTGATGAATGCATTTGTTGATGTATTAAAGGAAGGTTCTCTTCAGAGAAGAGGTACTATAGAAGAGGTAGGATTGCTATTATCTAAATTTCCTTCCTGAATGAAGAATCTGCTTCTGACATCATGGTGGAATCCTCGTCAAAAATGTAAAAAAAAGCAAAAAAAAAAATCAAGGGAGCTTTTAAGGATCCAATTTCTGTTTTGTATGTCTCCCCACCTTCCTTCTATCCATAGTATAGAGCAGGATGCCAATAAAGCAATTTACACTGAAGTGGCCTCTGGTGACTACTCCTCTTTTTATAGGGCTATAATATCTATAAAGCCCCTTCTCATAAGAACCCTGCAGGACAGATCATAATTCCTTTTTTATAGATGAGGAAACTGAGGATGAATGAGGTTAAAAAATATTAACTTATTCATGCCTTTTGTCTTTAAGCCCTAATCACTTATTGTACCTCTCCTCCACATAGTCCTATTCCATTGTGTTGGAAAACTCTGTCCTATAGTCCTTCTTATAGTGTGCTCCCCCCCAAGCTTCCAATGAATTTCATCATCTGAGGTGACCTTTGTTCAAACAACAGCTCCTTAGGAGGAGGGCTTCCTTGCTCCCTGTAGCAGAGTATATACATATACATATACACACACACATATACATATGTTTGACTTTGACCTAATTATTTTATATTTGTATTTTATTACTGTATAAACATAAATACATAAAGTATGAAAAAACATAAAAGAAATAACAATAAATAAATGTGAACAATATAAACGATGTTAATATTATTATGATTTTTACAAATGTCTCCCCCCTCTTTGAGGTGTATATTCTTTCGGGACTGACAGGTTTTTTTTTTATTTTTGTGTAGTCCCAGAGCCAAGCACAGTGTCTGACACACTGTAAGTACTTAATAAAGGTCTGGGGATTGATTGATTGGCTGCACTGCCCTCTAGAGCCAAGACTCACTAGTGCACTGAGTTCTCTGGAATTTTGCTGGTGTTTTTGTGTAGCTTATGGTAGGTATAGCAACGATGGTTTTCCTGATTCTGCTTTCTTTGCTTTGCCTCAGTTTATACAAGGCAGCCCAGAGTGGTTTTTGTTTCTTATGCCACAGTTACATTCTTTTTCATTAATACAGCATAGTTTGGTCAGCTAGTATCCAAACAATTGTGGTGTTCAGTGATTTTCCCATGGCCCTACCGAGAGTATATAGAAATGGGTAGAGAAGGCATTCCAGAGGAAGAAGTGAATGAATGAAAGTGTGAAGGAGGGAACTGAGTTATTTTTTTCTTTCTTGCTGATACAACAGCCCTAGACCTTAGGGTACGCTCAGTTACACAGTGAATTTCAGTCATTTTGAGGGTTAACTAGGAAGATCAACCAGGGAAACATCAGTGAAGTAACTATAATAAAAAGGACAAACTCAAAAGTGTCAGACTAAAAAGGGAAATAGGGCTCTGGGACTCTTACAGAATCTGTGTTCTTTCCATTACACTACCTTGCTTATTTTTTCACCTCATTACCTTTGAATTAAAGGAAGATCTTGCCCTTAGTTTGGCATAAAGGGAAGGCTGTGGTGTGCTCCCAATTTTGGGAATTTCCAATCACTGCAGTAGTTTGGGAAATTGAGAAAAAGAGAGAGATCCCCACAGATACTCAGAGAGCTATAATCCTTCCCAATTAAGTCCACAAATCACAGTTTCTCCTCTTCACCTGAAAAGTCTGGCTAAAAAAGTAGGTGAGAAATGAAAAAAACCAAAGCCTTTACATTCCACTTGTGATGCAAGAGACCTTCGATTTGTAACTGATTTCATTTAGTCAATGTTTGAGAAACAGGGTTAAGGGCCTAGTGTGCAGAGTGAAAGTCTTCGTTAGGTACCGGAGATACAGTAGCCAAAATGACTTAGGGTTCTTGGAGAGATTACATATTGAATGTGACTCCAATTTCAAAAGGTTTTCCCAAAGACATTAAAGCTCCTTTTATGAAGCTTTAGGACTGAGCAATTCTGGCTTAACTGTTTCGCTTTGATGAGTCTGTGAGGAGACTGAGAGTTTAACTGAGATTGTGAAGAGTCTGTGAACTGAGATAACTTGCAGAAAGACTGAGGAAACAGAGGGGGAAAAGTAATGAAAGTATTTTGTGAGAGAATTTATTTAAACTTTGTATTGTGAGGAAATATGACAAGAATTCTTGAAAATAATAACATCTAGCATTTATATAAGTACTTTAAAATCTGGAAAGGGCCTTACAAACATTATTTTCTTTTATCTTTGATGGATGTATTATTATTATAGCCATTTCCAGATGAAAAATTGAAGCAGAGATTAAGTGACTTGCATAAGCTCACATAATTATTGTCTGACTCAGATTTGAACTCAGGTCTTCCTGACTCCATTTCAGGGCCTCCAAGATCACAGGGCTAGCATCTAGCCCGACCCCCCCAATTGTTATTAAGTAGAGAAATCGTTGTGGAAAGGGGGCCCACCTTCCTCACCCCCCAAGATAAATAACCTATCAGCAGATGCCTCTGTTGAGCAGATTAGCCCACACACAGTTGACTAGAGATCATCAGTCTTATTTTCAGGTTGGGTCTTACAGCTGCCAACTCCTTACAGAACACAACCCCATATAGCCCAACAACTGCTTCTGTTGGGTTGTCCAGCCACAGTTACCAAACAAAGTTCATGTACCCCAAGTCCTTGGAAATGTCAGATGGTTCAATATCAGAAATTGTATGATCTTTTCATGGAAATGAAATTAAAGAAAACGTGTCACCATCAACTTTGCAGATGCATTCTAAGGCTAGTGAGACCTTTCCATCTCACTTGCAAATGTAATCTGCATCTGATATCTTCTCTGCCCATCCCTTCCCCATTACAGCATCAACTATTGGAGAGTGGGGACTGTCATTTTCCCACTGTATTCCTAGCTCTTAGCAAGGTGTTTTTTTTTCTTTTGCACATAGAGCTTAATAAATTCTTTTTAAGAGAGATAAAAGCACCAAGGAGGTTGTTGACCTGGGGTCCAGAAAATTGTTTTTAAAACATTCTCATGACTATTTCTATATAATTGGTTTCCTTAATAGTGTTTTTTATTTTATGCTTTTAAAAATATCATTCCATTAAGGGTTCACTAGGCTTTAGCCTGAAAGGATCCATGACATTAAAAAAGTTTAAGAAGTCCTGGTCTAGGGAAGGGCCTCTGTGATTTTCAAGCAAAAATACTGCTATTGTAGCTGACATTTTCCATTGCAGATTTAAGACTGAAAAAGACCTTAAGAAACCAATCAATTAATTCCTTTTAGCCTCTATAACTGAAGAAGCCAAGCCTAGGGAAATGATATGACTTTCTCAACATTAGGTAATCACAATAGAGTCAAGATTGGCATTTGGGCTCTCTGCTTGCAGATCCGCTGCTCTTTACAATAAGTTTCTAGAAGCAAGTCTTTTACTCTTCCATCAGTGGACCATAGTTGGTCATGTTCTGATCTTACCTAATGTTTCAGGGAGTAAGAGAGATAAGAGATAAGAAAAATACTAGGTGTTCATACCTTGTGATTCAGAACCTCTGTGGGTCATTGTCCAAACCCCATTCTACATTCCCCACCCTCTGATTTCTTTCTCATCCCTCTTGGCCCTCTCACCCCAAGGTCCCGACCAAACATCACTTTCCACTGTGCTTTCTGGAATGCCTGTTCCATAAGCAACACACTTTTCATAATCTTCAATCTTTTCTTTTACTATTCTTTCCATCTTTTAGTGATCACTGAAACCTGGATTCCTGCTAATGACAGTTTGCCTGGCCACCTTTTCCACCTTTTCTCTACATCTTCACTCAATAATAGAAAATCAAAGCGCCACCACTTTGTACTCTTTTGTAGGTTTCTTCTTCTATAGGCCTAAATGTTATTTTCCTGTGAATTATGCTATTTTAATGAAATTCTGAGGAATTTAAGCTTTATCTGATTGGCTATATTAACTTCTCATTTTGGTATGATAGTGTAGGCAAGAAGGCAAATGTACTCAGAGCTTCAGATTTAGAGAGACAGTCCCTCAGAGTGATCTTCTTAGTTTGCTAGTAAAGACCTTTACTTTCAGTTACAATTCCACACTTCCCTGACTCCCAGTCACATCGACAGGTGGAGAATTACTTCCTTTCATTTCTACAGAGGTGCAGATTTTTCCCCAACACTCTACAAGTAGGTCTTACCTTTGGTTTTCAAACTATTGCCATCAACAGGAAGCTGTTGGAGTGTCCTAATTAGCAAATATTATTAGAAACCCTATTGGAAGGAAACAATTGCATTGGTGACCCAGATCAAGAGAGAGACTAAACACACATCAACATATATATGGTGATGTATATAGATATATTTTCTCTCATTCACAGGTAAGTCAATAAAATGTCCAAAATCTTTCTCTTCGCCTGATTAAAATAGCAGATAGGTTCAGGTAGAAACCATATATAAAAAGTTCAGCTAAAAACTTCCAAATGTTTGCATCAGTAATTTATTTCATTCAATCAAAATTAATCAAGCATTATTAATTAAATGTGGCATGTAGAAGTGTAACAGCAAGCACCCCAGCACACCCAGGGCGGCTACTAGCACAGGTTCTTAGATCTGCTTTTCTAAAGGAAAGCAACTCAAAATGGGTTAACAATCTTACTTTAATCAATCAAATATCATTTACCTAGTTCAGGGGAAA
>CM053583.1:15444821-15489357 GCA_028627135.1 Pseudochirops cupreus | reverse complement strand
AGAACACCGACACCACCTTGTTGAGGTCCAGGGAGAAGCTTGCACTGGGTCTCACATAGATGAAGAAGAGGGTCCCATACATGATGCTGACAGTAGTCAGGTGTGAGGAGCAGGTGGAGAAGGCCTTGGATCTACCTTCTGCAGAGCGAATCCTCAGGGTGGTCATGAGGATGTAAATGTAGGAAATAAGAATGGTCAGGCCACTGAAGACTCCCATAGCTCCAGCCATGATGAAAAGGATTAACTTATTGAGATGGGTGTCAGCACATGCAAGAGAGAATAGGGGTGAGATATCACAAAAGAAATGATTGATGACATTCTGGCCACAGAAGGGCAAGTGGAAAGTCAAGACTGTATGTGTCATACAGTTTAGAAGACCCATGGCATAAGACCCAGCTACCAGATGTACACAGACACTCTGGGACATGACAAGTGTATAGAGTAATGGGTTGCAGATTGCCACATATCGGTCATATGCCATTGCAGCTAAAAGGAAACATTCAGTGGCCACAAAGAGTGCGAAGAACCACATCTGTGCTGCACAGCCCAGGAAAGAGATGGTCTTCTTCTCCACAAAGAAGTCCACCAACATCTTTGGGGCAATAGTAGAAGAAGAGCAGAAATCCACAAAGGACAAGTGACTTAGAAAAAAGTACATGGGGGTGTGAAGCTGGGAGTCTCTCCATATGAGAAGAATCATACCCAGGTTCCCCAAGACAGTGATGAGATAGAAAAACAGAAACATGAGGAAGAGGAGAACCTGTTGTTGGAGATGCTCTGTAAAACCCACGAAAAAAAATCCAGTCACCATGGTTTGATTCCTTGCTTCCATTATCCTCTACAATCCAATCAAAGAAAGAGAAAGGCTATTTTTATTATAAAATTTTCTTGAATGTTCTGTTTCCTCTCTTAGAATCCCTAGCTTCCTTCAAAGAACAACTGTTAGTACTTTCTCCCTCATGAAATTATCTTTATAAAGATTTTTCCCTTGTTTTTGATGATGTTGATGCCCAAAAACAAAGAAAAGAAAAAAAGAGGAACAATAATGAACTATTTTTAAAGATCTTGGGAGATTATGGAAAGAAATCCAGTGGAAGCAGAGATGAATAAGAGAGTTATGAAATAATAGGTTGGATATTTAATTATAAGCTATATGTGCTTTAGGAAAGCAGGATGGGATAGAGATTCATGGTTTCATAAATAACCTGCTTTTTATCTTTTTTGTTGCATGTGTGTGGAACACTCATTTTTAAGCCAGGTTGAGAATTTTTTTAATAGCTTAAAACAATAAAAGAAATTTCCTTGCAACATACAATATTATTTCTTTATTTTGTAGGGCTCATTTGTAGCCTATGTGGAAAAGCAGCCTACTGTCACCATAACTAGCTCATTTTCCTTATTCATTCTTGTCCCAGGGTACAAGGCAATCTGTGAGTAGGTTTAGATATTTCCTCATTAGTTATTGAAATTAAAGCCTCTCTCATTGATCAATTATTTGTATGTAAGTAAGCACAATTTATCAAATGGCATTTCTGAAATACACAGGATAAGTCTCTTTTCTCATAAGTTTTTCTTCTCTTTCTCTCTCTCTCTCTCTTTCTTTCTCTGTGTCTCACTCTGTCTCTCTCCATATATTACACATATAATATATATATATGTATATGTATATGTATATATGTATATATATGTATATATACACAGATAATATTATGTATATATGTACATGTGTGTCTATATGTAAATATGCATGTGAAACATCCTACTTTTCATAAGTCAAAATTATAATCCATACAATTTATGTAGAAGGTATCAGATAATAAAACAATGATATAAATAATTTTAATAATGAATCTGCTATGAAAAAGATCACAGCCAAAGTCGTGTCATTGCTGACTTTTTAATTTCAGAAATAAAGAGCTAAAAAAAGATAATACTTATAAAGAACTTTGCACACTTTAGAGCTTATATAAATGCTACTTCTTCTTAGTAGTAAGCATTTCAAGAATTTCCTTTCTGTTCTTTAACAAGAGACAAGTTAAAATCAGGTCTCTCAGGAAATGTTCTATCAACCCTTGTGCTCTGTCCTCTTACCATCTCTCTGCAGCCATTACAATGAAATACTCTTCAGATCATGGTTAAACCCTCAGTCTCCTCACAGACTCCTAAAGAAGGAAAGTTAAACCATCATTGTTCATTAAGAACAATTTAATATCATGAAGATATTTAGCAGGAGTTTTATTCTCTGTGGGAACAGCAGAAAAAGGGGATTCCTGTTATACAAGACCAACTTTTCCAGTAGAAAATGAGAACCTCTCAGAACTCTGATTCATTTTTGCTTTGTATACCCAGGACCAAGCAAAATATTTTATACATTCTGGCACTTATATGAACACTGACTGAATAAATCAGTTACTAATGCAAGTTATCTTAGGCCATAAATCAACCTTAAGTGCTTTCATTTTTGCTCTTTCACTCCATTTCTTTTTTTTTTTTTTTTTGCTTTTGTTTTTTGGAGGGGGGAAGGCAGAGCAATTGGGGTTAAGTGACTTGCCCAAGGTCACATGGCTAGTAAGTATTAAGTGTCTGAGGGATGACTTGAACTCAGGTCCTCCTGACACCAGGGCCCATGCTCTATTCACTGTGCCACCTAGCCGCCCATATCCCATTTCTAACATAAGTTTTTTGATAGATATTTCAGGTGAAGAGAGAAAAAAATGGCATGTTTTGGTCCAGCTGACTTCAGAAGGGGCATACTACTGTCTCGGTGTGTCTGTGGAGTGGTGCTCTTTTTCTCAGTCACCCATATTACTACTTCCTTCCATAGGCTGGCTAGAGGTGCCCAGTAATAGAAAGATCTTACACCCCTAACTTTATCCCCAACTAAGAGCAAGATCTTCTTAGAATGTAAAAGGAATGAAGCAAGCAATGGGCAGTGTGGGGTAGTGGAAAGGGCACAGATTCTAAAATGAGCTGGGAGTCCCACCACCCTATGTCCCTCTTATTATTCTCTTTTGAGATACAGTTTCTTTTTTGCAGAAATCTATGATCTCTTTCCATTTTCCCTTATTTGATTAATCCTCTATACAACTGGAAATTTGATGTTAATATTAAGTCTATCCTCAATTCTAGGACTGACTACATCATTAAGAAGGGAAAGATATCAACTCAGTGTTGTGGATTGAGAAGTAGCGTAAGCCCACATTGCCCAAAACCATCTCTTCCATTCAGGTGCCTGGAATGTAATTATCCGAAGTGAAGGTTCTAACCTCTCTGTCTCTCTGACTCTGTCTCTGTTTCTGACTCTGTCTCTGTCTCTGTCTCTGTCTCTGTCTCTTTCTGTCTCTCTCTCTGTCTCTCTGTCTCTCTGTCTCTCTCTGTCTCTGTCTCTCTCTGTCTCTCTGTCTCTGTCTCTCTCTGTCTCTCTCTCTGTCTCTCTGTCTCTCTCTCTCTCTCTCTTTCAATTAATTGTAAACACAACTGCCACATAAATCTTCCTAATCCACAATTCTAATCCAGTTACTCCATTGATTCCCCAAGTGCCTGCATGGCATTCAAGTCCCTCCACAGAATAGCTCCCAGCTCCCTCTTCAGCTTGATCTCACATTACTTTCCCCCATATATCTATGTGCCTGCCAAACTGGACCACTTTCCATCCATTGTATAAGAGTTGGGCTTTTCTTCTTCCATACTTATTAATTCATTTCTCAATTCTGGAGTGCCTTCTCTACCCATCTCTATCTGTTGAGTTTTCTGTCTTCAATTATCAGTTTAAAGAGCATCTTGTCAATGAAAACTTCCCTGATTTCCCCGAGCTGGAAGTGGCTTTTCCTCATTTGAGTTCCTAACAATAGGGCCCCTTCTGTTCTATGATCATTTTTAACTATCTACTTCACCGTGCACGTGTTTTAGCACTCCTAAAAGACTGTACATTGTCATAAGGTGAGGACCTTAGCTGTAATTATTTATCCTCAGTAGCTAGAAAAATGCTCTCATCATTTCAAGTTCTCAATAAATATTTCATTGAATAAATATTGGGGGAATCTTGATTGAAGAGAGCTCTTAACCCTTCTCATTTTGCATAAAAATACTCCTCAGATGTCTGGTGGGCTCAGAACTGGCATTAAAACATTGCAGAAAGAACCCTGATTTTAGAGTCAGAAGACCTGGATTTGAGTCCTGGGACTGGTACTTACTGGCTAAGGGACCATGTGAAAGTCACTTACCCAGCCCAATAGTTTGAGGACTGGCTGGACAAATTGTACTGTGTGAATGAAAAGGTATGACATAAGAAACAGCAATCATGGGGAATCTTCATATGAACTGAGGCAAAGAAACATTTATCAGGAAAAAATGGGCACAATGTCTACAATAATGTACAAGAAAACTTCACTGAAAGGCCAGAGAACTCAATGAAATGTTGAATGTTGGCTTTCAAAGACTGATCAGTCAATTAAGAAACCTTTATGAAGAGATGACAGCATACTAAAAAGCCATAAAAGAATTTCTGTTCCAAACAGGAAGATATTCTGTACATATAAAAGCATAAAAAAATTAATTCAAAGTCATTAGGTCAAGGGTGGCGCTAACAACTGAGGGATCAGGAAATGCTTGTAGGAGGCAGCATTTGAACTGAGATCAAGACAGATGATGAGATTCATCAGAGGTGGGGGACTATAGGTGAGACCTACAGCATGGAACCTTCTGGCATAGTGTGATGGGAGAGAGGAAAGGAACAATATAAGGAAAATTCTGTGCCTTTAAAAACAAAAGGGATCACCAAGTTGCTTTTGGACTTTCATTCAGCCTCAGTTCCCTTATCTGTAGGAAAGAAACAAAGATGTTACTATTACCTGCCCTTTAGGGTTGTTGCAAGGAGGGGATTTGTAAACATTTTAGCACTATATAAAGAGGAGATACAAAGTTTAACTGGTAGTATTTCAGTGTAAATTGTTTTATGAGCTAATGCTATTCTATTACAGGAAATGGGGTATGGGTAGAAAGATACAAAAAGAGGGATGGGAGTCCTCAAGAGCCACATAGATTATTTTATATTTTGACCAGATTTCACCCCCTATGGTCACAGACAGTTTCTTTTTTAAGGAGGGAAATTGACAACTAACATCTCCCCAACCTTAACAGATGTATACCCCATCTCTGAAAAGCCTCTACTCTTCAGAAGAAAGGAATTATTATGCCCATGTCTGTCTGGACCAATGGCACCACCTTCAACAAAGGAAAAAGAGCCTACCCCTGAATTACCTTTACTAGTAAAATCCAATCCTGCTCTTTGGGAGAAGGCTTACATTTCTATAATAAAATATCTTTCTTTATAGCAGAGATAATCTCTGGACACAGAACTTCACAAATGGAATCTCAGCTGTGATCTATGCCAATCCACACCTGAGCATGAATTTTCTTTATCTATTCACCATTTTAGAGATGAGGAAACTGAGTCAGAGAATGATTTGTCCAGGGTCATACAACTAGTATCTGAAACCACATTCGATCTCTGAACTTCCAGATTTTTGAGTTCAACACCCTATCTATTGTACCATCTAGCTGCTTATAAGGCAAATTGATATCTGTCCCTCTGTATCTTCCAAAAATTTTTACTAGTTCTCCCCTTCAGGGCCAAACAGAACAGGTGTAATTCCTTTCCCATACAATAGCCTTTCAAATACATGAAGAGGATCATCACACCCACCCTTCTCCAAATCTTCCCTTCTCCAGATTGGACATCTCCATTTCTTTCAGTTTACCTGTATATGTCATGATCTCACTTCTCTCATCTGTTAGTTGAGATAAGTATGACTGTAGCACTTACCTTCCAAGGCTGACATCAGGAAAAAAAAAAGTGTAAAGCACTTAACAAAGCTTAAAGCACCATTTAAATGTCGATTATTAATTTATCAGTCAAGTCTATTCTTTGGTGTCATGAAGGCACACAGTCTATTCTAATAGCTGGATAGAAGCAGCTACTTTTAAAAATACTGGGTATTAGACTATTTTTCCACTTTCTTTTTTTTGGTTCAATTCTTCTTGTGTAAAATGAATAATATGGAAATGTTTCACACGATTACACATACATAACCTACATCACATTGCTTGCTGTTTGGGGGTAGGGTAAGGAAAGAGGAAGGGATAGGATTGGAATTCAGTTTTTAAAAAAATGTTTTTAATTGTATTAACATAGAATTGGGAAAAATAGAATATTAATTTTAAAAAGAATAGTGGGTATTATTTCCCCCAGATTTTAGCATCTAGTTTACTGAGCTCTAGAATAATTTGCAAAATGCCATTTATCCAAAATGTATGGAACCCACCTCTTTGAAGGAATTCTTAATTACTTGATTTTGACTCTTTCAAAGGGAATAAGAGAATTCAAGGGTGTCCACTCAAAACCCAGAAGACAAGAAGGAAGATCATCTCCCTTCCACATGGGGACCCTCTCCAAGAATCAAAGCTTCTTCTTATTACATGGAGAAATTGGACTCTGTCTTTTCCTGAGAAAACCTGGGGTGCTGAAATCCCTCTAAAAAAGAGAATTGATATCCCTGCATTCATCTTAAAGATGGGTGGCATAAGGGAGATTAACTTCTTAACTTTCCTTGGTTGGAAGCAAGCTCCCTGGTGAACTCCTAACCTCAGGAGCTTTATCCAATGGAGAAGGAATTAAAATAATCTTGGCAGAGTTTGAGTCCAAAATCAATATAAAAAGGGGCAAGCCCTACAATATAAAACCTTGGCTTGGTAACATGGGATTTAGAGCTGTAAAGGAACTTAGAAATTGTTTACATTCATAGAAGAGGAAAATGAAGCTCAGAGAGGGAAAATCACACTCAATAATATTAACTGACATTTGAGAAAGCACATCTGAAAAAATAACATGCACAATGATTATGACATAATATAAGAGTCAGTATGGAAACTCATCTCAGTTAAAGAAGTCACTGCTAATACTGTTCTACCAGCATTCAAAGACACAGCTCTCCTTTCTGTCAACCACTGATTAACTTTTGGGGGAGGAAAGAATGGAACCATAGACTTAGAGCTAGAAAAAGATTAAGTCCATCTTCTCCAACACTTCCAGAGCTTAAGGAATTTTGTTAAATCACCTAGGCAGGCAAAGCAAGATACCAAGTCATCTAACTTCAAAGCCAGGGTTCTTGTCAGTGTGCCACACAAATACCAGATGGCACACTATGCATCCAAATTCCTTCTCATTTTATTGTGATTGGCTAGGTTGGGGTTAGAGGTGGGTGAAGGGAGAACAAGCACTTGCTATAAAGTGCCAGGAACTATGCTAAGCACTTTACAAGTTTTTCATTTGATCCTCACAACCATCCTGTGAATTAGGTGCTATTATTACTGCTTTTACAGTTGGGGAAACTGAGGCAGGCAGAGGTTAAATAATTTACCCAAGGTCACACAGTGGAGGAGTTGAGGGGAACTATTCTTTGTGAGAGAATATTTTGTTGGGATATTCCTCATTGGATAGAGTTCCAGCCCTGGAGTCAGGAAGACTCATCTTGATCAGCTCAAATCTGGCCTCAGACACTTAATAGCTGTGTGACTCTGGGCAAGTCACTTAATCCTGTTTGCCTCAGTTTATTCATCGGTAAATGACTTGGAGCAGGAAATGGCACACCACTCCAGTATCTTTGTCAAGAAAACTCCAAAGCAGTCACAAAGAGTCAGACACAAATGAAAAAAACTGAAAAACAATGTTCCTTGGGAAATACCTTTTGTGTCAAAACAGAAAATATCAATACATTTTATGCAGCAATAAGTTATTAAAATAATAATTATGAAGCCCCTTTTGTGAGGGACAGACAAAAAAACTTTGAGGTTAAATTTACAGGTATTTGTCTAAGGCTTTTTGTTCTTCCCCTATGGTATGACCCACCATTTTACAGCAAAGATTTCACTATGAATGAACAAAAACTTTCTTCTCTTTGTGTGAAAAAAAAAACTATTATATAAGTACAAAAAGCAAATGAACAAGATTTAAAGGTATATGGTGCTAGCTTACCAGATAAGGGAGATGTAGAAAGAATAGGGAGATATATTTGCTGCTCCCAGAGCAGCAATAAATTCTGTCCAGGCTGGTGTTTATTCCATTAAGTAAGTCAGTGAGCTAGAAAAATATCCAACTGCTCATGATCCTATTCAGTTTGGGGTAGGAGAATCCTTCTCTTGCAAAAAACAATTGACCTCTATCTACATACCCATCCCTGGACTTTCAAAGTTCACTAGATTCTCTCTTTCCATGCTGGCTTTTCAGTCCCTCCTTTTAGCTGAGAAAAACTGCAATTTCCTTCAATCTCCTTGCCAATAAGGGTATACATTCCTCCCTGGGGTATGGAATTTTGCACTCCCTTGCAAAATCTGCTGTAACACACCTGATATCTGGAATTATACAACACGGCATTAAATTGTATATAAGCATTTAACACTGCTAGGATGAATGAGGCAGTTTCCCAGGTAATTGTCTTCAAATTAGATTCACAGAATATATACCTCAACACTATATACACTAAAGAGGACAATTTTTTTTAAAAAAAGACACCCAATTGGGTTGCTTAAGTGAATCTAAGTCTAAATCACTTGTCAGTTATAATACATATCCATACCATATAGTTCATTAGTGTCCATATGTCAAAACAAATATGCATAATAGCAAAGCTAAGCATGGTTACCCGACAAATGTTGCTATAGTAAAGACAGAACAATGCAAAGAAAATAATACTAACAAGAAAACTATGAGCGTGGCAGAGAACGAAAGACAACTCACAAGGAAGCAAAGAAAGTATAGACAGCTCTCAACACAAAGTGTAGTATTTATCATGCAAGCTTTCTTGGAATGCAAATTTATTGCTATACACTTTGAATCCTCTCACGTTCTATTGTGCATGTGACATGCTTTTTTTTTCTTTTCTTACTTCGTATTTAAGTTTCAACATTTAAGTTTATGATATGTTTCTTTTTTCTCTATTCTGTATTTGAGTTCTGGTGTTTGAAATATTTTCTAATCTCAAATTTAAAAAAAGAAAATGATCAGAAACAGAATTAATCATGCAAAAATTGCCACATGCAACAACTACATGAAAGCCCAGCCTTCATCAAGCTACTTGGTTTGTTACTTTATCAACTCTTAGCTTAGATTCGAGGGCTATCAAGGAGTACATGGTTACATTTCTTTGAAATTAATAGAAATATACAATCCATCTCACAAATTCATGAATCAATTCTGGGTCTCCATTCCAGTTCATTTACTAAATTAGAAGAGAACCCTTTTCCCCCATCACTTTAACACCTAATTCTCAATGTATCAAACCCACTTGTCTCATAGGTTTAGCATCAGTGAAACAAAACTATTCAAACTGCTGGACAATGAAACAAGCATTATTTGACCATTTGATTCCAAGAGAAAGATCACAGATGGAGTCACCTATATCCATTAATAGCAACTGTTGCCTTGTCCCAACTCTGGAAACACAGGTCTGACCTTCAACTTTTAGGACATTTAAAGGTTTAAAGTTCTTCTCAGTAACTTTCTTCATAATGTTAGTTCAAATTTTAAAAAATGATGACTCAGTTTCTTAAGAAAGTTATGTCTTTTTTTCTATACATTCTGCAGTTTCTGTGAGGAAATTTGTTACTCCATATCAACAGTCTTTGTTATTAAATAATCTCTCTTCAGTCATGACAGTTAACAATCTTCCCAAGTAACAGTTAAGCTGCTGATCTTCTCATGGAATCATCACAGATAGCAATTAAATGATCACTCTTTTTTTTCCTCAGAAAAAGGATGGGCAAAAACTTAGTTTTCTCATGATAGCTCACACAGCCTCCTCATCCCCTAGAATGAGAACTGAATTTTAATTTTCCCCAAGATGTTATATCCCTTTTCAAGTTACAGTAATGTAAGGGGGACTGTTAAAGCTGGTATTGTATTTGTTTCCAGGGTTGCCTTGCTCAAAGAATTGTTCATGCAGTCGCCAAGCTAAAGGTCATGAGACTCGACAAAGTTACCAACGATGCTTCTTTTATGAGATCCTCTAGAAAAAGTTCTCTATTATACGCTCCTGACTGATGTCCCCTTTGCCCAGATTGGGAAGATGGGGGATTACTCAGGACTATTGCTAGGGTTAGGTTCTGGGTTGAAGTACCTTCCTCCTTTATACCTTCTTACCTTCTCCCGTCCCAGCATCCTGTCTGGAGCAGACACCTGTGGCACCCATGGTACTACATTGAACTCACCTTGAGAAGCCTGAAATTCTGATTCCTTTGAGATCCTTAGAATGAAAGAATCTTAGAGCTAGAAGTGACCTCAGACATCATCTACTTCAGCCCCTTTATCGCCGTGAAATGTATTATAAGGAGTTTTCATAGAGTAGAGAGGATTGTGGTTCCGTCATGACTGAGCTAAATGACCTCTGAGTTCTTACCCACTTTAAATTTCTGTGACTCGGTTCTCAAGGCTAGAAGGCAACTTTCATATTTATATATGTAATGAATATGCCTAATGGTTGAGATAATGTATTAATGGAAGGGTTTAAGGGAACTGATAAACAAGAATTAGAAGGAAGAATGGTAAGGTCATTACTGAGGAGATACGACCAAGATCAGATGTACCAGTCATGTTTTGTGAGTGAGACATTGAGCTTCCTCAGCAGTCATGCAATGCGGAGAGGTCTAGGCTTCTAGCACATGGGGTAAACCCCTCTGCGAGGCTGGATAAGGGGCCATAGACAAGAACCACGTGAAACTGAAGATAAGATGAAGAGGTTCCAAGATGTGCCAGGGGAGGAAAAAACCAAGAACACCAAGCATATTGATCCATCCAAGTATCCGATTGTATTGATTCACCGAGAGTTTTCTCTACAAAGAGACCCAACATCTTAAGACACCCCCCCTTTCACCTGACAGACCTGCAAATACTTAAAGACTAAAACTTATCTCCCCTGAATCGTTTCTTCCCCAGGATAAGAAATTCCAGGTTTTCCATGCATATATGTATTTATGTGTTCAGATAGATAGATAAATATAAGAATGTAAAGAAAAAGGGGGGAGGAAGAGAGAAGGTGCTTCCCCTCTTCAGGCCTCAGTTTTTTCCTCTGTAAAATGAGAGGGTTGGACAAGGTGATTTCAGAGGGCCCTTCTGCCTCCAAGTGCTATAAACCCCAGAGCCAATGGTCTCTCATTCGAGTCAATGGAAGAAAAAATCCTGAGGGTGGCAGCATGCTCACACAGATAGCTAATCAACTGATATCTGTTCTGCCTTTCTGCCAAAGTTTTAATATACTTTGAGCCTTCCCTTTGTGGCCTCAAGAGCTGCAGGACCCAGCCTGCTGTCTTATTCTGGGTCAGCTCAGGCTAGAGGCAGACCATTGTCAGTATAAAATAAACCACCATAATAAACAGATCATAGAATGTTAACATTGAAAGGGAAGCAATGGGCTGGGGTGCAAGGGAAGTAGGATTTGAAATTGGGGAACTTGTGTTCAAATATGTCTTGGCTACTTAGGAATTGTCTTTCCTTAGGCAAGTAACTGATCTTTTCTAGGCCTCAATTTCCTTGTGTGTAAAAGGAAAAGGATGAATTAGAGCTTCATTCATCTCTAAGTCTAGAATTCTAAAGAGCATAGACCAACCTTCTCATTTTATATGTGATGAAGTTGATATCCAGAGGAAAGGAAATGACTTGCCCAAGGTCACATAGCTAGTTCACCCCAGATAGGGGCCTCTAACCTGGATTCTCTGGCTTCTGGAGCTCTATCGATTAGTCCCACCTCCTCCCTCCCCATCTCTACTGCGTCAGTGTGAACATAGATGCCTACTAGGACAGAAACCATTGGCCCACCTCTAGACTTCTAGATTCATCCCCACAAGCCCAAAGAGATAACCTCAGCAGAAATCCACCCATTCCAGATGGAGTGAGAAGCAGAGTCAGATTAGCAAGAGAATTCTGATTTCTCAGAGGTCAGAGTAGAGAAAAGTTTGGCATGAGAGGAATGGTTTAGACTTTTCTGAATGTCTGGCAGTGGATTTTCTTCAATCTTGCAATATGGCTCATCCCAGATTATAAGAGATTGGAGCAATGAACTGCGAGTCATCGACCCTTTCCTCCTGGTATAACCTTGGGCAAAACCCCTAACCTCTGCAGCTCAGCATTCTCTTATGTGGTTGTTGTCCTTTGTGCTTGAAGAGGATCAAAGTGACATAACTGGCAGGGTCAAGGTACAGTGTGTCTCACTGGCTGATCTAACTAACTGAGCTTACAATGCTCTACTACAGATTAGGCACAAATAGTCCATATGGACATTTGGAGTGGAAATGTCTTTAAATTTGCTCATTTCTCACATTTCTTTTGAGATGCTACAATTCCGTTTTGCTCATAGAGCACAGTGCCTTCTTTGATGCAGACATGTCATGCTGGGTAGTCCTGTGCCATGTTCTTCAAAGAGATCTTGAAAGTGTCCTTGTACTGCTTCTTCTGACTTCCATGTGAGTACTCATCTCATGTGAGGTCTCCATAAAACAGTTTTTTAGGCATATATTCATTTGTCATTCAAACAATATGACCAATTCATTGAAGCTACATTCTCTACAGTAGAGTTTAATGCCTGGAAGTTTAGCTCGATAAAAGACTTCAGTGTCCAGTATATTATCTTTCTAAGTGCTTTTCAGAATCTTCCTAAGACAATTCAAATGGAAGTGATCTTGCTTCCTGGCACAGCAGTGGTATACTATCCAGGTTTCTCAAGCATACAATAATGACATCAACACAACCTCTCTGTAGATCTTCAGTTTGGTAGGCAGCCTAATACCTCCTCTCCCACATTTTCCTTCAGAGCCTTCCAGACATTGAGCTAGCTCTGGCAATGTATGTGTCAATTCATCATTTGTGAGGATGTACTTGGAAAGTATTCTGCCAAGGTAAGTGAACTTATTCATAGCATTTGAAATCTCTCCATTTGCTGTAACTGACAGTTTCACGTATGGGTGATGTGATGCTAGCTGGTGGAGAATCTCTCTTTTATTGGGGTTAACTGACTGCAAAATGAGATATACATTTAGTTGCTTCAGCATTAGTTGATGGTGATCTGTTGATAAAAGTACGGAAGTGTTCAGCTCATCTCTCGAGGATCATGTCCTGATCAGTAGTCATTGATACTCCTTCAACACTGAGTAGTTGAGATACACCATAAATCTTTAGGCCATAAATGGACTTTGAGGTATCATAAAAACACTTTGTGTTATTACTATCAACATAAAACTGAATTTCATTTGCCTTCTTGCTGAAACAAGAATCCTGCATCTTTTTATGCTTTCTTTGCATTTTACTTTGATGGAGTTTAATGCTGCCTTCTTAGAGAACAACTGCCCTTCTGGTAAGCCCTGTAGAGTTCTCATTTTTTATTTACCACCTTCTGAACTTTCCCATCAATTTCATCAAACCATTCTTGAAGCTTGCAAGTGTTCTGGCCCAGATGAGTAAATGTGGTGCTGTACACCAGATCTCTGAAAGCTGCCTACTTCTTTCCTGTGCCACTGTTGCCAACCATGTGTTGGCTCCATTTTCCCTCTAAGTTAACAACAAACTGTTCATATACAGAGAAGCACATAAATCTTGTGATTTTAAGTCTTCTAATGGCTGTCTTGCCTTGGGGCTGCCACTTTGGTCAAATACGAATGTTTAATTTGGAGAAGTTTACTATGATCAGTCCAGCACTCTGCACCGAACATCACTTTCATCTCTCTTATGTCCTATCTTTCTCCTCTCCTTATGATAACATGGTCTATTACATGTCAATGTTTTCTGTAACAGTTCATCTATGAGGTTTTATTTTGTTTAGGTAAATGGAAGACAGTGCTAGTGATGAGAAGGCCATGAGATGCTCAATTCTTCAGTAGTAAGTGGTCATCATTGTTACTATTTCCAGCTCCCTTCCTCCCAAGGACTTCCTGGATGTCTGTACTTACTCTGGCATCTAGTCACTGTTACGGGAATCTGAAGATCTTCCCTACCCCTAGGCCCTTTGATAGGCTTAAGTGGCTCTGAGAACCTTCCCCTATTTGAAAGTATACTCTGCCCCCTAATAGGCTGAATGTGGTCACGTGGAGTCTGTGGAAGGAGGCTTGTTTTTTGGCAATGCCCAGGCCTTATTGCTTTGTGATTTGGCAGTTGGTCAAGAGGGCTGTGACAATCTCTGATCCAGGAGAAGGCTATATATACACGCCCTGATGTGAGGTTTTGCTTTGGGGCTCACATTGAGAAGAGTTGTATAATTTGGCTAGAGGAGACTCTGGGAAGCCGTTGAGCCCCCCAGCTTTGAAAAACCCAGATGTTGGTGCTTCCCTCTTTGGTAACTGAATAGGTATGGATGCAATGGTCAGATGATTGGAAGCCGTCAGCTGATCTGTTTCTCTATCTGCTTGTAATGTCTATTTTTATTCTGTTTGTATTCTCTGAAGTTCAGGGTGCTGACTTTTCCCCCTGAACTAGGTAAATGATATTTGTTTGATTGATTAAAGTGAGATTGTTAACCCATTTTGAGTTGCTTTCATTTAGAAAAGCAGATCTAAGAACCTGTGCCAGCAGCCACCCTGGGTATGCTAGGGTGCTTGCTGATACAGTCACCCAGAATCATAAGCTTGTCCTGTTTTGGTACATTGATGATGAGGGTCTCTACCTCTCCATAAAATGGTTTGTTTTGTTGGGGTTTTTTTACCTCCTCAGGGTTCATCATGGTGGGAGCATGCACTGATGGTGACGGCATGGTGTTTTCCTACAAGATGCACTAGAATTCATCTGACGGCCCTTCGAGCTTTAAATCTAAAATCATACCAATCAGTGAATTTCCATATGCAGTAGCATGAATCTTCCTTTTTGCAATTTTAAAATACATAATTTTTTTTCTGTTCTCTCATCGGGCAAAATAAAGATGAGATCATAGGTTCATAGATTTAAAGCTGGCAGAAATTTTAGTTCTCTAGATCAGCCCTCTTGTTTTACAGATAAGGAAACCGAATAACCACAGACATTAAGTTATTTGTCCAAGATCACACAGGTAGATAGTAGCAGAGCTAGAATTCAAATGTAATGGGTTTCATAATAATTAAGCCTGGAAAGATCCTTAGAATATAGTATATTTGAACTAAAAGAAGTCTTTGAGATCATCTAGTCCAAGCCTCTCATTTTAAATATGAGGAAAGTAGAACCCAGAGAAAGGAAATGACTTGGCTAAGAACATAAATCTTTGACTATTCACTAAAAGGGACATTGACTAAGTACACCTTGACTGATGAAACACTATCTTAATTTGTCATATTATTACCTCTAGGGCTTAGCACCATAGTTTATGATGCTGGATTTGTCCTCAGTCCTATGACTCCAGAGTCAGTGTTCTTTCCACTGTATTGCCTAACTTCCTATATGTCTTTGCCCAGGTATCTCTCCTGAAGTTGCTGGAGCCAATTTAAGAGTCACCAACCCAAAGCCACATCTCCCTCCATTCCCGATATACAACACAGGGCCATCTTTCTTGCAGCCTATTTGGAAGGGAGCTGAGCTGCATTCAGGAAAGTGTTCCCAATATCTGGAATTATCCCAAAATGGACTGGGTTGCCTTAGAAGATGTTTTCTTCCCTTTTAGAACTCCCAAAGCAGAGGCTAGATCTTGGATGGGGAACATGCCACCTCAATACCACAGGTGGCCCTCTAGGTCCCCAAGTGCAGCCCTTTGAATCCAAACTTCACAGAATAAATCCCCTTAATAAAAGGATTTGTTCTGTAAAACTTGGACTTGGTCAAAAGGCTGCACCCAAGGACCTAGAAGGCCACCTGTGACTTTGAGGATGCAGTTTCTCCACCCCTGGGCTAGATAAACATTTATTTAGGAGGAAGAAAAGAAGGGAACAAGTATTTCTTTGGCAACTGTTCTCAACCAGTCATTGTGCTAAGTACTCTAGGAATATTATCTTGTTTGATCTTTACAACATGCCTGGGGGGCAATGCTGCTATCATCCCTTCTTTACAGTAGAAGAAACTGAGGTAGACAGGTAGATACATGTTAAGTGACTTCCGTAAGAACACACAGCTAGTGAGTGACTGAAGCTGGATTAGAACACAGGTCTTCCTGACTCTAGGTGCAATGCTCTATGTACTACACCACCTAGCAGTCCTGAGTACATCATATGCCACCTAGTATATTATAAAGGGGAGATTCCTGCTCAAGCAGGGGTTAGATTGGATGTCCTCTAACTGAGGTCCAGCTTAAATATTGTGATTCTCGTCTGAATAGAAGCTTCTTGGGAACAGAAACTGTGTCTTGTTCTTGTTCTTGCTCTCCACCTATGTCTGTCTCTGTCTCTGTCTCTCTGTGTCTGTCTGTCTTGTATTTCTTCCAACACAAGACTTGACACATGATAATGTTTATGTACCCAATTTTCCACCAAACCTGAGGCATTATGTATGTTGCTAGTTTGAAGAAGCAGAAATTACTCCAAATTGATAGAGCAAATGCAGAGCAGGCTATGATACTGCATACCTGTATAAAGAATGTACAGAGTTGGCATCAGAGTCTCTTCCCAGACAGAGACACAGAGAGAAAGAAGAAAAACAGACAACGAGAGGCAGCTCCTGACCTCAAGAAGCTTATATTCAGATGGGAATCGCAATCTTTAACCTGGAAGGGACCTCAGTGGAGACAGAAGTCTGAGAGCAGAAGCCAGCTCTCCAGAGGTCCTGGATCTCCAGCTTGCCTCCCCAAAGAATGCTAGCATGGACTTTGGAGCTGAGACTGGGCCTTCTCCCTTGGTTTTGAGCTGAAATCGCCCTCATTTGACCTCCCCCTAAAGACTTTATCCACTCTTGCAAGTCCTTTGGTACCTTCTGATCTATACAGCTTCTCTGATGTCTATTTGGTATCTTCCTTGGACAAATACATTTCCTATAGATGATGTCCGGTTTTTGTAATGAGTTTTTGATGGAAAGGAACTAAACTCACTAAAGGCTGCCCTTTCTAAACCATGCCTCTTTTCTATACTTAACTGTCCCTGAGTGTCCAGGGAAGCAGTTCCTTCTGAACCAGAATGATATCCCAAGACCAAACCAGCAATATTCAAGGGGAGCGGATGGATAAAATTCTAGGTGAAGGAAGGAGCAAGCACCCAACCCCCACCCTTCTCCTGCTCTCCTCAAGGTACAAATCGAACACTCCTGCTAGGGAAGGCATAGCCAGTCCCCAGAGACATCTATCCTTGCAAACTATGAGCTATGACCACACATTTAGACAACCTTGTGGACAAACCATTGATATCTTCCATGGGCACATATATATCTTACACTTTATTAATATTTTTTGAGTTGAGTTAATTTTGAACTCAATTGGACCCTGAACTTAGCTGGTAACAGAACAGAAATTCAAACCTCAGTCAAGTTCCTCTTGAATCATTTGCCACCATTCCACCTGCTCTGTAACCCCTATTTGGGGTGTGTGTGTGTGTGTGTGTGTGTGTGTGTGTGTGTGCATGCATGTATGTGTGTGAAGGAAGGGCAAAAACATTTTATCTTAAGAAAAATGTAATTAATAATAATAGTACTCGTCTGTATGGTATGTAATTGTAAAGTGTATATATGTGGGTATATGTGGGTATATATGAATGTATGCATGTATATATGCATGTGTGTATACATATACACATACACACACACATGCACGCACACATGTATTCGATCTTCATAACAACTTTGTAAGGTAGTAACTAGCATTATTCCCATTTTGTTGATGGAGAAACTAAGGCTTAGGTTAAACAACTTGTCCAGGTAATAAGTTTCTGAGGAAGGATTAGAACCCACAGGTTCGTGACTCCTTCTGATACACTCACACACAGAAATATAATCACACAATACTTTTCCCAAAACCCGTTGGAAAATACTTTCAATTGTCAGCTTCTGCCTTCTTCCCAAGGAACATGGTCCATTTACTTAATTCTGCCAAAAAGTCTATTACTCATTGTTGTCACAAGATGGCAGTCAAGATCAGTTTTAGGAAGCCCAAAGAAGGTGATCAAATTTCCCAGAATTGAGTGGAATTACTCAATAATTCCCTTCCCCAGATCACGTTTGGGATTCGTGAGGCATTTACGAGTCATAGAGGTCCCTAATTAAATCTTGGGTACTGCTCATGGCGGCACAGTAAATAGAGTACTGGGCCTAGAGTCAGGAAGACTCGTGTTCATGAGTCTTCCAGAGTGGCCTCCAGCATGGATTAGCTATAACTCTGGGTGAATCACTTAATCCTGTTTGCCTCAGTGCCTTCATCTGTAAAATGAGCTGGAGAAGGAAATGGCAAACTACTCCAGTATCTCTGCCAAGAAAACCCTACATGGGGAAACAAAAACCGAAAAATGAGTGACCAACAGCCACTTAGGGTTCCAGATGTATAGGCTAGCTATTCAGGCAGAGAAAACAAGCTAGCTAGTCTATAAGATTTTAGGGTTACCAGGAAGGCCCTGAGGCCCCTGACATGTCTCCCCAATGACTAACATCCATGATTCTTAAGATAAGATTTGGGTCACCTATTAGAATGTAAACAATACCTTAGTTTCCAGAGTCTTATTTTTGGTTTTGTTTGTTTGGTTTTTTCTCTGTCACATAAACAACTGCTAAGAATAGTTTTGTACATATAGGACATTTCCTTCCTTCTTCAATCACTTTGGTATATAGGCCTGGTAGTGGTATCACTGTGTCAGAAGGAATTCATAGTTTAGTAAATCTGGGAACTTTTGAAGTTACATTTTTTTTCCCAAAATGACCCAATGAATTCACAGTTCCAACAAAATTGCCTCAATGTGCCTGCTTTCCCTAAGTCCCCGCAATATTTGCTATTTTCTTTTTTTGTTGAATTTTCCAATCCAATGACTGTGAGGTAGAACTTCAGAGCTGCTTTAATTTGCATTTCCTTAATTAGTTATTTGGATGGTTTTTTAATATACCTACAGACAACTTGGATTTCTTCCTCTGAAAACTGCCTGTTCATATCCTTTGACTGTTTATCTATTGGGGATTGGTTGAAGAAATCATAGTATATTAATGTAGTGAAATACTATATTGCTGTAAGAAATTAGGAAAGATAGTTTCAGAGTAATCTGGGAAGAAGTGTACAAATTGATGCAGAATGAGAGGAACAGAAGCAATGAAATAGTTTATTCTATTATAAAAATTATAATTATAAAAATGAACAATTTTGAAAGAATGAAGAATTCTGATCGCTTCAATGATTACCCAGGATTCTAGAGGACAAATAATGAGAGATATAATTCCCTCTTTACAAAGAGGTGATGTATTACATGTGCAGGATGGAACAAACATTTTTGGATGTGGCCAATATGGGAATTCATTTTATTTGACTATGCATTTACATTATAAGGATTTTATAGTTTGTTTGAATGATAGGAGTAGAGAGGTACAAGGGAGAAAAATTTAAAAGCTCAATAATTGAAAAAAATTTTAGATGCAAAATCTGCTCAGAGTGTGGAGGTAGGGTGGGGAATATGAAGCTAATTTTTTTTTTTTACTCCTGAGAGCCGATTTTTATATCCAGAAGAGAGACTTGGAGGGTACTTGTGAAGAGCTAGAGTAGAGGGAGGAAAAGCAGCATGGGGACAGTTGTGGTTTATTTTACTTAAGACTATTTTTACTGGAAAGAAAATGAGATTCAGTCAGAAGGTCTGCTTTCTGCATAGACAGTTCTCATCTCCTGAGCCCTAGTCTCTCATCACCAGCTGTCTACCGGACATCTCCATCTAGATGGCCCATAAACACCTCAAACTCAAAATCTTCTAAACAAAACTCAGCGTCTTCCTCTCAAAAGCCACTTTACCTCTTAACATCCCTGGATTGTCCCAGAAAATCACTATCCGCCGATTCCTTCAGGTGCATGGCCTTGGAATCTTCATCCAACTTTCCCTATCCTGTCTGAATAGGTGCCAAGTCTACTGATTCTGCTTATGCAATGTCTCTAATGCCCATTTGCTTTTCTCCACTAGCATCACAGCCGCCCTAGTTAGCTCAGCCACAGTCAAATCTTCATTACTTCTCGCCAAAATTATTGCAACAGTTTCCTAATCAATTGCCAGTATTTACCTTCCCCAAGCCATCCCCAGCTGCCAGAGAAAATTTGCCCAAACACGTCACTGCCCAGCCCAGAGACTTCAGTGGCTGCCTGTTGTCTCTGGGGTAAAATAGAAATTCCTCTGCCACTTAAAACCTACCTAGATCTGGTTCCACCCTAACTATGAATAGAATGCTGGGCCTGGAGTCTAGAAGATCTGAGTTCAAATCTACCTCAGACACTTGAAAGCTGTGTAATTCTGGGCAACTCATTTAACAGGTGACTTAACACTATTTACCTCAGTTTCCTCATCTGTAAAATAAGCTGGAAACCATTTCAATATCTTTCCCAAGAAAATCTCAAATGAGGTCACAAGGAGTTGGACATGATTAAAATGACTGAACTATCTTAGTTTCCTCATCTGTAAAAATAGGGATAATAACAGCACTCACTTCCTGAAGTTATTATATCAAATGACATATTTTGAAGCATTTGCTAACCTTAAAGTGCTACATAAATTCTATTCTATTATTATTATTATTATTACTTTGATTCATTTACTCTACAGTCAGTCATCAAATATTTATTAAACTCTTACAACATGCCAGGCACTGTGCCAAGCATTGGAGATACAAAGAAAGGTAAAAATCTCATCCCTGACCTCAAGAAGCTCAGTTTTGAATGGAAGAGACAATCAGAAAACAACTATGCAGTACAGTACACAATGTAAATGGAAGATTATTTTTGCAGAAATAGACAAACAGGGATAGAAGGGTGGGGAGGGGAGAGAGAAAGACATCCTGCAGAAGGTGAGATTTGAGTTGTCAAAGAAGCCATGGGAGCTGGGACTTGGGGCTGATGAAGGGGAGCATTTTAGGTCCCATGGGAGACAGGGAAAATATAGATAGCCCGTTGTGGGTGAGGCTGTGAGAGACCTTAAATTCCAAATGATTTTATATTTGATCTTGGATATAACAGGGAATCAGTGGGATTTATTTGGGGGTGGGGGTGCGATAGACATGATCAGACTAGCACCTTAGAAAAATCACTTTGGAAGCTGATGATAGATTGGAGTGGGAAGAGACATAAGTCAGAGAAACTCAGCATCTCCCATTTTTTTGCACAAGTTATTCCCCATATTGAGAATTTTCCTCCTCCCCTACTTTTTGGAGTCCCTAATTCCCTTCAAGATTCAGCTCAAGTACAGTCTCCAATTGTTTGACCACTCCTGGGGGTTATCACTCTCCATGGCTCCTCCTACCCCACAGATTTCTTTGTTTTTATGTAGTATATATTTTGAATTCACTTATGTACTACACATTGTCCTTCCTGTCCCCCAGTAGAATGTGAACTTATTGAAGACATTTTCCATTTAGATTCTTAGTGCTTCTCACAGGGGCTAGAACATATGCTTGAAGAAGGCTTGTGTAATCCAAGACCCAGTCACCATTTCCAAGATTCTGGGTTCACACAAATTGAATTCAATCATAAATTACACCCAGGAAAGGTTAGTTTCTCTTTGACTCACTATGATCCCACAAGAATTTAATCCAAGACAACTTGCAAATATAACTAAGATATAGTTTGTCCATAAACATATGCAAAATGTTCCTCAATGCCTATATCACATTCAAGGTAATGAATAGAAACTAAGTATGGGACAACTTCCATTTTATCCTGAAGAAAATGCAGACAACTCAAAAGAGTTACAAAAAGTCATGAACATCAACTATTACACCATCCCATGGAAGGAAAAAAGGAGAGTAGGGAGCAAGGGGGGGGGGGGACAAAGAAGGAAGAGAAAGAAAGAAAGGAAGGAAGGAAGGAAGGAAGGAAGGAAGGAAGGAAGGAAGAAAGAAAGGAAGGAAGGAAGGAAGGAAGAAAGAAAGGGAGGTAGGGAGGGAGGGAGGAAAAGAAAGGAGAAAAGAAGAGTGAAATCTCCATATAAGGTTATCAAAGGATTCAAAGGATCACCTAAAGAGAATCACAAAATCACTGTATCTGTGAGTTGGAAGGAGCCTCATTCAAGACTGCCAAGGAGGGGGAGCCATCTTTTCTTGAAGCACTCTATTACACTTTGGGACAGTTTAATTTTTAGGGAGCTTTTCTTGACACCAAGGCCAAGTTTGCCTCTTTGCAACATTCACCAGTTGTTCATCACTCTGTCCTCTGTCAAACAGAACAATTCAGATCCCTTTTCCACACAATAGTCTTTAATTACTGGAATACAAAGACAATGGCCTCCCCAAGTCTTTACTTCTCTAGGCTAACCATGTCTAACTTCTTAAACAGAAATTCATTGACATAGAATCAAGTCAACCATCCTGTTTGCCCTCTTCTGGACACTCCCAAACTCAAAGTACTTCGTAAACCCTAATGCCCCAAATAGAACTCAGTACTCCAGATAAACTTCAATAAGCTTAAAGTCCAATGTGATGATTAACTTCCTGTCTCTGAAATCTAGGCCTCCCTTAATGCAACTCAAATTCACATTAGCTTTTTGGACTGTCTTGTCATACACCTGACTCATTTAGAGCATGTCTTTCATTAAAACACCCAAATCTTTTCTTTATCAGAATAAGTATAGTCTAACCTCTCTTTCCCCTACCTTATACTTGTGAGGTTGACTTTTTGTGTAAAAAAGTAAGACTACAATTATCGATATTAAATTTCATCTTCTTAGATTCAAATCTATCAGGAAGCCTATAAATCACTCATAAAGTCTACAAATCCCCCTGGGAAACAACCAGATTTTGTTCTTTCTGAATAAGAAATACCCTTCCCAGAATTTCCAAACCATGCTACCTGCTTTCTGGTCAGCCTCTTTCTCCCCCTCCCATAAAAATTTTGACTCTGCTTCTAAGACCCTGGTCTTTTATAGGTCAATTCTTTGACTTCTCTTTCTGCAACCAGGTCTACAAACCTCTTCCCAGACTTTCTCCAAGTCATGCTACCACATATGTATCCCATTCTCTTTTTAGCTCTCCTATCAGAATGTAAGGTCCTTGAGGGCAAAGCCTAGCTCATTTGCATTTATATTTCCACTTCTTAGTACAGTGCCTGGCAAATAATAAGTGGTTAATATTTTTTTCATTCATTCACTCATTCATCTACACTATGCAAAACACTCATTGTAAAGGAAAGTGGGGGGGGCACTATGTCAGAGGTGTCTCCAACATCAGCTCTCTCTTAGCTCAGATTTGATGTTGGGATTAGAGGAGGCACTCACATGTCATTGAATAGTTACCAAAAGTTTTACTTTACCCAGCTAAAAAAGTAAGGACATGCAGCAAGGATGAGCTTTTGTGGAAAACTAATCCTTAAGGATCAGGGAACAGAAGGGACTTGACCTTTCCCATGTTGTATTAGATGACAGGAAAGAAGTTGCATCAAGAAAATGGTAGTCTTATTACAAACCATCTCTCAGTGGCAAAGGCCTAAGGATATTCTAGAGCAGTGGCTCTCAGCCTTCCTAATGCCACGACCCCTTTAATACTCGTACATGGGTATATCTGCATGTGGGCGGACCCACCTAAAGACAGATAGAGGAGCAGTGTCTCGGTTCCTAAGACCATTGGAAATATGTGTTTTCCCATGGTCTTAGGCGACCCCTGTGACCTCTGTGAAAGGGTCGTTCAACCTGCAAAGGGGTCGCAACCCACAGGTTGAGAACTGCTGTTCTATAGATTTTCCACCATTTAAATGCTTACAAATCTTTTACTGGACAGCGCTCCTGACATCAGCAGTGCTAAAGCAAAGAAAAGAGAACAAAATAATAGTCTCCTTTATCACCCAAGGATTCCCTATGAAGAGAGAAAAAAAAAGGAAGAAAGAAAAATGTGGACGAGAACAATAAAGCCCTTCTTCTGCTATTTAGAAAAAACAAATCTTAAGTTTCTGCAATCTGGTCCATGTGGTAAGTGATGCCATTTCTTTGCAGTTCACAGTGAATCTTGTAAAGAAAAATTTGAAGATGAACCAGAGCTGAACCAGAAACATCAGAATGACAATACAGTTGTAACATCTCCAGTACAGTCCCCAATATCTTCTTTTGCTATGAGATACTGACAATAAGCAGACATAGCTCTGGGGACATCAAGGTCACAGCACAGAGGTCACATAGTCAACAATCCTTCATCATGCAGTCAGGGTCAACTATAGTAAAGTGATTCAGAGGTTATAAGCCTCTTAAATGCAACTTGTCCCATGATCTAGGTTAATACTGAGGCTCTCCCTATAGAACCATATATTTGGTATTGACCTGACAAAACCTCCAGAGCCACATTATGTGGACAAGGAAGTCATTGACCAAGAATCACAAGATATTAACATAGAAGGCATTGGCAAGACTTCTCCATTGGTTCTGACTCCAAAGGTAATATCTTTCATCTACACTGTGTAGACTCCAGACAATTTAACCACAACGATGGCCATTGCTCAGTAATTTGTGTGGATGAAGATCTTCTTTGCTGCAATCTTCCTCAACACTGGAAATGTACAGACAAGAGTGATTTTTAATATACCATTTCCACTTAACAATCAAAAACCTCCTGTGATCATCATACATGTTAGAGAGACTGGTTACATGTGACCCATAATAGGGAATTCTAGACAAATGGTTATGTCCCTACATCATCTGTTCAGTAGTAATTAGAGTACAGTGACAAAGAAGCAACTTCTTTTTGAAAGTGGTTTGGTGAGTATTGTTGGGGATCAGGGTGAGAGGGCACCTGCAAATCTAGAACTTTAACAGTCACTTATTCTCACTATATCTCAATACCTGTCAAAAGCTCCACTAAGACTGATCATCATAGACAAAGACTTCTAGAAACTTGGGCCTTGAAAATTCAGAATGGACCAAGGAGAGGGACCACTGGACAGCACACTTTATATCTTCCATGGCTGTAGCCTATTATAAGTTGCATTTGAAAGAGGCAGGTGATGTGGTTTTGAGAAAGAAAAGTCCAAAGAGATACCCAGTTGGAGAATGTGGGTCCTCCAAAACGTGAAGTCTCCAATAACTCTCTGGGCTTTGCTCTTATTTCAAGTAACTGTCAGAAGCAAATATTGGATTGTGCATTGAATGATTTGCATTTTCTCCACCTACTATATTCTCCAAAACTTGACTAGAGTGGATCTGGATTTTCTAAGCATTGATTCTTATCTATTGGTCTTCATATGGGCCAACATCTGATCTAGGACATCTACCACTATGGACTCGTGTGACTAGGTCAACATTTTATTATCAATGTAATGGTGCACATCAATGTTCTCAGGAATGGAGGCCTCTTTCAATTCTCTGCCCACCATAATGTAGCACTTTGAGAAAGAGTTTATTTAATGCTGGAATGGGATAGTGATGCTATACCAGATGTCTTTGTAAACACAAGCAAATTTATTCTAACTGAAATAATCTATAAGTCCATATCACTGACCTGGCCTGTGCTTGAGCTAATATTAATATCACTTGGAATAGTCATCCTGGGATCTGGTCTACCTGGTCTACAATATTGACGAGATCAGGAACAGTTAGAATGATAAGCATGACTATGTTCAGTTTCCTGTAGTACAAGGATTGAAATCAAATGGAAATGGATCTCCATAAATCCTATGGCATAGGAATAGTGTATTGTCTAAGTATATTGAGTTAGAAAACAACTAATTAACATCATCTATGAGATATTGTAATTTTTATATATTTTGTTGAACGTTTCTAAACTACATTTTAGGAGTTTTGTTGACCATGGGTCAACAAAGCGGACTTCACACCACTGTTGTAATATACTGTCATGTGCTAGGCATTATTTGCCTTCCTCACAGGTAATACAGGGTTATGGTATGTGGAGCTGGTTTAAGTGAAGTGCTCCAGCTTTCGTCCTCTTCAACACTAAAGGAGGTATATCTTTTTTCTCTCTTAATGTTACTTTGTTTTTTCCAATTACATGTAAAGATAGTTTTCAACATTCACTTTTATAGGTTTTTTAAGTTCCAATTTTTTTTTCTCTCTCCCTCCTTCCTCTTCCCCTTCCCCAAGAGGGAATATAACTTATACACATGCAATCATATTAAAGATATTTTCACATTAGTCATGTTATGAAAGAATAATCAGAACAAAAGGGAAAAACTGAAAGAGAGACAGAAAGAGACAGAGACAGAGAGAGGGAGAGAAAGACAGAGGCAGAGGCAGAGAGATAGAATAACACGCTTTGATCTACATTTGGATTCCATAGCTCTTTCACTGGATGTCAATAGCATTTTCCATCACAAGTCTTGTGGAATTGCCTTAGATCTTCGTATTGCTGAGAAGAGCTAAGTCTATCATAATTGATCATCACACAGTGTTGCTGTTATTGTGTACAATGTTCTCCTGGTTCTGCTCACATCACTCAGCATCAGTTCACATAAGTTAAAGGAGATATCTCTTTCACCACTGTGGGGACAGGATATTTCATGGTGTTAACTACATGAGATGGTTTGGGTAATTCTAAAGATTTCCATTTGACTCTTCATACAACATGCCTGGAGGTTGCCAATACGGCTTTCTTGATACTCATCCCATCATATTCCTTCCTTCCCTGGTCCACCCTCTGTAGCAACTCTTGAATGATCCAAAGGGGCTTTAGAGCACAGGTAACAAACATGCAGCCCTCATTTGCATTGCTGCCATTACTCCCAAGTTTGGCCAGAAACAGACTAAAATGTATTTAGGAAATATTTAATAAATCAAATAAAAGTACAGCAAAATGTAGATAATATTACTATGTGATTTTCTGATTCAACATGCTACCCACAGGGATTCTTATTATGGTTCTGTGGCACCCATCTCTATCTGAGTTTGACATGATTGCATTCCTCTGGACCTCAGACTTGGAAGGTGCTTAATTCCCCTGTATGGTTTTTCAGAAGTGATACCCCCTGTTCTCTCCTAGAAAGGGTATCATTGCCTTCTGCCCTCCTTGCAAGGCAGTTGGCTCAATGACTCCTCTCTTCCGCTATTTCCAGAATGACTGTTCCAAGAGATGTTAATATTTGCTCAAGCACAGCTGACCCAGACATCTGCTTGGTTTTCACCAGTTGATCAGCCTGCAAAAGTCTGGAGATATTTCATTTTGCTTGACTGTATATTTTTAACATCAGTTTTCTTTTTCTTTGCTTTTTCCCCAGTGGGAATAGGAATGAGAGGGAGGCTATGGATAAAATACTCCCCCCCCCCCAAAAAAAAGAATTAAAAAATGTAAGGAAGAAATAAGGTCGTTTAATCATTTTTAAATGCACAGAAGATAATTTTAAAGGGCTTAAAAGAATGGCAAACAGACAAGACAGAGAAGCTTTGTAAGTTACACACTGAATTTATCGTATATTTTAAAATAAAAGCAAGCTCTATGGAATGGAGATTTGCAATTTCAGTCATAATCTCCTTTTTCCTCTTCTACTTTCCGTATTGAAATTTTAATTTTTCTTGGTGTTTGTTAAGTTTAGAATTTTTTTTAATGTTTAAAAGACATGGCACCTACCCTTGGTTGTTTTGTTTCCCATGAATTTAGTTCAATCCAGCAAACCTTTATTAAATACTTACAATATACAAGGTATTAGGTACTAAGGATACAATGGAGAAAAGTTCAAAAATGTACATTCTGAAAAGAATCAAAAAGTACAACAACAACAAAAATTTAGTACACTTTATATTCATCAACCAGACCTTTAAACTTCTGTGTGGTCATAAATACAGGGCTCCCCACCTAGAAATTCCTCCCAGGGCTAAAACTGTGGCATTTCCCATGCTTAGCAGAAATTCTTCAAAATATAAAATCACACAAGGAGGAGGGAAGTGGATTTTGGATGTTGTTGTTGAAAGAAGACCAATTTGTTTTTGAAAGAAGACCAATGACATCATGGGGTGATGTTTTGACTCGTGGGTGAACTGGATTTAAATTAGGTACAGCTGAGCAAAGGCATCAGTCTTGTGCTCTCTTCCAGAGTCATCAAAGTCCAATGACAAGACAAAATTCAAGATGGCTGGCAGTGGTCCAGGATGTAGTGAGGACTTTAATATCTTTGATGTCTGAATAAGCCCTAAATGCTCCACAACGTCTCGTTCCTTGCCTTTATGGTCATTGAGCCAAGTTGTTTTCACCTGCCCATTCCACCAGGGAAGTCTCCACATGTTGGGATAGATACCCCACTAATTAGCCAATGGGTTTGATGCCCATAGGTTACTCTCAACCCAGCTAACCCAAAATGGTTTACTGGACTGTGGTCACTGTGCATGCTACAGCTGGTAAAAGCTGAATGTCAGACAGACACCAAAAGTGGATGAGCAATACTGAAAAGCATTTGGCAAGCCATCACATTGGAGGTGCTAGTCCTCTTTGATTACTTGATATATGAAAATACAGAGTTATAATATGAAGGCATGGGGAGGAAGAAGGCTATGGGTAGGGACCATTATATATACTGCTGAATAGGAAGGGTCTGATAGTTAGTTTTGTTAACCCCCCCCCCCCTTATCGTCTGTCTCATAACCATTGTTACAAGGGATGGCTCATTGGGTAGAAGGGATATATTGAGAAATGAATTTAACATAAAAAGAGATAAAAAATGAAAAGTATTAGGAAGTAGAAGTCCCCTTAGCAACATATTAATCCAACTTCCTCACTTTATACAGTAGGAAGTTTGTATTCTATTGTGCCACAACATTCAAAGAGATAATTAAATACAGGATAATCTGGGGGAAAGAGCCCTGACCACTAAGATCATCAGGAGGTGCCAAGAACATGAAGAAAGCTAAGCATTGGAAGAGGCAGATGTGAGGAAGGAATGCACTCCTGGCATGAGCAACTTCCTTGGCAAAGGCAGGGACATAGGCAGCTGTGATTCCAACTCAGGAATGGCAAGGAGGTCATAAGTAAAGGGAAGTTAATAGAAAGCTGGAAATGAAAACTGCCAGCAGACATTGAAAGACTTTAATTGCCCTGAGAATATAGAAAGGATTTTAATAAAAGTTTGTTGAATTGAATTGAAGGCAGCTGGGAAAAAATATAGCTGCCCAATAAATAGGAACCACTTGTACTGTAGATTGGAAAAATGCTTGATCCAAATAGCTTAGCCAGTTTTCAGGTGAATGGGAGTGCCTAGTATATTGTCTTGCTCAATGTTTGTTGAATTGAGTGGATTTAATTGTCTAGTAAGGTGGGCCCTAATTATGAAGGGCCTTCAAAACCCTGCAGAGGTGTTTAGACTTAAAATGCATGTGATAGTAGAAACCTTTGGTAGATTTTTAAACAAGCAACAATGATGAAATTAATCTTTGAGTATCATGAGATCATAGACTTAAAAAGAAAACCTTGGAAGTTGTGATGGCTAGGCTATCACACATAGGCAAGATTGACACTACATTGTTGTGACAAACATTTTTGGTCCCTGAATGTTCTGAGTCAACATTTGCACAAGATCTGCAAAGCTTAGTTTGAAATAGCATACAATACCCTTCCCTAAAATTACACTTTCCAAAACCATGTGCCCATGCTTTGTTCCTCAAATCTGTTCTTTTTTCCTCTTGCTATATGATTAGTGGACTCACCGTTGAACCCATATCTTCTCCCTAGTAAATGGAACACCACGTAAGATCCCCACATTTGATAGCCAGTGTTCTTTTTCAGGATGCAAGCCCACTACCTTATATGCTGCCCATGGGATACTGAAGGTCCTGACAGCTAGATAATCCCCAGACCTGTAAGTCCAACAAATGTGTTGCTTGCTATGATTCCAGAAGTTTTGATGTCAATTCTTCTGCAACTCTTTGTCTCTCTTCCACCTGTCAGAAGTCATCATCATATCATCATAGACTTAAGACTTGGAAGACATTTTTGAGGTAATTAAGTCTTATCTTAATCAATTTAGATCTGGAAGATACTTTGAGGGTCATTGAGGCACAAAATCCAACACAGCTGGGAGATAAATTGGAGGTAATCAAGTCATATACTTAGATTCAGAATTGGAAGGCACCTGAGAAGCCATGTAGTCCAACCCCATCATTTTACAGATGACCTAGTGACCATGAGGAAAATGGATGAGAGGGAAGACATCAGAGGCAAAGAGAGTAGTTAGTTTGTGGTTGTTGAATAATCCAGGTGTGAGGTGAAGGAGAGCCTGAGTGAGTCTAGTGACACTGAGAAAATGGATCAATGAGAGGCAACTCAATGAATATTCTGGAAAAAGTGCAAATGCCTAGTGTCCTAGGATGAGGTCTTTGGTTTTGCTTCGTCTTACTTTTGTGGTGGGAGTTGGGTGAAGGACCTTGACTTGCCATTCAATGTATTACTTAGCATTTTTAGCATTTTAGCATCTGAAAATGTATTAAATATACCACCTATGCATTTTTCTAAGTCATTGATAAATATGTCAAATGGAAAGGAGATCTAAGCATACATTATTTCAGTACTGAACTAGGGATTTTCTTAAAGTTGCTGCTTTGGGGACCTATCAATTCAATTGGCTCCTAATCCACCTAACTACAATTATCCTGCCTTATCTCTATATCTCACCTAGCGAGAGACACTTTGTTCAATATTCTGCTAAAAGTAAACTAAATCAATACGATTTCCTTGATCTGCCAGTCTAGTAATCTAGGAGAAAGGGTTCAATTAGTCTGGCATCATTCATTCTTAATGAATCCATCCTAGTTCCTTGGGATCTGTTGTGTCTTTTTGATGTTCCATAATTATCCCTCTAATAATGCATTCTAGGATTTTTCCAGGAATCTAAGCCAAGCTCACAGACCAAGGTGGTTGAAGAGAGTGTTGCCTAGGTTCAGAGCGATGATTTGTACTTCAGTTTTTGCTATATCTACTTAGTAAGTGCTGTTATTTTCTCATTTTTAAGTCATGCCTGACTCTTCATAGCCCCATTTGGGATTTTCTTGACAAAGATACTGGATTGGTTTGCCATTTTGTTCTCCAGCTTATTTAACAAAAAAGAAACTGAAACAAACAAGGTTAAGTGACTTGCCCAGCATCACAACATTAGTAATTGTCTGAGGTCAGATCTGAACACAGGATAAGTCTTCCTGACTCCAGACCCAACACTCTATCCATTATATCACCTAGCTGCCCTTCTTGGTAAATATCTCATTGTAAAAAGCAATTTCTCGTTACAAGGTTAAAGGAAACCTGGGAGCTAATCACTGACTACTGATATTGGAGAGAGCTCCCAGGAATGGGAGCTAAAGCCCATAGCATTAGAGAAGATACTCACAACCTTAAGGCATACCCCTAGATCCCTGAGAAGGAGATGTTCCTAACCTTGCTCTGGGAACCTAACCTGCTAGTGAGTAAATGGGTTAAGAGAGCAAATCCAGAGTCTGGTTGCCCTTGTAGGTCTAGCGTCTTCTGTACTCTGTTCTAAGAAGGTCTCCAGAGCTAACAATTTATGTCTCTCTATGTTGTACCAGAAAAGACCACCACTGAAGTTGGCTTGAGCTTATTATATTGCCTTTGAATCTCTGGACTCTAGAAAATCTTTTAACCACCTTGGTCCCAAAAAATTCCCACTTTGGTCCCACAAAGAATTTCACTATAGAAAATTTTCAGGGCTATAGAAAGAGATAGGTCCTATATAGACTAAACTATAAAATGGAACAAAAGCCTAAAAGAAAAAGGTATTTTGTAAAAAAAAAAAATCTTTTTGGCAGCATCAGCCAAGACCACACTCAGAAAACTGGTATCGTCGAAATATCTCTAATGCTCCCTACCTCCCCAGCACACCCATTCTCCTGGCTTGCTTCCTTCAAGCAAGGCACTATCCAATCAAGAAGACATGATAATCAGATTCACCTCTAGTTACAGACAGCATAATGGCTTCACTCCTCCCTTAAAAGAGGATTTGCATATTTGAGAACACCTGGTTAAGGACATGTAACTCCAAGGTATAACTCTAGCTAAAAGCACCTCCTATGAAAGACCTTTCTGCCAGTGATCAGTGACCCTCCATAAACTAAATTTCTGTGTATTGATTTCATACATATTTTTGTATTGACTAAAGTTTGAACATGATGTTTCTACTCAGCGGAAAGTAAACTACTATGGGCAGAGGCTGTTGGATTTTTATCTTTTAAATCTCCCCTCCTATCACAGTGCTTGATACATGGAAATCTCTGTGGAATTGAAATGAATTGATGGAATTTCACATCCTGAGGTCTGTGGGTGAGACATATATTTTTGGTCTCTAAGCCATCCTCAGCCACTCTTCACAGAATCAGAGGGAAATGATGGTAGGGGTCAACTAGTACTTGAACAGGAATCCTCTTTACAGTATCCAAAAGAAGAGTCCACCCAGTCTGGACTTGAATATCTCCAAAAGAAAGAAACTTGCATGATATTGGGAAAAATCACTTAACCTTCTTGGGGCTCAGTTTCCTCATTTGTAAAATTAGGGGGTTGGACTATCTGACCCCTGAGGCTTCTTCCAGCTCCACATCTATGATCTTATGCTCCTATAGTGTCCTGAGGCATTAGCTCCAGTTCTCATGAAGTTTCTCCTTCCCTCCCTACTCCCAAGCACATCCTACATAAATCTTGCCCCCTAATTTCTACCTGTTACTACTAGTTCTACCCTCTGGAACTAAATGGAACAAATTTGATCCCTTCCCCACAGGACAAGCCTCCATATATTTGAAAATAGTTACACCTCATTTATTGAAATGACTTTTCAACTGAAATAGCCCTTGAGTTGACGTCTCTTCACTCAGGTCTTTCCGTACTCTAATCCATTGTGCACACAACTTGCCAAAGTGATTTTCCTAAAGTCGTGGGACTATGCCACTCATCCACTCAGTAAACACCAATGGCTCCCTGTTATCTCTGGGGTCAAATGCAAACATTTCAGTCTTTCATTTAAAGCCCTTCACAACCATGAACTAACCTACCTTTCCAGCCTTATTACAAGTTACTCCTCTTCAAACCCTCTACATTCCAGTGAACCTTGCCTTCTTACTCTTCCTAGTATGTGTATGACACTCCACTTCCGATCTCTTGGCCTTTGCATTGGGCATCCCCAGTGTTTGAACTAGTCTATCACTACTGTATCATAAAATCCTTAGATTCTTTGGAGACCCCAGCTCAATACTACATTCAACATAAATCCTTCCTGATTCCCCAGTTTCCAATACCCTCCTCCCAAATCACCTTGGAACTATTTTGTATCCATTTTATATACAACAATATGCGTACATGTCATCTCCTCCAATAGACTAAAAACCCCTTGAAGAAAGAGGCTGTTTTAAAGTTGTGATTGCTTCTCAAGTCTAGCATGGCACCTGGTGCATCGTAGGCATTTCTTAACTAGTCTGTAGAATGTCTACTCACCGCAATGGAAATCCACATTTACATTTAATTGGTAGAGAAATGCAAAGACAAAAATAAACCAGGCAATGCCCCCAAAGAAATGAAATAAGAATTTACCTAGCACCTACTATGTGTCAGGCCCTTTACAAATATCATTCCATTTTGTCCTCACAATAACCTTGGGAGGTAGGTGCTATTATCATCTCCATTTCAGAAGTTAAAGGACTTGGTCAGGGTCACACAGCTAGCAGGTATTTGGGGATGGATTTGAACACAGGTCTTCCTAATTTCACTGTGCCATCTAGGTGCTTATATACTTATATGTCTTTTAATATTTTGAGCCTGACAGTGATTACAAGATCTTAGCAGTTCAGTTATTTTGAAAATGCTCAATGTAGTCCCACTTGCTAGACCAGATTTTTGGTGCCTTTTTTTGGCAAGAGAGTGAACCTGGAGATTGAAAGGATCTCAGGGGCCATATGGCCCCAATCCCTTCATTTTAGAGACAAAGTAAGTGGGAAATTCACACAGGTATTAAATCACAGAGCAGAGATTTGCACTCAGGTCGTCTGATTTCAGATCTAGCCCTCTTTCTACTCTACTATGATGGATAAAGAGTCATTCCACATTGATGGGAGGATACATGGCTGACATGCTGCATGTAGCTGCCTGCAGAAACCATTTATCTTGATGTAACTATAAGCCATTGCTAGGGAACGTTAACCAGGGAGAACTCTCAAGAACTAGTCAATAACCCTGGGGGAGCTTGACCTGACAGAACCCTGTACACAGGAACCAGAGATAATCAATTATGAGCATATGGGTGGCACCTGACTCGTTTATCAAAACCCTTCTAAGAGTAATAAAACAGCAGTTGTGAAAATTGGGCCATTTCATAAGTCACACCCACTCTTCTTGCCCTTCCAGTCTTCTGGAATAGAATCTTTCTATGCTCATAACTTATTCTTCTTATAAACATGCTCAGACCTAATGCAGGGAATTATAAGCTCTTGCAGGTCACAATGACTACTAGACTAGGGATTTATTGAAACCCAGATGATCTTAGCCAGGGGTGTGGCACCCAGGGGACACTGAATGCTATTGATTTCCGTAGTTCTTAAAATGATTCCCAGTAAGATTATAGATCTACTTCAGGAGTTCTTAACTTAAACCTAGAACCCTTTAAGAATCCAGCAAAGCCTGTGAACTCCCCAGAATCAAATTTTTAAATGCATCAAATATATAGAATTACAAATGAAACTAATTATAGTGAAACAAAGATGTACTTTTTTTCCTGTGCAAATTCAAGGGTCTCCTAAAAACTATACACAGAGGGGTCCGTGGATTCCAGGTTAAGGACTCATGATCTAGCACTAGAAGAGACCTCACAAGTCATGTAATCCAAATCTCTTCCCTTACAAATGAGGTAACTGAGGTTCAGATATGGAAGGTGACTTGTCCCAGGTCCCAAAGGTAATATTAGAAAGGGGATTCAAACCCAGGCCTCTTAATTTTAAAGACAGGGCTCTTTCCAACATACTACATTGTGTCCTTTAAGTGCCTCATCCTGGCAATGAGATTGTGCTGAGTTTTAAAAGACTGAAGCTTTGAAAGGTGTAGACAGCTTTCTGAAACAGGTCAGCCATGTACCCTAGTCTGTAATGCATAGATCTGTTGGGCTAAGTTTGAAGTAGCTCATGACCAGAATTGGGGGCATCTGGGTGTCAATGGATAGAGTGCAAGGTTTGGAATCAGGAAGACCTGAGTTCAAATCTGATGTCAGACACTTACAAGCTGTGTGACCCTGGGCAAGTCACTTAACCCTGTTTGTCTGAGTTTCCTCATCTGTAAAATGAGCTGGAGAAGGAAATGGCACACCACTCCAGTGTCTTTGCCAAGAAAACCCCAAAAAGGGGTCACAAAGAGCTGGGCATGACTGACCAGCAACACCCAACTCTATACTCTAAGAATACTTTTATTGAGATTTCTTTTCCATCAGATCAGGTTTTGTTTTATAGTCACAGTCCATAAGCTCAACCCTGAATCTCCTAAATGTATAAAACATGTGGGGTTATGTTATTACTACCTGTGCAACCCTGGGCAAATCACTTAACCCTGTTGGCTTCAGTTTGCTCCTCTGTAAAATGAGCTGGAGAAGGAATTAGCAAACCCCTCCAGCGTCTGTGCCAAGAAAACTCCAAATGGGGTCACGAAGAGTCTGACATGACTGAAAAATGACAAAAATGAGCCGGATGGCCACAAAGTGAAGTATTTCTACCTGCACTAGCTCATGTTAGCTTGCTTTCTATATAGTGCCTTAATATTTGCACAGCTTCTCATTTGAACCTCAGAAGAATCTTGGGAGGTGATTGTTTGCCCTTTTGTATAGACAAGGAAACTGAGGGCCTGTGAGGTTTAGCTGCCCCAGTCCCAAAGCTCATAAGTATGTGAGACAGATTCAATCTTATGTCCTCCTGACTCAAATGCCAACACCAGATCCACCAAGCTCCCATCTTTCACTCAATTCAATTCAACGAGAATTCACTTGTGTCCTGCAACAGAAACTGGGGGTGTAAGACACAAAAGGAAGCAATGTCTGTCCTCAAAAAGGTGGGGGCAGGGGGAGAGAGGGTGGAGAACACAATATGTGTACAGATAAATGGGTGCAGAATAAAGACAAAGTCACTTTGGAGCTGGGAGTAAACCACTGGTGCCTGGAAAAATCAGAAATGAAAACTAAATGTTGGGAAGCCGAGAAGCTGCCTACCCCACCCTCCCCACTCCTGTGCAGAGGAAGTGACCCAGGAGCGCGGGAGATGTTAGACAAAGCCAGGAGTTTTGTTTTTATTTTTGATGTGTTGCTTAATTTTACTGACTTTGTCTCTTCGTCATCTTATTTTAAAATTGTTATGGAAGGAGAAATTCTCTGAGATGAGGAGGAAAAGATACAGGGAGAAAGCTGGAAGATACAAAAAGATATCATTCACATTTCCTCTCTCTGTCTCTCTGTCTCTGTCTCTGTCTCTGTCTCTTTGTCTTTCTGTCTCTCTCTCTCTCTCTCTCTCTCTCTCTCTCTCTCTCTCTCTCTCTCCCTCTCTCTCTCTGTCTCTCTCTCTGTCTCTCTCTCTGTCTCTCTCTCCCTATCTCTCTCCCCACCTCCAGCTCTGAAACCTTTGGACTCATAAGAGCGAACTAAACCTTGTCAGTATTTAATCAAAAGCCAAGGAAAGAGTTTTGATCTCCCTGAAGATAGAATTCTTCCTTTGCCTTGCCTTAAAGTGGATTAGAGAAATGATTCTCCAGGGTCGATATGTTAAACTGCTATTTTTCTGCTTCCTAAATCAGAGAATGTTATAAAAAATCTTTGCCTTAATTTAACCTTGAGAGTCTGAATTCTATCTTCGTTTCTTACAATGCATAGAGACCTTGCCTGAGCAGGGAGAGCTTCATTTAACAGTTGTCACCGATATTTGGATCTCCATCCAAACAACATTTGTCCATATTCATACTACTGTAGGTTCTTCATTTCTATCAGTCGTGTATAACTCATGATCCCATTTAGGGTTTAGTTTGTACAGATACCGGAGTGGTTTGCCATTCCCTTTTCCAGCTCCTTTTACAGATGAGGAAACTGAGGCAAACAGTGACTTACCTAGGGTCACACAGTAAGTATATGAGGTCAGATTTTAACTCAGGGGATGAGTTTTCCTGACTCCAGGGTAGCACTCTATCCACTGTGACACCTATCTGCCCCATATGTTCATATACGTGCATATATTTATGTATGTTATATACACATTTATATGTAATATCGCTAACAGACTTGAAACCTAGAAATCAGGGTTAAAGCTTCCCTTCCACATGTGTTAGCTTAGATGAGCTTCTTTAATTCTCTGAGCCTCAGTTTCCTCTTCTGTGAAATGGAGATAAACGAAATTATTCAAGTGGCTACCTCACAAGACTATTGCGAGGATCAAATTAGATGATCAATATCAAGTACTTTTGTTGATGTTCAGTCGTCTTCAACTCTTTGTGATCCCATTTGGGGTTTTCTTGGCCAAGAGACTGGAGTGGTTTGCCATTTCCTTCTCCATTTTATTTTACAGATGAAGAAACTGAGGCAAATAGTGTCACAGAGCAGGTAAGTGTCTGAGGCCAGATTTGAACTCAGAAAGATGAGTCATCCTGATTCCAAGGCTGGAGCTCTGTTCACTGGACCACCTAGTTGCCCCCTTTAGTACTTTACAAAATTTAAAAGACTATAAAGCATCATTTTTATTATTATTATTTTCTCATTTTTCCCATCTTCCTGTTGGGGTTAATTTAGTGGAAAAAATTTGTCAAAAGATAAGTGATGTATTCTAGCATTATTCTTTAACATTTAATTTGCCCAGGTGCCTAAAATGACAACTTTTGGAATTGAAAAAGAGGGCTGGGATATAAGCTCATTTTCCCTTAGAATCCCTGAAAGTATTTTTGGATAATTATAATGGCAGGCAGGGCCACAGGACTGACAGGTTGTACCTCATCCTGTTCCACCTGGTTTTAAAAACTTCACAAAACATCTTCAAACCTTTTATTTTCATGTAGATTTGGAGATACTGCATATTTCATATTGTTATTAAACATTTATGAATCAATGATATAATAAGAAGTTCATAAACAACAGTTCCATTTTTCTTTTTTCTTTCTTTATTTTTAGCTTTCAGAATTCACTTCCACAAGATTTTAATTCTAAATTTTCTCCCCCTCCCTCTCCTCTTCCTTCCCCAAAGATCTGATATAAGCTATACATATACATTCATATTAAACATATTTTCACATTAATCTTGTTTTAAAGAATTAGAACCAATGAGAGAAACCATGAGAAAGAAGAAACAAAAAGAGAGAGAGCAAATAGTATATTTCAATGTGCATTCAGACTCCATAGTTCTTTTCTCCGAATGAGGAGAGTATTTTCCATAATGAGTCTTTTGGAATAGGCTTAGATCCTTGCATTGCTGAGAAGAGCTAAGTCTATCAAAGTTAGTTATCACAAAATGTTGTTACTGTGTACAAAGCTCTCCTGTTGCTGCTCACTTCTCTCAGCTTGAGTTCATGTAAGTCTTTCCAGGTTTTTCTGAAGTCCACCTGTTCATAATTTCTTATGGAATGATAGTATTCCATGACATTCATATACCACAACTTGTTCAGCCATCCCCCGATTGATGGGCATTCCCTCAATTTCCAATTCTTGACCACCACAAAAAGATATGCTATAAATATTTTTTGTGGGCCATTTTCCCATTTGCAAGAACTCTTTAGAACATAGACCTAGAAGTGGTATTGCTGGGTCAAAGGATTTACACAGTTTTATAGTCCTTTGGGCGCAGTTCCAAATTGCTCTCCAGAATGATTGGATCAGTTCACAACTCCACCAACAATGCATTAGTACTCCAACTTTCCCACATCTCCAACATTTATCGCTTTCCCAACAATCAATGAGTAAGTACTTTTTAAACACTTCCCATGATCCAGGTATGGTGCTAGGCTCTGAGCATACAAATATGAAAAATTAAATCTATTCTAGTTTCAGTACAGTTTATCTGCTGAATTCTCAAGGATACCTGTAGTACAGGGATTTATCATCTGTTAGCTTATAAAGGACAGTGACTTTTTGGTCTATGATGCCGTCATCCAATTATGTGTATCTAGGTATCCAGTGTATACTCTTTTTTTTTTTCCTGCAGCCTGCACTAATATGTTTCCTCTACTTCCTTGTATAATCAGCACTGATCAGTGTCAGGCATCTTTAAGAATAATGTTTCCATTTTTTCTAGTGATAATGACCTAATCCTAAATTGCTATCATAATCTCTTCCATTTTTATACTCAAATACGCATGAATTGCTTAATGCTTCTTTGCCACTATAATATCTTACTTAATGTCTATGGGGAGAGGGAGTATGTTCTGTGTAACAATGAAAACAAGAACAAAAGACTTTAAACTGATAAATTCAGTGGTATATTCCTGTTGTCATTTTGAACTATTGTTTCCTGAAGTGCTTTGTTCATTCCAAATCTACTCCTATAAATTTGTCACATTTATGGTGTACTCTGATAACATCTATCAAGCTTCTTTCTCCTTTTCAACAAGGAAGTTTTCATCTTTCAGTGACAGCAATGGGATGATGAGTCCTGTATTTCATTATGTATTTCAATTTGGGCACTTTCTAAGTGCATTTTTTTCTTTCTTTCTTTATTTGTTTGTTTTCAGTTTACAGCATTCAGTGCCACAGGTTTTTGAGTTCCAAATTTTCTCTCCCTCCCTCTCTCCCCCCCTCCTCCCCCAAGACATCATATAATCTAATATAGGTTCTACATATACCTTCACATTAAATATATTTTCACAATAGTCAAGTTGTAAAAAAGAATTATAACCAGTGGAATGAATCATGAGAAAGAAGAAATAAAACTAAGCAAAACAAAAAAGAGAGAGAAAATATTTTACTTCCATCCGCATTCAGACTCTCTAATTCTTTCTCTGGCTGTGGATAGTCTTTTCCACCATGAGTCTTTTGGAGCTGTCTTAGAACCTAGCATTGCTGAGAAGAGCCAAGTCTATCAAAGTTAGTCATCATAAATACAATGTGTCTGTAATTGTGTACAATGTTCTCCTGCTTCTTCTCTCCTCACTCAGCATCAGTTTGTGTAAGTCTCTCCAGGTTAGTATGAAGTTTGTCAGCTCCTCGTTTCTTATAGCACAATGATATTCCATTACATTCATATACCACAACTTGTGTAATCAATCCCCAATTAAAGGATATCCCCTTGATTTTCAATTCTTTGCCACCACAAAAAAGAGTTGCTATAAATATTTTTGTACATATGGGTCCTTTTCCCACTTATATGATTTTTTGGGGATACAGACCTACAAGTGGTATTGCTGGGTCAAAGAGCATACACATTTTTGTAGCCCATTGGGCATAGTTCCAAATTGACCAGAATGGTCGGTTCAGTTCACAACTCCACCAACAATGCGTTAGTGTTCCAATTTTCCCACATCTTCAGCAATTATCATTTTCCTGTTTTGTCACATTAGCCAATATGACAGGTGAGATGTGGTACCTAAGAGCTGTTTTGATTTTCACTTCTCTAATGAATAGTGATTTAGAGCATTTTTTCATATGAATATAGGTATCTTTAATTTCTTCCTCTGAAAACTGCCTGTTCATATCCTTTGATCATTTATCAATTGGAGATAAGTCCATTTTAATGCATTTTTATCATGTAAAAGATATGCATTCAAACAATCAATTAACCAGCACTTCAAGCATATATTATATGTGAGGATTTATGGAATATTCAGGGAGGGAGGACTAATGCTTAACAGTATGAGGACTGCCGAGCCCTTTTCAGAGCTGCTCATCCACCTTTGGTGTCTATCCATCGCCCTACTCTGACCTGTGGCTCCAAAAAGCTGTAGCATGCACAGCAACCATACCCCAATAAAACCTTCTCAGCAGACAAACTAAATCAGATGGAGGGTAACTGATGGGTCTCATACCTGTTGGTGTTTTTAGGGGTTGTATACCCCAAATATGTGAAGACTTCTCCCTGAAAAATGATTGGATGAGAATAATTTGTTCCAATGGCCATGAAGGCAGATGAAGAAGATGCTGTGGAAGAGTAGAGCGTGGTCAGACATTGAAGATGCCAAGGTCATCCACTGCCCACTGCATCCCAGACCATCGCCAATTGTTTTGACTTTTGTTTTGCCACTGGGCTTCAATGACTCTAAAAAAGAGTGAAGTTGATGACTTTATGCAACTCTGACTCACTGAAATCCAATTTATATGCAAGTCAAGATATCACTGTGATCCCCTTCAGAAACAAAGGATGAACAGCATATGTTCCAGACCCAGCATTATGCTGGGCTCTATGAACACAGAAAAAAAAATTAGCCTGGTATTGCAGAGGAATTAATTGATCTCAATGTATTCTTCCCATTAAGTATTGAGTTCAAGATGCCAATCAGTCTCTTACCAGGCACTGCCTCAGCTTTCCACTTAATGATCCTATAGTTCACAAGCCTTGCCCAGAAAAAGAGTAAGGCATTTGTAAATACTGGTTTCTTTTATTGGTTCAACTTGTATTCTGGATTCAAGCTGAAAACCTTCCATTTAATTTCTACTTTGCTATAGATGAAGAATTACATCCTTTTCAAGTCCAAATGATGGGTCTCACTCATGCTATCCTTGCAGAAAGTTTCCAAGAAATAAAATCAATCCATCAATCAATAAGTAGACCTGAGAACAGTCAGCATGGAGATGGTGATTAAATTTGTGGGAACTGATGAGATTACCAAGTGAAGTAGTATAAATGGAGAAGAAAAGAGTCCCCAGGAGGAGCCCTAAGGGCTACCTGTGATTAGAAGGCATGATCCAAGGAAGAACCACAAAAGGAGACAGAAGTTTAAATGTGTCTTTGAGTTAAGCTGAATATCTTAATGGCACCTGCATATATCAAGTGGTTAATAGAATGTTATAGTACAATTCCCTCTTTGATTTGAAAGTCATTGTTGTTCAGTCACATCTGGTGTCTGACTCTTCCTGACCCCATTCATGGTTTTCTTGGTATAGATATTGGAGTGGTTTACCAGATCCTTCTCCAGCTAATTGGACAGATGAGGAAACTGAGGCAAACAAGGTTAAGTGATTTGCCTAGGGTCACATAGCTAGTTAGTGTTTGAAGCCATATTTGAATTTTGGAAGATGAGTCTTTCTGACTCCAGTCCCAGAATTCTATCCACTGGGACACCTAGCTGCCCCCAAAATAAAGATGCAGTTAGCAATTTTGCTTAATTCAATTCAGCTCAAAAAGTATTTATTAAGCATCTCGTTGTTGTTGTTGTTGTTTAGTCGTGCGACTTCATGACCCTGTATATCATACTGTCCTTGGGATTTTCTTGGCAAAGGCACTGGATGGAGTGGTTTGCTATTTCCTTCTCCAACAGACTAAGTCAAACAGAAGGTAAGTGACTTGCCCAGCCTCACATACCTAATAAGTGCCTGAGGCTATTTTTTAACTCCGGACTTCTGGACTTCCGGGCTCCAGAGCCAGCACTCTATTTACCAAGCCACCTAGCTACCTTTGAAAGTCATACTCTATTCTATTTATAAATAATGATAATCAGTTTGATACCAGAAACATAGGAGCACATATGGCCCAGGCCAAGCATGTCAGAATACCCCCAGCTGGATTACTATTTGCCTTTCCCTAATGTGTCATTTCATTAAATGTATTCATTATTTGCACACTCATGTTCTACTGGCTATGAGCTCTGAGCCACTGCTAAGACACCCGTGAAAAGTCCAAAAATCTTCTGACCTTTCAAAGTTTATCATGTTCTATTATGTCCAAGGTTGTGAAAGGGCAACAAATTATGTTCTTTCTCCTCTCCCCCTAAGTGATTCTTTCTCATTCACTACTGGACTGGTCAGATGCTGGAATTCAAGGACCTAAAATGATTTGTAATTTTATGCAAGCCCCACAGGGTGTGATTAAGTCTCCTTAATAAATCCCCAACTATTGCCTACATAATAGTATTACAGACAATGATGATAAAATTTATATAGTACTTTCAGTTTTACGAAGATCCTTACACCATCTCTGAAAGGGAGGTGCTGATATTATGCATATCATCCCCAAAAAGGAAAGTGAAACCAAAGACAGTGAGCTAGTAAATGTCTTGAGGCAAAATCCAAGTGGAGTTTTCCCAACTCCAGTTCCAACACTTTACCCACTGTGTCCTCAGGTCAAGCATCATGTCATTTTATCCAAAGTCTACAATTTCCTAACTTGATTAACTAGGTCACTTACACTTGGGTTAATCTGTTTGATTTATTCAACAGGGATATTCTAACTGATAAAGGTATGAGCATTATAAAGCATATCGTCGGCTAGTTTAAGTAGTCAACTTGAACTGATTGAGTCAATTGATTTATTGACCTCTGCCTTATACTCTGCCTCTGTTTTAGTATTTGCTGTTCTTATCAAAACTACTGAAACATGTTTGGCAGACTCTGTAGTCCCAAATCCTGTATAGCTGTCCAGTAACTTTAGGTATTTCCACATTATCCTCTTTGAGTGTCTTTCCCAGTGTCTTATACTAGAGTCTCAGGAAAAAGTGAATGCAGCAAAGTTCATGATCAAATTTGAAATGAACATTTTTCATATTTCCAGATAAATGTTGACAAAATTTAACAAACACATTTTCAGAGTTGTAAAGGGTCACTGTTTATGTTGATGTTTGCAAAAGGTCTTCCCCAACCCAAAACAATAAAGAAAAGAGGAAGAAAAGGAAAGAAAATCAGTCTCCTTTTTCAGAGGAAAAGCCTGGTCAATAGAGACCAGAGCATGTAGGATCCTACCCACAGGAATTGGGGCTGTGTGGGCAGGGTGAAAACTTCTCAGGTAACATCTTAAAAATGTGAACAGCATCTTAGTAAAATTCTAAAGATCTAGCAGCCTGAGACCCTTTGCCCTACTTCCCTGGTCATGAATTGAAGGTTCCACTGAGCTTAGCTAATATGTAGGAAGGGAAAGTACATGTTTCTCAAACTTGGCTACAGACTTAGTTTCCCTTTGACCTGTACAAATGCAGATTTGGAAAGATTGTTGTACAGACTGATCATCCTGTTCCCAAATCCCCACAACTCATGTGATACCTTCTACCTCCCTGTTGCCAGGAGGAGCGTCACCATGACCCAAAGTCGCCAACATCCCCATTATTCATGAGCTATCATCTATTTTCATATTTGCATTGACTAAATGGATGTCTTTCAGCTATTGTCATATCTATATTTTGACTCTATCAATATAGATGCTATGATATCGAGGTCATATTTTGTCTGTTTCTGTATTATCCAGACCTGTGCCTTCTGCTTTTTGACATTATTGACATTTTACCTGCTATGCCAGCAGATTTTTAGAATGTGAGCTCAGTTCCTAATTAATGGGAATGGGACAGGATAAAGGGGAGGGATGGGGGAAATTTAGGCTGTATAAACCAGCTTTTTGCCTTCTGTATTTC
>CM053583.1:15428041-15444321 GCA_028627135.1 Pseudochirops cupreus | reverse complement strand
GAATATTGGTACAAAAATTTTAAATAAAATGCTAGTAAGGAGATTATAGCAATATATCATAAAAATTCTGCACTATGACCAGGTGGGATTTATATCAGGAATGAAAAACTGGTTCAATATTAGAAAAGCTACAGGCATAATTAACCGTATCAATAACAAAACCCACAGAAATCACATGGTTATCTCAATAGATGCAGAAAAATCTTTCAATACTCATTCCTATTAAAAGCACTAGAAAATTGTGATGGTAATGGGATTTGGAGAGCCCCCTGTGTTGGCTTGGTTTATGGGTTGAGTGTTAAAACCGAGAGCTTGTGAATCCCACTTGTAGGATGGACTTGTTGACGTGAAGAGAGAGGGCTGAACTGGGAGGAGCCGTGAATTGGGAGAGAGGCCCAAGCCGAGAGAAGGCCAGAAGGATTTTTGGAGAGCAATATCCTGTATTGTGGAGCCTGAGTTGCTGAGAGAAAGACTGCTGAGGGCCCATTGGAGCTGCCCAGGACTTTTGAGAACTGCCACCAGATGCTACCGAGAACTGAAACTGAGGAGGCATGGCTGTGATGCCGGTATTTGGTCTGTCTGTTTTGATGTTTTGTGATTCACCTGGTGGTGAAGGACAGTGCTGCTGTTGTAGAGGTCCTGGAACCTTGCTGTTGGTTCAGAAGCCCTGAAGGAGGATTTTCCTGTTGTATGCTTAGACAAATCCTGGAAGAGGGCCTTGCTGATGTTTTCAGGGGTTCTACAGGCAGAGAGTGACTTGATGAGGACACTGGTATGGCTTTGTTGAGCCTTGTCTCCCCAGGAACTGAGATTGTTGAAAGCTTGTCTCTAGTCAAGATGAAAGAAGGGCCTTTCCTTGGGTTTTCAATGCTGAGATGATATCTTAACCTTGTTATAGCTTAAGGGTAGATGGCCTTTTGTGCTCTCCTGCCCCTTTTGAGAAAGTGCTTGGTGTTAATGAATGGTATTGTAATTCAATAGTGTCCAGGGGTGAGAAACTTTTGGCCTTTTTGGTGCTCTGTGATTGACTAAACGAATGTACTTTGTTTATGATTGGAAACTATTCTCCATTTGAGAAGAGACTAAATGAATGTACTGCCCAGGAGTGGGCTACTTTGACTACTGATCCAGGGGTGGGATACTTTGCAATTGAATTGAGAACTTACTTGCTAAATGAATGAGTTATACCGTATTTTGACTTTCTCTGTGAATGTTTGCTGATTAAATGGGATTTGCTATGCTGGTCATCTGAACCTTGGAAGTTGCCTTTGCTTGGCATTACAAGAATATAGGAACAAAAGGAATTTTCCTTAAAATAGTAAGTAGCATCTATCTAAAACCATCAACAAGCATTATCTATAATGGGGACAAGCTAAAAACCTTCCCCAAAAGATCAGGGGTGAAGAAAGGATGCCCATTATCACCACTATTATTTAATATTGTACTAGAAATGTTAGCTATAGCAATGATAAGAAAAAGAAATAGAAAGAATTAGGATAAGCAACAAGGAAACAAAACTATCACTCATTGCAGATGATAGGATGATACATTTAGAGTATCCTAGAGAATTAACTAAAAGTATTGGTTGAAATGATGAACAGCTTTAGCAAAGTTGAAAGATAAATCCACACAGATCATCATCATTTTTATATATTACCAAAAAAAGGCTGGCGGAAAGAGGGAGAAAGAGAAATTCCATTTAAAGCAAGTATAGATGATATAAAATACTTAGGTGTCCCTGCCAAAAAAATCCCTAGAGCTATATGAATACAATTACAAAACCCTTCCTACACAAAGTCAGGTGTAAACAATTGAAAAAATGTTAATTGCTCATGGATAGGCTGAGCCAATATAATAAAAAATGACTATTCTATCTAAATTAGTTTATTTGTTCAGTGCAATACCAATGAAACTACCAAAAATATTTTACAGGGCTAGGAAAAATAATAAGAAAATTCATCTAAAAAAATAAAAGATCAAGAATATCAGGGGAATTAATGAAAAAAGTGAGAAGGAAAGTCGCCCAGTTGCACCAGATCTCAAACTATATAAAGCAGCAATCATCAAAACTATCTGGCACTAGATAAGAAATAGAATGAGACATAGTAGTAAATGAAAATAGTAATCTAGTATTTGATAAATCCAAAGATCCAAGCTTTTGGGACAAGAACTCACTATTTGACAAAAACTACTGGGAAAACTGGAAAACAGCATGGCAGAAGCTAGGTATAGACCATCATCTTAAACCATATACCAAGATAAGGTCAAAATGGGTAAATGACTTAGAAAAAAGGGTGATACCATAAGAAAATTAGAGGATCATGGAATACTTTACCTGTCAGAGTTATCGAAAAAGGAAGAATTTATGGCCAAACAAAAGATAAAGAGTGCTATGAGATATAAAATGTATAATTTTGATTATATTGCATCAAAAAGATTTTGCGCAAACAAAACCAATGCAATCAAGGTTGGAAGGAAAGCATGAAACTGGGGAAACATATTTATAGCAGGTTTCTTTGATAAAGGCCTTATTTCTCAAATATATAGAAAATTGAGTCAAATTTATAAGAATGCAAGTCGTTTCCCAAATGATAAGTCGTTGAAGGATATAAATAGGAAGATTTCAGATGAAGAAATCATATATGTCTATATATCAGCTCTGATATATCACAACTAATATATCTCCATTCTGGAGAGCAATTTGGAACTATGCCCAAAAGGCTACAAAACTGCATATCCTTTGATCTAGTAATACCACTACCAGGTCTGTATCCCAAAGAGTTTTTTTTTTTAAAAAAGGAAAAGGACATGTTTGTACTAAAATATCTATAGCATCTCCTTTTGTGGTAGCAAAGAATTGGAAATTGGAAATCTATCAGTTGTGGAATGGCTGAATAAATTGTGATATATCATTCTGATGTAACACTGTTGTGCTATAAGAAGGGATGAACAAGATATTTCATAAAAACTTGGAAAGACTTACATGAATTGATGCAAACTGAAGTAAATAGAACCAGGAGAACATTGTACAACAGTAACAACAATATTGTATGATGATCAGCTATCTAAAACCATCAACTATGAATGACAGCCATTTTTAGCAGTACAACGATCCAAGACAGTTCCAAAGGACTCACGATGAAAAATGATATCTATCTCCAGAGAAAGAACATCTGAATGCAGATGGAAGAATACTATTGACATCTGAATGTAGATAGAAGTATACTATTTTCATCTTATTTTTTTCTTGGTCTGTGTTTTCTTTCACAACATGTTTAATATGGAAGTATCTTTTGCATGATTGGACATGTACAATCTACATCAAATTGCTTACCTTTTCAATGGGAGAGAGAATTCAGAACTCAAAATAAAAAAGAATGTTAAGCAATGTCAAACCATGTTAAAACAAATACTAAAGATTGTTTTTACATATAATTGAGGATAAAAATAAAATATTAAAAATTGGAAAAAAGAAAAAATAATGTTGAAAACTCTAAGGCATGGAGATTAAATTGAATAATTCAAAAAACCTTTGAAAGACTATCTCTCTCTCCTCCTCTCTATATACATATATATGTATGTACACATAAATATATTTCTTTTCAAAGGAAAAGGAATTCAAATAACCCAAGACTATTCATCACCCAACAGAACCAAAAGAAGGAATGAAGAGCACAGGAACCAGAAATGCAACAAACACAAGGTAACCTAACCTAAAAATCTGAGCCAAACCATTCATTAAAAAAGAAATATTCAAAGCATTTCTAGAAAGAGAAACAGACCTGAATAAATATTTGCTTCACAGGTACCCCAGACAACAGAAGTAAAGAAAGGTAAACAAACACAGCGACCAAGGGCAACACAAGAAAATAACAACTGAGAGACCATGAAGGCAAATTTACTTTGGAAAGTACGTGGAGACGAGGGGGAAAGCAGAAGACCAATAGCAGCGATGCTAGAGAAACACGCTTTGAAGATCACGGACTAAATAAACCGCACATCACTTCGTCTACTGGTAAATATTGTGGGTGTGTATGGTGGGGATTGGGGGTACTAAACTATGAAACAGGAGATCATATAAAATGGGAGAGGAAAGGAAAGGATACTGGGGAATATGATATACACTATGAATACGATATACAGTACAACGATATACAATAGCCAAGTTAAACGTTATTGTTAAAGGGAAAATAAGGAAGAAAAGAACCTACAGGAAAATGGGCAAGGAGGAAGAAGGAAGGATTGAAATAGAGAGGAAAAAAGGGAAGAGAATCAATCATGTTTTAGTAGTGGACGTGGTGTTGTTAATGAACACCTTAATGCCTTAAATAGATTAGACCAAAATAACTGAAACAAAACAAAACAAAGTGTTGTGTCTACAGAAGATCAAGGAAAAGTTCCAACTTGGAAAAATAAACAACATTAGAGATAAGTGTGGGAAATTTAACTCATAACTTTAAATGTGAATGGATTAAATAATCCAATAAAAAGAAAAAAGGCATTGGATGAGAAAATAAAACCCCATAATTTGTTGCTTATAAGAAAATAAAAAGAAAAAGGACATATACAATAAAAATGAGGGTCTGTTATAAAATGTACTATGCAGCAAGTGAACCCCTCAAATAGCAGGAGTTGACATCATGCTCTCAGATAAAGCAAAAACAATCACAATGTAAAAAGAGATACAAAGAAACTACATTGTGTAGTAAGGAATCAGAGACAAGAAACCTACATCAGTATCATGAGATTCGAATGTTCTTGACATCTAAATTAATAAAGAAATGCTAACTGAACTACAAGGTGACAAAATTTTAATATCCCTCTCTTAGTTCTGAATGTCTAACAGAAAGAATCAAAAGGGAAAATCCTGAGCTGAACAAATTGCTAGAAGTAAAGATGTTTGGAAATTTTCTAAATGGGACTTTTTAGGATCTGAATATATCCCATATACCCTTAGAAGAGTGCCCCAAGGAGGAAGGCATTTTGTCACTATGCCACCATCAGTTTTCCAGAGAAGACCAATGAGTCTTCTCTGAAAACTGAGGCTAACTTGACTATGGCATTAATTGTGAATATTAATGCCAACAAACTTTAGGTCAAGCATGTTACAAAGAAAGCATATACCACGATTATGGTCACTCCCCAGAAACAAAGAAGGGCTAATTTCAACTTGTTTCAGACTATGATGCTGGAGACATACTAACAAAGCTGGAGTAATCTAAATTACATTCAATTTGCTAGTTTCTCAAACGATGAAGTTTTCTAACATTATAGAATAATATAAAATGACATTCGGACTACTCAGGAGAATATCCCCGCACACAGATTGTTAGATCTTAGGATGAGTTACTGGGAAGCCTATAGAATTCTTCCACCCTTTAAAATAAAAACAAACTTGTAAAACTTGAGTTAATGGTTTATATTTCACTTCCTCATGACTATGAGGATGTCTACACAGAGAAAACTTTGAGTATTAACCCTGGTGCAGACTGTGTGGTAACCAACAGGAAGAAGCTCATCCCTGGAAGGCTGGCCACTAAGAGATGAATTTGTTGGTCATGCAGGCCTCTGTACTGCATTCATCTTTTATAACTCTTGTTTGTACATAGTTTTTTTTTTTCACATGTTGTCTGCCCTATTAGACTGTAGGCTGGCTTCTTGAGATAACAGTCTGTTTTTTATCCATATCTGTGTTCCCAGCACTTGGTAGAGCGTGTACCACACAGTAGGGCCTTAATAATAGCCAAGAGTTATATAATACATACTGTGTGCTTGGCAGAGTGCCAAGTATTTTACAATGATTTCATTTGTCCTCACACCAACCCTGTGAGGTAGGTGCCATTATTATCCAGTTAAGTGATCTAGATGGCACAGTGGATGGAACAGTGGGCTTGGAATCAAGTAGATTCCTCTTCCTGAGTTCAAATCTGGTCTCAGACACTTATTAGCTGTGTTACCCTGGAAAGTCGCTTAACCTGGTTTGCCTTGATTTCTCAGCTGTAAAGTGAACTGAAAAGGAAGAAATGCTCCAGTGTCTTTGCCAAGAAACCTCCAAATGGGGCTGTGAAGAATCAGACACAACTGAACCACAGCAAACATGGCTAGCAAATATCTGAAGCTGGATTTCAGGTCTTTGTGACTTCAGACCTGAACTCTACCCACTATGCTGCTACTTGCCCTTAAATCCTACTTGACTCACTGATGGCCTCTCTCTAATATCCTTATTATGTAGTACGGCTATCTGTGTGTGCCATGGGTGTGCATGCATATACATACACATACATACATGCTTGCATACATACATACATATCTATCTATCTATCATCTATCTATCCATATTTATCTATCTATCATCTATCTATCCATATCTATCTATCTATCTATCTATCTATCTATCTATCTATCTATCTATCTATCTATATTGCTTACCCCAGTAGAATGTAAGCTCCTTGAGGCAGGAAATTTCACTTTTGTGAAATTGTCTCTGCATCCCCAACACCTAGCTTGGTGCCTTATGCAGAATATATGCTCAGTACATGCTTGTGGGACTGTTGAGTTTCTCATGAGACTCCAAGTTTGTCTTTTCTAAACTGGAATTTCCCAAGTCTTTGCACAACACTCTGTATAAAGTAAGGCTTTAATGAATGTTTAATTAGTTTTCATTTTCTAAAATTTAAATGTAACCTACAGTTTATAATTTCCTGGCAATATTCCTGTGAAGGGAGGAGTGGCAAGTTTTCTTCTCCCTGGTTTACCTATGATGAAACTACAGCCTAGTCAGGTTGAATGGTTGGCCGGTGAGAGAGTCATAGCCACCCACAACCTGGACTTCAAAGACCTGAATTTACATATTGTACTATGCCTATAGCACTATGATTTCTGGAAATGGACTAGATAAATACAACATAATTATACATGACATTTAGGGAGTTATCAAGGGTTTTCAAGGCCCAAAACAAACATTATATCACTTTAACCGATTAACTTAGATAAGAACAAAGATCAAAGAGGTTAATTAAGTGATGTCTTTAAGGTTCACAGAGTCAGACATTGGTCCAACCCAAACCCAGGTCTTCCCAACTCCAAGCCCAATACCCTATTCCCTCCATCTTATGTCTTTATGATTCTTTTCTCAGAAAGACATCACCTGGTATGCTATGCAGTTTGTATATGGGCAGGGCTGAAGTTAGCTTTCATTGCCCTGATTAGTGTACTGCCCTTCTCATCAAGTCATGTTTCTCTCTAGGGAGCTTGGGATTCTTAGGGAGTCACCCACAATTTAAGGTGGAGTTGTGTTTGTCTGTAGAGGGGTGGAGCTTAGGTAATATTTCTGGGCATCAGTCAACAATAGGACCTCCTCCCTGAGAGTTATCAAGACCACTCACTGCCTTTCTTTTTATTCTAAAAAGGCCAACCTCCTATTCCATGGTCTCCATCATCGCCTTCTAATCTTGGCTCTTCTCTTCCTCCTTTAGAGCCAGGTGATGTAATATAGAGTACTAGACCTAGAGTCAGGAAGATCTGAGTTCAAATTTTGCTTGCCTCAGACAAACAAGTCACTTAATCTGTTTCCTCATTTGTAAAATTGGTGTAATAATATCACCTTCCTCACAGGGTTGTTGTGAGGACCAAATGACAATGTACACAAAGTGCTTATAAAGCCCTATATAAAGTCTAACTGTTATTTAGCCAATCAAGATTTCTTTGCCTGAAATTTAAGAAGATGAAGACAAAAAAAGAAGATGAAGAAGAGGAAGAAAAGGAAAAAGAGGAAGAAGAAGGAGGAGGAGGAGGGGAAGGGGAAGACGAAGATGATGATGATGAAGACAAGGAAGAAGAAGGAGGAGGAGAAAATAATCACTTGTTGGAGATATTGGAGGGAGGATTCTTGGTCATATATGGGCTGGATTCTGAGGCTCTTTGGGGTCCCTTCCAATTCTGGGAATCTGTGATGACATGATTTCAGTAATATATGAAGAATATTTGAAGTACATGGAAATGTAAAATACAAAATTTCTTTCCTTGAGGCATCAGCCCAGACATCCTGAAAAACTGTTTTTTAGTGGTCATGGTGACAATGGATGTTCCATGTTACAGAGAAGTATTATGGGAACTGAGGGGCTTTGAATGAAGAAAGTTAGCAGCCTGAGGTATACTTACAGATGAAAAACAAAGAACCAAGCTAGGGAGATCTGGAATATTTCATTTTGGGACACTAAGAATCAAGGGTACTATCTATGTAGGAGTCAGGGGGTCTGCTTCTCATTATGGCTTGAGTGCTAATTAGCCCAGTGATTTTGAGCAAGTTCTCTGCCCTCTCTGTCATTTCCTTTCTCTACCACAGCAGGTTGGACTAGATGATCTCAGTGGCCCTGAATCTCAAAATTTATGATTGAGAACCAGTGGTTTGCAGTTTGCCCTTCACATTAAATTATTGGCCTCACCTTCCTGTTAGGTTCCTCATGGGAAGCTGCAGAAATGTAGGAGAAACTGGGATTTGGTGGAAAGAATCCTGGACCTAAGAAAGGAGAGGTTCCTGACATATAATAGCCATGTGTCTACCCTTTAACTTCTCATTCCTCACCTGTAAAATGGGGACAATCATCTCTGTAACCACTATCTTACAGAATTGTTATGGTGCTTAAAAGAGTCAAGGCATGTGAATGATTTTGCAAACCTGAAAGCACTACAAGGTGTCCCCAAAACCTTAGAACTTAAAACTGCATGAAGACTTTGGGATACACTGTATGTTAATGTCAGCTCATATTAATTTCAGGCAGTTAGGTGGCACAGTGGATAGATGAAGAACCTGGAGTCAGGAAGACCTGAGCTCGAATTCTGCCTCAGGCAGACCTTGTACATAGCCATGTATGTAATAGATTCCTAATCAGGGTATGTTGATGTGGATGGAAGATGGCTCTTAGGATCTTATGTTTAGATCTGGAAGAGACCCCAGAAGCCATCTAATCCTACTCCTTGGCCATTTTAAGGATGAGGAAACTAAAATTAAATGACTTGTCCTAGGTCACAAAGGTAGTGAGAGACTGATTTTTAAACCTGAGTTCTCTGATACCATGTTATTGTTACTCAGTTGTGTTTGACTTTGGGTGACCCCATTTGAGGTTTTCTTGGCAAAGATACTGGAGCAGTTTGCCATTTCCTTTTCTAGATCATTTTACAGATGAGGAAACTGAGGCAAACAGGGTGAAGTGACTTGCCCAGATCACGCAGCTAGTAAGTGTCTGAGGCTGAATTTGAACTCAAGTTTTCCTCACTCCAGGCTGGATGCTTTACCCAATGCACTACCTAATCCCAGTTTTGATATTCAGCATCTTTTCACTAATGCTTTTCCCCTGAGACTATCTCTAACGTAACCTATATGTATCTTGTTTGTGTATTGTTTTTGGCATTAGATTGTGAATGCTATGATGGCAGAGACTTTTTTGGGGCGTGCCTTTCTGTGTATTCCCAGCTTAGCTCAGTTCCCAGCACCCAGTATGTACTGAATAAGTGCTTGTTGTTCTGACTTGAGCACTTCCATAGAACCAGAGTCTACCCAATTGGGGTGTTTACCTTAAAATCCCGGGGAGTAGATTTAAACTAGAAGGGACTTTCCCAAGCCATCTAGCCAAATCCTCCTCTTTTTATAGCTGAATATACTGCAGTGAAGACAGGCCATGAACTGTTGCCATTGAGAGTAGTGGTAGAGGTGGTAGTAGCAACATTGGGACGTAATTTGCCCAGGAACACATGGATAATAACATTCAGCCTAACAACCGAGAATTTTGAGGTTTACAAAGTGCCTTGACACAGCAGATCTTACAGAACCTATTCCAGTGTCTAAAGTAGGATGCAAACCAAGTCCTTCCTGACTCAATGTCCTTCATTCCATTCATTGTCACACCATGTAAAGGTAAATGGGTGGTGTGTATCCTAGACTAAGTACCTTAAGAAATATATGGGAGAGCTCTCACAGTCAGCTGCGTGAATGGGGAATGTTCATGCTTCCTCACTCTCCAAGAAGCAAACATGTAAGAAAACATTTCTAAGAATGCATGCCATAAGTACAGTAATTACAGGGAGAGGTCACTCTTTGGGTGGTACATTTAAGAGGGGTGTGTTAGGAAAGGAGAAAAATGACCTGACTGATGACGCCTTCCTTCTAAACTCTCTCCACCTGTCATAAATTGAGAAAATTAGGGAAAATAATGCAAAATTGAATGCAAATAGAATAATGCAAAAAGAAATGCAAATATTGTAAAACAAATTATAAAAATGCAAAATGGTAGGATGAACGGTGCCGCTGCCATGGCTAATAAAAACCCAAGAAAATATCCCCTTGCAAGACTGGAGCAATTCAGTGAAGCTAACGGCTAGTGGGAGGAAGGACTCCCTCTCTTTGAATGGCAGTAGAAATGGTTTCTTGGTCTGATTTTACATCTAACCGGCTATGAGAGATTCAGCACCACAGAATGCTCAAGCTGGAAAGGATTAGATACTGAATCCAAGCAGACTTTTGAGACCATCTGGTCCAGTCCCTGCGCAGCTAGGTGGCACAATGGATAGTGCACTGAGCTTGAAATCAGAAAGACTCCATCTTCCTTGGTTCAAATATGACCTCAGACACTTTCTAATGGTATGACCCTGGGCAAGTGACGTAATCCTGTTTACCTTGGTTTCCTTGATTGTAAAAGAAAAGGGCTGGATAAGAAGGAATCTTAGCTTTCAGGGCTGGAAAGGATACCAAAGACAGCTTGTCCCACCCCTCATTTTACACAGACAGAAAATGGGGTCTTAGAGAGGTGAAATGACTAATCCAAAGTCACAAGCTCATTAAGTAACCAAGCCTGAATCAGTAAGCTCAGGTCTCCTGACTTTAAATCTAATGCTCTTCCAATTACTTCATGAGGATCTCTAAAGTTCTTCCAGATTCAGTATTCTATGATCCTAGTCACATGCTGTTTGAAAACAAAAAACCCTTAATTATGCCCAGCTTTTCTTTTAATTATTAGAGTTGAGATGAGGAAGGATGAGCCACCTGAACCAGATCATTACTTTTTTTTTTTTTTTGCTTTTTGGAGGAGAGAAGGCAGGGCATTTGGGGTTAAGTGATTTGCCCAAGGTCACATGGCTAGTAAGCATTAAGTATCTGAGTCCCGATTTGAACTCAGCTCCTCCTGACCCCAGGGCCAGCATTCTGATCACTGTGTCCCTAGCTGCCCCCAGATCATTACATTTTCATTGTGAATATTTACACGGCAAATCAGGGCCTGATTTATTATCTGGACTTCAGAAAGTGATAGGGAAAATATTAATAATACAGATTAAGTTTAAAAGTATCTCCTATGTACATTTTCTCCCACTGGAGAGCCAATTGTTAAACATTTGCCAAAATACCACAATATTATATAAAGTTTATTCAAATCCCTTAAATATCCTGGCTGCTTCCATGCTCACCTTTCTGTGCTGCCTCTGGGGGTTAAAGCTTGCTGTCACAGGGTGACAGGCAATAATAATAACTCAGTATCAAACAAACACAATACAGAGAGCTTTAAGTGTTTGCAAAGTATTTTACATAGATTTCTAATTATGCAGCTAGATGGCACAATGAATGGAGTGCTCAGCTTAGGGTCAGAGAGACCTGAGTTCAAATTCTACCTCAAGAAATGACTTACTTGTGTGATCCTAAGCAAGTCACCTGACTTCTTTAAGCTTCAGCTCCTCATTCAAAAATGGAGATATTTGTGATATCACATGAGATAACTTATTGAAAATGCTTTGGGGGAGGGGAAAGGAGGGCATAAGAATTCATATGGGACCTCCTATGTGCCGGGACTTGCTAGGTGCTTTGTAAATAGTGTCTCATTTGAGCCATACAAGAATCCTAGGAGGCAGTGCTATTATTATCTCCATTCTACATCTGAGGAAGTAGAGGCAAGCGGAGGTGAGGTGATCTGCCCAGGGTCACGCAGCTAGTCAGTATCAAAGGTCAAATTCAAACTCGGGTCTTCCTGAGGCCAAGTCCAGGGCTCTATCCCTTGTGCCACTAAGCTGCCTTAGGGTTGTCTTTGCAATTCTTAGAGCACTATTTCCATGTTTATTATTATTATTTTCTCTTTTGCTCCTTACAACAACTTTATGAGCTCAGGGTTATTCTATTCCATTTTATAAATGAGGAAACAAAATCTCAGAGAAATCGAACGGATAGTGGTTCCAGAGTAAGTGTGTGTGATGGCATTGGGGTGTGTGTGTGTGGCAAAGTGAAAGGGCACTGGCTCTGGAGACAAAGGGTTCAAGGCCCACCTCTGATGCTCATTATCCAGGCCTCAGTTTCCTTCCCTGTAAAATGGTCTAGCTGATTTCCAGCACTCCTTTTAGCTAAGATTATAGGATTAACCCAAACACTAGCATTCCCTTTCAGACCTGGAGGTTTGTTACATTCCTCTTTCTGGCTGGGCCAGATCCTACAAGATCAGTTTTGGAATGGGTGAGATGACTTCAAGCCTGAACATGTCTTTGCAGTGCCTTTGGGCCAAGGGCTGAGCCATTTCTGCCTTTCCCTACCCCCACCCCCAACAGATGCACTCACTCATGCACACACACACACACACACATACACACACATACTCACACTCTCATACACATACACACAAACTCACACACAGACACACAATCACTCATACAAACTCACATACACACTCATACTCATACACTCAGACAACACAAATTCACATACACACATAAGAGTCATGTACTCACACACAGACACATATGCACTCACATACACACACATTCACAACCCAGACACATACTCACACACAAAGTTGCACATACACTCACATATACACTCACAAACTCACATACACACTCATACACATATATAAGAACTAACACACACTCACATACACATTTACGCACTCACATGAACACTCATGTACTTACACACACAGACACACACTCACATACTCATATACAGACTCATACCCACACATACACAGTCACACTCACTCACACACACTCACAAAGTTGCATATACACTCACATACACAGTCATATACATACAGTCATACACATATGTATACACACATACACACTCACACAGAGAGAGTGCTGCTGAGGGATTCTGGAAGACAAAGCTCCCCATTCCTTACCGTAGCATCTTCCCCAGCGTAGTGGCTGAGGACCTGGCTTCCTCCTGGATGCCTGTCTGCCCACTTGGTGACATTGTAGACCTTCCTCTTGATCACCAGCCACTGGTCTGTCTTCAGGTTGTGCTTCTGGATCTCCTCCCAGCTGTATACCGGCAGTGCACTGCTGTCTGCCATAGACTTGCCTCTGGCCTCTTGCTTCCCCTGAGGCTGACCATTGGCTACTGCTTTCCCGTTGACCTCACATTTACCATTCACTTCCCAACATCTCTTAATCTCATGCACCCCGTTGACTTTCATTATTTCTGCACAATCCTTCATTCTCAGCCCCATGCTGCCTTTCTAGGTTCACCCTTAAGCCTTTTTCAATCCTGCTCTCATTTAACAAGTAAGCAAACTCCCCTTTCACCCTTATCTAGAAAAGTCCCTTTTTGTTCTTAAGAAAGTTTCCTTCACCCTTTCTGTACTTCTGCTCCCTCAGCCTCCAGCATTGCAGCCTGCCCTGAAGGTAAATACACGTTTCTTTCCTCAGTGGATGGATTTCAGTCTGTGGAAAGATGTGCCTCCTTTCTCTCTGGCTGAGTGTTTCCCTCTCAGCATCTTCCCTAATCATTTTTTAGTGTTTCTGATAGGGGCCAAAACCTTGGTAACCAATCCCAACGTTTGTCTGTCAGGCAGGGGGCGGGGAGGTGTAGCTGAACTTTGGCCAGGATAAGGGAGTAGGTTTTGCTGAAACCTCCTGATTCTCTGGTCCTGCCTCTTGATGGGTGGTTACCTCTGCTTTCTAAGGGCTGGGGAAAGGAGCAACCCAAGATCTGATTCATCTTCCTACATCCAGACTTTCCACTTCTTGAGAATGATGAGATATCAAAGAACTTGGGATATGTACTGCTTTTGTATCTACTCATCTTTGGGAATGCCTCTAGCTTTTTCTTGAAAAAATTAATATGCATTATTTTTAATGTCACCTTCATTTTTAAATCTACCCTTCCCTCCTTCTCCTACCTAGTAGCAACTTAGTGGATCCTAACTAGTTGTGTGACCCTGGGCAGGTCATTTCAACTTCTCTGAGTCTCACTCTTCTCATCTGTAAAATGAGGGAGTTAAACTGGATAGTCTAATTCTAGGTCCCCTGACTACTCAGAGAACCATTTTTTGTAACTAAGAATAGAAAGGAGAGGGGGGGGGGGAAAGAAATCAAAACAAACAGATGAACAAACAAATGAGAAGTGAGAAGGGTAAGGAAAGGAGGTTCAGAAAGAGAAGGGAAAGGCAGGAGAGAGAAGAGAAAAACACAGAATGGCAGCGTTTCCAGTCTGCTCACCTTTGCAAAGCATTTCCTAGACATGAGGGAAGGCTCTGGACAGAGCTGGCTCGCAGGTAGAGCTGTGCTCTCTGAGAAGGATCATCTTACTGGGGGATATTGTTACAGTGCCCTGTTGTTGCTCTTTGCCCCACACTGGCCAGGCAGATTGGTTCAAGATTGGCCCCTAGTGATGTGGGAAGGAAGAACCCAGAGCTTCCCTTTAACTAGGGTGTTTAACCTCCTTGTTTTGCTAGGAGAGGCTTGTTTTTCTCCTTCTTGACTGAATTGTGTGGCAATTCCTGAGAGATCCCAGGCGAAAAAAAATCCCAAGCTCAGGGATTGTTCTCCTATAAAACATACATGGTCACATACACATACACATACACACACACACACACACACACACACACAAATGTAGGCTTTGGGGTAATAAGCATCAGCTCCTTCTGGAAGACTTCTGGTGAAGGAATAGAACCCATAGAAAAAAGCATGCCAGGTACAAAATTGCTCTTTGTTCTGGGATGATATATTAACTGAAGTTACAGGCTAGTAGATGTTGCATTGGAGAAAGTGATGGTTCTAGACTTAGGAAGACCTGAGTTCATATCCAGCTTAGATACTAGGAAGTGTGACCCTGGGTAAGTGTTTCCTCATCTCTAAAATAGGAGTAATTGTATCTACCAACCAGGACAGTTGTGAGGATAAAATGAGGTATTTATAAAGTACGCTGTAAACCTTAAAGTACTAAGTAAATGCTAGTGATTGTCCTAAGTTTTAAAATATTTCCAGACCATTTTTTTTTGTTTTTTGCGCTGACATCTGGACAAGGGGCAGCTGTGTATAGTGGAAATAAGGATTTAATGATAACTAAAATGATAGCTCACACTTACATGTTTAGGGTTTTCAAAGTGCTTTCCATATGTTACCTATGTTGATCCCGCCAACAGCCCTATTTATTAGGTACTATTATTATCTCCAATCAGTGCTTCTCTTTTCCCAGCACCATGGGATGGGAGGGCAACTAGGGGGCTTAGTGGCTAGAGTGCCAGACCTGGAGTCAGAAAGACACAAGTTCCAGCCCAGCCTCAGACACTTACTAGTCACTTAACCTTGTTCTACTCTGTTTCCTTATCTGTAAAATGATCTGGAGAAGGAAACAACAAAGCGTTCCAGTATCTTTGCCAAGATAACCCCAAATGGGGTCATGAACTATTCTGGATATGACTAAAATGAGTGAACAACAGATGGGATGGGAAATACTTCTTCAATCACTCTCGAGAGCTTATAAGGATCTCAGGTTTTCTGGGCTTTTTCCACATCCTGAAAACACTGATGAATGCCTCTGCCATTCCCTATCACTGTTTCTTGCACCTGGGTGTGCAGCATCACCCATGACTACTCCTATGTGATCCCTCTTCAATTTGACAGTAAGTCACTAAGATCAGACTGTTCTTTGTTTCCATCCTTATCTTTTGTCTGCCATTGTTTTCTCTTCTGGGTGATTTCCCTTCTATTCTCTGACTATAAAAATAAATAAAGAAATAAGTCTACATGACAATACCCTCCTCCTCATGAAACTTTGTAAGTGAATAAGCATCATCCTGCCAGTGAACTACCACACAGGCTTATGGGGAATGTAGTGTCCAAACAGAACCTCATGTCCAATGTAGCCACACAGGCCTTCTTCTCCCCCTAAAAATCCAAAACCCGAAAACAACCAATCTTTTTAAATTGCAAATCTTATCCTTAATCACTGTATCAGCAATGCAGTATTCACAATGCCTACAGTAACTATAAATATGCTGATATAGTTATTAATCACAAAA
>CM053583.1:15364406-15427541 GCA_028627135.1 Pseudochirops cupreus | reverse complement strand
CTATCACCTCTCTGACAGGAGATGAATGGCGTGTTCTATCTCCATTTGTTTGGACTCATGGATTATCATTACAATGACAAGGGTTCAAAAGTCTTTTAAAGTTGTTTTTTCTCTATAAAGTTTTATAATTACATAAATTGTATTCCTATTTCTGCTCACTTTACTTTGCATCAGTTCATATAACTCTTCTGAGCTGCTCCTGAAATTGCCCATTTCATAATTTCTCATGACACTATAATATCCCATTACATTCATATACCACAATTTTGGCTATCATGAAAAGAGTTGCTATAAGCATTTTGTGCATAGAGATTCTTTTCCTCTTTCTCTGATTTCTTTACAGAATAGTAGGCCTTATAGTGATGTAGCTGGGTCAAAGAGGTTACACAGTTTGGCAACTTTATAGACATAGTTCCAAGTTGCTTTCTAGAATGGCTGGACCAATTTATACTTCCACCAACAGTGTGCTAGTATGCCTGTCTTCCCACAGCCTCTCCACCCTTTGTCATTTTTCTCTTTTATAATCTTTGTTGTTCTGAGTTGTGTTTTCCTTGTTATTAGTAAGATAGAGCATTTTTTCAAAAATTATTGATATCTTGAATTTCTCAACTCTCACCATCACCACCACCACCATCAAATGTCCAACAGAAAATTAAAAGATAGAAGATATTTTACTAGATTATGACAGTGAGCAAATCAGTCCAACTCTCTAAGTTTCAGTTTACTCATCTGTAAAATGAGGTGATTAATACTTGAATTCACCCCACTCCCAGACTTCACATTTTAAAAGTACCCTCTGTCCCTGTGTCCTCTCCCTCTGATTGACTGGTCCCTACAAGAAAATCTATTTTAAGAAGTATGGCTAAGAAACCCATGTCTTCATTCTACTCCTGGCTAACTCTCCTCTCCTCCCAGAATTTTTCTAAAATGTGTTTGCATATAGTACCTTCCTCCCACACATATCTTGCCAGCTTCCTTTTATGTGTTACTTTCCCTCCTTTCAGTAAGATGCTCAGGGGAACAGACTTTCTTTCTGTCTGTATTTCTATACCTGGTACTTAATTCAGTGGCTGACACATAGAAAGAGCTTGATAAAATCTTTTTGACTTGACTCCACTTGACAGCAACCTGTTTTGCCTTGAACTCCTGTGTGACAACACTCTTTGCTACAGTATTATTCTGAAGAAAAGAAGGAACTAGTATGAGAAGGATGCCAGTGTGTATATGGATCCACTAGTCCTGAAGCAAAGGGAACTGGCATCCAGCTGGGATTAATTCTGATCCCCTAGAAGTTACTTGGGAACAGAGACAAAGGTTAGTGAGGCCAATCTAGTGTGAGAAGAGGACAAGAAAAATATGATGTCTAGCCACTGTCACCAAAGAAGGAGTCAGAAAATAAGCAATATGGGAATATAAGGGCGGGGGGGGGGAGACTGAAATTACCAAAGACCTCAAGAGGAATGATGATATTGATGATATGATTTCTATAGCACGTTTAATATTTGCAAAATGCTTTAAAATATTATCTTTTTATCCTCACAAATTATTTATTTTGCAAACACTGAAGACAACAAAAATGCAAGAAAGGTAAATGAATGCAGGAAGGTAGAAGATAACAAAATGCATTACTCCAGGAAAGTAAACAAAACCCTAAAAATCAAAAGATTTTTGGTTGTTAGAAACAAAACAACAATGGCAAAATATCACCAGAGAACAATTAAGAGTTTTCTTCCTAAAAGGACACAAGGAAACAAAAGGGAAAATAAATCTTAAATAGAAGCAGTGGTGGAGGAAAAGACCTTGGAATTAGTATGGAGTTTGTCTGTTTGTTTAACCAAATTGTAGATTGGAGGTACATAAAAGAGGAAAGGGAAAGAAGAAGATAGAAAGGAATATATGATGTGTGCTATTCAAGTGAGTGGTCAATAATGAAGGAAAAAATTAACTGTAGCCTCTCAAAAAGAAGAAGACCTCCAGGACAAAGGGTGAAGAGGCAAAAGAAGTGATTGAAATATGAAGAAAGAAAGGGAAAATATTGTTTCAGTGGTGGAAGGGAGTCCTGAAACACTATCATGGGGGAAGGGAGATATTATACAACAAAATATAGGGATCTTACAAACACTATAATCTGCAGAGATCTAGTGCTTGGAGAGACCATTCATCTTGTAATAGCATAAGGACAGTCAGAGCTCCTGGATAAACTGACAACCAGAAGACTGGGAGGGCATAGATCCGGGTAGGAGATGCCATGGCAAAGGGGGCAGGCAAAGGTAGTGGGGGGGATTATCATGGGGAGAGCAAAGATTAATACAAACTGTACAATACGAGACACAGGAGAATTCCTACCATGGAGCAATACTTCTGTCCTCATTGTCATATGCAGGAATTAGCATTTCTAAGAGCAAAGGGCAATGAGATGAAAAGAGATCAAGGGACAATATCTACAAAGTGATAACATTGAAAGTGTTTAGAAAAGAAAACTCAAAATATAAACTTAAATTATATGAGGAATACAGATATCAGAGAAGAACTGAACAAGTTTAAGGTACAGGAATCAAAGAATTAAAGCCTAAAGAGCATAAAGAGAATGAAAATAATGAAGGGAATGAGAGAAAGAAATCCTCTTCAGAAAAAGGCAGAGAAAATGGAATTGTAAAATTGATGAAGACAATTTGAGGGAGCATGGGAAGGGTGATTCAACTTCACTTCCTAACTGAAAGAAGAGGAGAAATAGAAAACAAGATAAAAGGAAGAGAAAAAGTAATAAACAAATGAAATTCAAGAACTAGTGCAAAGGTAACAAGTAGAAGGAATAAAGCTTGAGAATAAGGGAAAGAGAGCTAAAGGGAATAATAGCATTGCCTTAAAGCAGGTTAAGCTAAAACCACTGAAAAAACAAATACTGTCTTTACAGAGGAAGGGAGTGGATCCTGATTTAGGGGGGGGAAACAATATTAGAGACAAATGGAGAAAAATGCACATCTAAATCATAACTTTAAGTGTGAATGGATTAAATAACCCAATGAAAGTAAAAGGTGACAGATTGGATAAGAAAACTAAACCAAATTCTTTTGCTTATAAGAAGCAACTAAAAAAAACCACATGTACAGAATAAAAATTTATCCAGCTGTAAATGAATTCAAAAAAAAAGAAGCAAGAATCATGCCTGACAGACAAGAACAAAGATAATAACAACCTAAAAAGAGACAACAAGGAAACTGTAACATGAATAGCCGGGTGGCGAGTGGACAAAATGTCGGGTCTGGAGTCAGGAAGACTCATCCTGCTGAATTCGAATCTGGCTTCAGACAGCTACTAGCACGTGACTGTGGGCAAGTCACTTAACCCTGTTTGTCTCACCTTCTCATATAAAATGAGATGAAGAAGGAAACAGCAAACCATTCCAGTATCTTTGCCAAGAAAATCCCAAATGGGGCCACAGAGAATTGGATACAACTGAAACAGCTGAACAAAGTTCTCGGACAGTGCATGTCGGTCTGCTCCTCTGTGGCCCCATTTGCCACATACCCAATAACCACAAAAAATGTAAATGGAAAAAATAATCATTTTAAGAAATGCATAAGTGAAACTGTGACATTAACACATTGTTGATGGAGTTGTGAACTGATCCAACCATTCTGAAGGTCAATTTGGAAGTACGCCCAAAGGGCTGTAAAACTGTGTATACCCTTTGATCCAGCAATAGCACCACTAGGTCTGCATGCCAAAGAGATTTTTTTTAAAAGAGAAAAAAATACTATTTGTACAAAAATATTTAAAGCAGCTTTTTTTGTGATGGCTAAGAACTGGAAATGAAGGGGATGGATGCCCATCAGTTGGGGAATGGCTGAACAAGTTGTGGAAGATGAATTAATGGAATATTATTGTACTACAAGCAGGATGATTTCAGAAAAAAACAGGAAAGACTTACATGAACTGAAGCAAAATGAGGTGAGAAGAGCCAGGGGAACATTGTACACAATAACAGCAGTGTTGTACACTGACCAACTGTGAATGACTTAGCTATTCTCAGCACAACAATCATGCACAACAATCCCACAGGAGTCATGATGAAAAATGTTTTTCACCTTCAGAGAAAGAACTAATATTGTCTGAACACAGACTGAAGCATGCAATTTTTCTCTTTCTTTCTTCCCTTCTTTCTTTTTCTTTCTTTCTTTCTTTTGTTCTTATGTTCTTTCTTTTTTGTTCATCTTCTTGCACAAAATGACTAATATGGAAATGTTTTACAGAATTGCACGTGTATAAGCTATATCAGATTGCTAACCATCTCAGGGAAGAGTACGGGAGAGAGGGAGAAATAGAATTTAGAACTCAAAACTTTTTTAAAATGCTAAAAATTATTTTTATACATAATTGGAGGGAAAACAAAATGTTATTAAAAAAGAAATTAATAAATTAATGTTGTGAAATTACCAAGAACAAGACTCCACAAAAGAGATATGAGAAAACACCCCCACCCTTTTGAATGAGTAAATTTAGCTGTTGTCAGGAGACAGTGAGTTACCCTTCACTGAAAGTCTTCCATAAAGTCTGTATGACACTTTGCTGAGTCTGTTAAAGATGGCGGGTTTTTGTTTTTTTCCCAAGTATAGGCTAGCTGGGCATTGACAGCCATTGCAACTCTAAAGTTCTTTGATTCTGTGTCTCCCACAGCAAGTGGTTCTATGCTTTTTACCCTGTGGATACACAGTACCTGGAGGCTGGTACATACTGAATGAGTGTTAATTAGCTACCTGACTATAGAAGCTCTGGAAAGGTTTTTGAATTGAAGAGAATTAGATGGAAGATGTCAGTGAAGTAAGAGCCATTTTGAATCCCACTGACCCGTTTTCCCTTTTCAGACCCAGCTGGTGGAAGATTTCAGGGCCCTGAGGCAAACAGTTGAGGACCAGAAATTGCTGGAGCCCAGTCTCCCATTTTTCTTCATGCACCTCATCCAAATTCTATTTTTGGAAACTTTGGTTTGGTTTATACTGAGAAGCTTTGGCAATGGTTGGCTCACTACACTGCTTATCTCCTTTCTACTCACAGTTTCCCAGGTAAGAAGTTCCATGAAAAATTTGATCCTTGAGCAGAAGGTATAGCACCCCTTTTCCTTGCTTAGGCCCAGGCCTTCTGCTTTCATTAGTCACCAGATATATGCAAGGCCCTCTACCTGGATCCGTTGAATCTTCCATAACCTCAGACTTTCTCCCCCGCAGTGTTGTCTCTCAATCACACCAAGATAGTTTTCCTCTGTTCTTTGCCCTTATCATGCTCTACCTTTTGTCATACATTTTTATACACATCCCATGCCCTCTCTATGTCCCTTAGCATATCAAGTAAGCTACTTGAAGACAGCAACTCTGTTGTCTCATTTTTCTTTCCCTGACACTGAGCACATAGCCTTGGAAAAAGTAGAAGGATAATAGGTGTTTATTAAACTGAGTTAAAGTGAATTGAATCTCTTTTAGAACTATCTTGAAATTCCAAATTGTCTCCAAGATCATTAGGGCAGCTAAGTGATGCATTAGTCTGGAGCCAGGAAGATTCATCTTCCTGGGTTCAAATGTGGCTTCAGACACTTACTAGCTGTGCCACCCTGGGCAAGTAATTCAACCCTGTTTGCCTCAGTTTCTTAATCTGTAAATGAGCTGGAGAAAGAAATGACAAACCACTCCAGTATCTTTGCCAAGAAAACCTCCAAAGGGGTCACAAAGAGTCAGGCACAACTGAAAATGACTAAACAGTCTCAAAATCATTAGCTAAGTATTCCACCCTAATGAATTCAGCGTGCTAAAGGAAGGAATGTTGGGTTGGAGTCAGAGACTCTGTCAGCTCTGCTGCTTACTGACACTTCCCCCCCCTGTGCTTTAGTTTCTTTATGTGAGAAATTAGGGGGTTGAACTTCATGGCTGCTAAGGTCCCTTTTACTTCTAAATGATCAGATAGCATTATGATAATATGACTACTCCACCAGTATAGATGACAATTTCTTGGTTATTTAGAAATTAATTTCTGAAAGTTGTAATAGACCCAAAATTTGACATCTTGTGGCCAGCCTCCTTAGGTCACTCCAAACTTAGTAATTCTGGTCCTTTGACAACAGATACCAAGACAGAAATGGTCTGCCACTGAAGCCACATCCCAAGCTTTCTCAGCTCTGCTTTCAGTCTCATCACAATTCTAACTTCTTCTTGTCCCTTAGGCTCAAGCTTCATTTTTGCAGCATGACACAGGACATCTCTCCATATTTAAGAAATCCAAGTGGAATCATCTCATGCATTATTTTGTGATGGGGCAACTGAAGGTACTGACCATTCAGAGGAGGGCCTTATGTATTCCTTCAACACTTCTGAATTGGGAAAGAAGAGCAGGTTTTCAGAACACTTGAGATGCCTATTGGGAAACCCCAGCCCTAAAGCCATGTGTGTCCAAAAGATAATTACTCCCTCCCCGTTCATTCTTACTTAGTACAAAAGTTTTAAACAACCCTGATTTTTTCCTGAGTCATTATAGAAAGAATGGGAAAGTATTTAAGTACCTAGTGCTGACAGCTTATACTTATAGAAAGCTTTGTATACTATAACCCTGTGAGGTGGATAGTATAAATATTACCTCCATTTAAGAGATGAGAGAACTGTGACCCAGAGAGAGGAAGTGATGTATCACACATTTATAAGGAATTTGATTGATTCTCATTAACATCCACCTCAAAAAATCCAAGTAGTCCCCCATCAGGCCCAAGAGTCTCTCCCCAAGAATAGGTGGTGATGTAAAAGAAAGAGCACTCAGTTTGGATATCCTCACAATTGTGCCTGAAAGGGTAGTTTCAGTGAATGAGCCTTGAATTTTGAGTCTGAGGACCCAGATCTGACTCCTGGTTTGTTTTCTGTGTGACTATGAAACCCGAAGTCAATGTCCTCATCTGTCAAATGACATCATATTATATGTACTTCCTATTTCAGGAGGTTAGTGTGGGAAAATCTCTACACTCTTTAAAACTCTGCATAAATGTGAATGACTGTCCTTAAGTATCGTTATTCCCCCTTGACAAACTAGGAAACGGGATCAGTGGATTTAAGCGCTGGTAGCCCTGAAGTGCCCAGTGGTTCTGGACTCATGAAACCTGGGTTCTGGCTTACAGTGTGACCATTCACAAATCACTAACCTCTGTGGGCCTTAGTTTGCTCATCTTTAGAATGGGGGGCTAATACTAGCTCTTTCTAGCTGAGAAAAGCCCTTTGTGAAATGAACTAATCGTAGAGCGGAAATAGGATATGGTTCAAATCCTGCCGTTCACTTGCTATGTGTTCAAGTACTGCCTGTAATACTAGCTGTGTGACCCCTGGGAGAGGCATTTAATTTGTGTCACCCTCAGTTTTCTCATCTATAAAATGGATGTAATAACAGTGTGTAGCTCTCAGGGTTATTGTGAAGATTAAGTGAGATAGCAATTGTAAATCACTTTGCAAACCTTAAAATGGTGCATAAATGCTAGCTGTTAGCATTAGTCACCATCACCATCATTACCTGTCTAGGACTCAGATTCCCCAAGTGCAAAATGAAGCTGTTAAATTTCATGACCTCTGTGGTCCCTACTAGCTCAAAAATAGAACCTCGAAATCTCAGCTGAGACTTGCCCTCAGTAACATGGATAGAAAATGTCAACAACGGAAATGAAATCCACGTCTTCTGACTGAAGTCATAACATCATGCCCATTTTACAAATGAGAAAGTGAGAGGTTATGACTCATACAGGTTCATTCAACTACTGAGTAGCAGACCTGGGTCTTCTGTCTTAGAGACGCTGCAAGAACTCTCAGTACCTGTCATTCTTACTTTATATATGCCAGGGGCTTTATTCTTGTTATCTCATGCTGCACTCACAACAGCCCCGTGATACAGAGAAAGAATCATGATTCCCATTTTACAGATAGAGAAATTAAGTGCCCATTAGTGAAATGATCTGCCAGAATTGTTGATGCCAAATCATACCTCTCCCCTATTCCTCTTTAAGGATGTCCCAGGTGGTGTATGTGTGCTAGGAAGTGAACAGGACTCCGTATCAACTTGTTTTGAAATTATCTGATAGGTCCCCACGGCTATTTCCCACACTGCTTCCATAATAAGCAGTCAGAGACAGTCTTCTGTTCCAAAGGTGTTTGTCAGGTCATCTAAAGAAGCTGCTGGAGAGAAATAAGGCCTCAAAGCTGGAGCTGGGCACTTCTCTCCTCGCTCACCTACACGAACCATGGCATTAGACTTTTGTGCGTGTGTGTGTGTATAGATAGATAGATGTGCATATATATGCATATATATGTGTTATATATAATACATATATAATAATATAATATATATGATATATAATAATATATTTTTTGTATATTGCAATATAACCTAGATCTCTGTCTCACCTCCATCACTGACCAAAGGAGACACACACAGTCTGACTGTTCATTCATTAAACCATTGGCCACAAAATGGAGCCATGGAAATGCTGAATCCCACAGGATCAGAGTCAGAGTTGGAAGTGACCTTAGGGATCACCTACTCCCACCTCCCCACTCTATAGATGATGAGAATGATGCCAGAGAAATAAAGAGACGCCCATAGGCCCCTAAGTAGCAAATAGCCGACACAAGATCAGAAGTCAGGTCTTCTGCCTCCAGAGTTAATAGTCTGTCTGCTACATAGTGCTCAGAGATGGTGTTAAAGAGTTCAAAAGCTCCTAGGCAGGACCCTGTGGTGGAAATAGCACTGGACCAGGAGTCAAGAGTCATCAATCTGCCAGTTAGGAAGCTGTGCATCTTTGGGCAAGTCACTTGAATTCTCTGAAATTCATTTTCATCAACTCAATATCAAATGAGACGTTTGAACTGTCTGGTCTCTCTGATCACTTCCAGTTACAACACTCTGTTGTCTAAGGTCAATTACAGTCTGAAAATTTACAGAGCTATAGTCCCCCATTTATCTAGTCTATCTTTAATCAGAGCTAGTATTAGGAAAGTTTCCCAACAAGACAGGAAGCTGGATTTTAGCAGTATCTTCTAAGGAGGAAATAACATGATGGCAGAGAAAAATATTGTAAGACCAGGGAAATGGACATGATGCGATTTTGTCCAGATTGTGGGCTTTCTTAATCTGGAGATGTTTTCAAATAGCATGCTTACTCACTGAGCTATGGCTTTTCCAAAAGCCAAGACCTGAACCAAGAAAGCTTTTGAGGTCTCTTTAGCTCCATGTAAAGAAGGAAGACGCATAGTGAAAAGACCATTAGTGTGGGAAATGTAGTCAAGTGTGAGAAATGTAGTCAGAAGAGCAAGGCAGGAGTCTGAGAGCTGCCATTGAGTAGCTGCCTGACCCTGTAGAAATTGATTACCCTATCTGGGTCTCAATTTTCTTCTTATTAAAATGAGGAGAGTTAGGCTAGATCGAGAATTCTTAATCTTTTCCTTACATAAACTTTAGTAGTCTGTTGAATTTTATGGACACTTCCTCAGAATGAGATATCTAAAGGTTTAAAATTATACAGGATTATAAAAGAAACCAATTATATTAAAGTAGAATCACTAAAATATTTTTTTCTGAAGTTCATGGACCCCATGTTAAGAATCCCTGGGCTAGGTGAGCTCTATGGGCCCCTTCTTGCTCAAGTGTTTGGGGAGGCCATAATTTTCTGACACATTTTCTGCTGGACCATAATACCTGAGTACTGCCTGCCATTGCCACTAATTAACTTCTGTGAGCCTCAGTTTCCCCATAGACCCATAGAGACATACTAATAACTGCCCTATCTAGCTCCCAGTACTGTGGGAGTCAGATCAGCCACATCTGAGAAAGCTGTTCAGCACATGTGAGGGAGTGTTATATTAACCTGAAGTCACATACCCAGATAACTATCATCTGTTATCAAGTTTTAACAATGCCCCTCCCAACTTATAATACGGACATTTCAGCAGATTAGGTGTGAGGGTTAGGAAATACACGCAGGCTGCAAGTGGTTGTGTTGAGGCACAGGGAAGTGTCTGAGGGCCTAGAATTAGCTGGGTCACGTAGAGGTCAGAGCATACTGCACCGCCCCTGGTCACTTAGAGGCCAGGGGGTACTGCATTGCTCAAGATCTCCTTGTGTGGGGTTATCTGATGTTCCTGATTAGTGTTTCCACATAAAAGTTCTTCTCAAACTTTGGCAGCTCACTCGGATTCCATTTCTTTTTTCGCAAACAGTCCCCAGGATTACCGAATTTCTTTGGAGGTAGGCCTCCACCTCCTCTTGCTCCAAATCCTGCATGGTCCCGGTCCTGGTCACGGTCTCTGAAGCCACCTCCTTGCATGGTGGCGCCAGGGTCAGACAGTGGGGCGAGGCTGGGCGGGGGCCTGAGGAGGAGAAAGGCGGCAGCAGAGGGGCCCGGCTGGCTCAGTTGGTAGAGCATGAGACTCTTAATCTCAGGGTCATGGGTTCAAGTCCCGTGTTAGGTGCCATTTCTGTCAGGGTTCTCTTTCAGAGTACCCTAACTTGCCTGCAGGGGACCCGATTACTTACCTCACTCAAGTAGGTGCTAGTGCATTTTAAGAACAGAAGAGTCACTTGGAGGTGCAAGCAGAGAAAGTTTATTGAATCTTCTCCATGGGGAAGCCTTACAGCCAGATCTTAAGCAGACTTCCAAACTACCCCCAAGGCTTAAACCTTATATATACCCCAGATCCACATACCACACGTGACAAAGCCCAGCTGAACAAAATTGTGAGAGGGGAAGTGCAATCACAAGGGTATGAAGGCCACAGGGTATGGAGACACTAATCAGGAACATCAGATAACCCCACGCGAGAGGATCTTGAGCAATGCAATACCCCCTGGCCTCTAAGTGACCAGGAGCGGTGCAGTATGCTCTGACCTCTATGTGACCCAGCTAATTCCAGGGCCTCAGACACTTCCCTGTGCCTCAACACAACCACTTGCAGACTGCATATATTTCCTAACCCTCACAATTAGGTTTTGAGAGGCACATGTACTTTTGACTAGGCAGAGATGAATAAAGGTTTCTAATGGCAAATGGTAGTTATATATAAGAATATTTATTGAATGGGATGGGAAAGGAAGGGTAGGGAAGGAAAAATAAAGGGAAGGAGGAGGAAGAAATAGAATGGGATGAGATCAGACTGAATTACATTTTGAATTCAACCAAAATTTTCCTGTTACTGCATCTTCTCTCCTCCTAAGGGCATGTCAGCAAAGTGGTGGAACTATCGTCACTTCCAGCATCATGCAAAGCCGAATATCTATCCCAAAGACCCAGATATTGACATGGGACCACTGTTTGTGCTCGGGGAGTCACAACCAGTCAAGGTATGTTCAGAGTACACTGGCATTATAGAAATTCAAAGACATACTTGAAAGAACTGAAGATATCCTGAAAGAACCCTGGACCACCAAGGTTCAAGAGAATTTGAAGAAAACAACCCCCTCTTTATACCATATTGAAGACACACATGCAGGATAATTAAATCATGTAATTTCACATTTGGGACAGCAAGGCAGCACAATGGATAGAATGCTGAGACTGGAATCAGGAAGACCTGAGTTCAAATCCAACCTCAGACACTTACTGGTTATGTGACTCTGGGCAACTCACTTAACCCTGTTTGCCTCAGTTTCCTCCTTTGTAAAAAAAAATGAGCTAGAGAAAGAAATGGCAAATCACGTTAGTATCTCTGCCAAGAAAATTCCAAATGAGATTACAAAGAGTCAGGTACAACTCAAACAACTGAACGATTCACATTTAACTTGACTGCTGTCTTATGCAAAATGCAAGCTTGTTTGAAATCTAAAGCCCTTTTTATAATCTGACTTCAAACAAATTTTCAGACTGACTTCACATACTCTATGTTCTAGCAAAACAAGACTCCTTGTTCTTATGAGTCCATTAGACTCTACGACGTCACAACCATCTAGCCTTTGCACGGGCTCTCTTTTTTCTGGAAGGGATAGCATTCCACCTCCACCCATTGGAATCCCTCTCTCCCTTCAGGACTCAGCGACAGTGAATTGCCCCTTGGTTGTCCTATACCGATGCCAAATTAGCTTGTATTTGTTGTATTCATTTTCATGCTGTTTCCCCCTCATAGAATGTAGGGTTTTTATAGAATGTAGGGACTGGTTCATTTTTCCCTTTGCATCTTTAGATTAGGGCTTTACACATAGCAGGCTCTTAATTAATGTGTGTTGAATCAATTTATGCATTGGTTCACTCAAAAACATTCATTAAGCACTTACTGCATACTAAGCCCTGGACTGAACACCAAGGAACATACAAAGTTTAGATAAGACAGGGTGCCTGCCTTCAGGGACCTCACAGAATAATAAGAATCTCAGAGAAGATGGAGACATCGCCAAGCGGAAAGAGAATTGTTTTTTGGAGTCAAAAGATCCAAGTTAAAACCTGGGCCCCAGTGTTTACTATTGATCTGGAATAATGCGCTTCATCTGTCTGGGCCTGTATATCTTCATCTAAAATGAGAGGGCTCTAACAATCCAAGCTCCAGTGTCTCTCCAACTTCTGACATTTTATTCTCTAAATACTTTCTAGTTCTGACATTTTATAGTCTAAGTTCCTTCAAGTTCTCACATTCTGTGTTCCAGTGTTCTCCTTCTAGATATAGCATTCTATGTTCCATGTTTTACATTCCAAAGTTGCCTCCACAGTCTACGTGACCTCTGAGTTCCCTCGTGGCCCTAATTCAATGATCCTATAATTCAAGTTAGAAAGGGCGTAAAGGTTACCCAATATGACATTCCCACCCAGTTCAAGAATCTCTTCTCTGACAATCCCAACAAGACCAGCTAGTCTTTGTTTAAACATTTCCAGGGTTCATTGCTAGGCTAGGAAGCCCTTTACATTGTTAAACTCAAGGACTCATTGATTCAGAGTTAGTATGGGGTTGTAAGAAATTTAATGACCACACCAATGTTAGACCCATTCAGGGAAGACAGGGGTCTTGGAAGTGGTACTGCCTACCAAAGGATCTGACTGATATAAATAGACAGACAGACAGATAGATAGATATATACATACTTACATACATATGTGTGTGTGTATATATATATATATATATCATTGCCAATTCTTGTTTCACTATTTGGACAGAGATGAATTTCCCACTATTCCACGATTTTCAAGTTCTTCTGCTCTCATTGTGTAATGCCAATTCAAGGATAAACTTGGTCATAAATATTATTTTTCCTTTTTGGCTTTGATTGGTATAAATATCACCTCTCTGATTCTCACATCTTTGACATAAGTATGAGAAAGAAAGGATTGGCCTAGATGATCTAAAAGACATCTTCAAATCTCTAACTTCCCACATTCTAGATTCTAATGCTCCTTCTAGTTCTGAATTTCTATGTCCTAATGCCCCTTCCATCTCTGGCATTTTGTGTTCCAGAACCTTCCAGATCAGCCTCTTGTGTTCTAAGTTCCTTCCATTTCCAATATGCTGCGTTCTAATACTTGGGTAGCTCTAGCATTCTATGGTCTATGTTTTATTTTCCAAAGTCCATGTTAGATCTCACTTTCTATGAATGTTCTGTGGTTCTCCCTGACTCTGACATTCTGTGCCCTAAGGTTTCTCCTAGTTCTAACATTCAATATTTTAAGTTTTCTCCAGCTCCAATATTTTGCTCTTTGAGTTTCTAGATTTTTTTTTGTTTCTGAAACCCCATGGTTTTATGATCTGAAGTAGGAACATGGAAATTCCATCTATAATTCAGTCTTTTTATGGATATTAGCAAGCATTTTTTTAAAAAGTTACCTCTGAAGAATTTGGACGCTTTTTATTGACTTGACCCAAAATCACAACATGGAAAGTTTTGCTTAACTTGAAAACTTTATGATCACTTGTCTTCAATGAAGCCAAGAAACAGTTGATCTCAAAAGACTACACACCTCCCCCTGCATGGAGGGCGGGGCACTGAGGTGCAGCTACTAATTTAAGATTACTCTCTTCCACAGAAGACAAAAGCAAAAAGTCCTCATCCAAAATTAAAAAGAAAAGGGAGGGTGTTGAGTCAGAGGATGCCTACTAATTGAAATTCAAAAGTGAAAAAGTTTGACTCTTTTATGAAAACAGGTTTTTCTGGCTGTGGAAGACACTTTTTCTGGCCTCCTGCCAAATTCCTGAAGGCTGCATCTTGTTCACCTGCTGAGATCACCTGTCGGTATCATAATTCAGCACATTGGCTTATAGTTTAAGGGGCAGGGATGCATTCTGCATCAGGTAGTGGGCTCATTGTTCTGGTTGTTTAATGCTTGAACCTTTATAAAGGCTTTACAATTCCTCCATGTTCAATATTCTAAGGGTTCTTCTAGCTGTCACACTGGGACATTCTATATTCTAAGTTCTTTTCCACCTCTGAAATTCTTTGTTCTGTGTTTCAACATTCCATGTCCATGATGGCTGCCTTCAAGTGTTTGAAGGACTACAATGTAAAAGAAAGATTTGACTAGTTTGCTCAGCCCCAGGGGAAAGAACTAAGACAAAATGTTGAATGCAATAGCATGGGGCAAGAGCGTTGGATTTTGAATCAGAAGAGCAGTGTTTCAATCTAGCTCCTCCATTTACTTCTTGTGGGAGCCTGGACCATCCATAGGCTCTCTGGGATAGAGCTTCCTTGTCCATAAAATGAGGTCAAACTAGATAATTTCAAGATCCTTCTAGTTCTGAACAGTATGCCACAGAGAAATGAGTCTAGGAGAATTGTAAGGATTTCCTGATCCAAATCCTGATCCTCAACCAAAATCAGACTAGATTCCCTTGGGGAATAATAGACTGACTTCATCAGAAGACTTCAAAAATATACGTACAAATGGCCACTTGTCAGATATTCTTGTTTGGATACAAACTAGGCTAAATAACCTGTGTGGCACTCTACAGTGCTTAAGATTCTGTGATTCTCTCTGTCCTCTCTTCCCTTCTACCTCTAAATTCATCTTTTCTTGTATTCTAATCATCCTTTTACTTTTTTAAAAATATTATTTTAATCAACCAAGATATGCCTTCTCATCCTCCCATCCAAACTCCTTCCCTCAATTGATAATCCAAGAAAAACAAAACCCATTACAAGCATGTATAGTAAATGAAGAGACATTGAGCGTGACAGATGTGTATATATACAAATATATATGTATATACATACACACATATATATAATGTGAGTATACACATACACATACAGATATACATACACACACACACACACACACACACATATTTCCTTCTCTGGATCATTTTACAGATGAGGAAACTGAGGCAAACAGGGCTAAGTGACTTGCCCAGAGTCACACAGCTAGTGTCTGAGAACAGATTTAAACTAAGGAAGATGAGCCTTCCTGACTCCAAGTCTGAAACTCTTTCTACTACGTTGTCCCTTTCTTTTAGTGCAGGCACTGCTAAATCATATGATCTTGACTTTGGCTCCTTGGTATTTGATTGACAGTTCTGACCTTCCTCCTTGCTTGGCACATTGTCTAGGGTTCCCCTACCAAAGAACTCCACTTCTTACTCTCTCCTAGATGTGTCACTCACAACTGGGTAGTGGGAGACAAAGCTGCCAGTTTACACCTGTTCCCACGACAGTACCCCAGCATGGGTCTGATAGGGTTTCTGGAATCTCCTCTTTTGCTGGGTGCTGGAGTGCTCAGAGGGCCATTCCCAATCTAACTTGTCCCCCTTGCCCACAGACCTACCTGTTTATCTCCCTCTGCTGACCTGGATGAGACGAGTGATTCACTCTGATATTTTCAGGATCTCCCTATCAGTTTCCAGTCTGGTAGATTTTCTGGATTGGTTTGGAAGAGCTTATAGGTTGAAGCTCACCACACAACTAGCTTCCTGTCACTCCATGATCTTGACTCTGCCCCACATCCTTTAACTTCTAACATTGTCCTATGTTGTTAGGAACCTTATCCTACTAACGCTGTGTTCTAATGTCTCTTCTAGCATCAATATTCTAAAATTCTATGATTTGGGGTTTTACTAGAAGAGTCTAAGATTGACATGGATTTGGTGGAAATAAAATTATAGTTGCTCATCTTTCCTTCCATCCACAAAAATTAAATAGCTCTTTTAGTTGCTCCGTATTTACATCTCTCATCAAAATTGCCCAGGTGGCTCTTTTTACAGAGAAGATAAGAAGCTATCATTGTGAAGAGGCGTGGGCAAGGCGGGGAAGAGGGGAAGACTGTGGAGTAATGACAAGAGGTGAATGTGAAGTCAAGAAACCCAGATTGAAATCTTGCCTCCCATACTTACTAGCTTTATGATATTGGGCAAATCACTTCATGAAGCTGGGTGAATAACAAGAATAACAAGACCTTTGTGATCTACTTCAAATAGATGGGATGAGATGGCTTATAAATGTGAGCTCTTGTTGGAACAGAGAAGACACAGTAGATAACGCACTGAATCTGGCCAGGAAGATGAGTCTAAATACAGCCTCAGACAGTTACTAGCTCTGTGACTCTGGCCATATCCCTTTACCTTTCTTCCTCAGTTTTCTTATCTGTAAATAGGGATAATTTTAGTACCTACCTCACAGAGTTGTTGTGAGAAACTAATGAGATTACAGTGGTATGGTGCTTGGCAAACTTCAAAGGCTAGCTATCACCACCCCCACCGTCATCATCATCATCATCACCATCATCATCATCATCATCATCACCATCATCATCATCACCATCACCATCATCATCATCACCACCATCACCATCATCATCATCATCATCACCATCACCATCATCATCATCACCATCATCACCATCACCACCATCATCATCACCATCATCATCATCACCATCATCATCATCATTATCTGGTCCAACCCTATATTTTACATTTGCCACCCACAAGAAAATCAGGGCCCAGAGAGGGTAAATATGACTTGCCCAACAGCAAACAGGGAGTAAGTGCCTGAACTGGAATTTGGACTCAGCTCGCTCACTACCTCTAAAGCCAACACAAACATTCACTACACTGCATACTAGCTCTTCACTATACAGCACATTGTAATAACAGGAGTAATTTGTATTAATGTTTTTTTTCTTTCTCCATTCAGTATGGCAAGAAAAAAATCAAGTATATTGATTATGAAAAGCAGCACCTATACTTTTATGTAGGTGAGTCCACATGACATCCTGTGTTCTGAGTTTGAAAGGTACCTCCTACATCTAGCATGTATTTGGCATTCTACAGCTGTCCCCAGTTCTGAAATGTTATGTTTTAAGGTCACTCCCAGTTTGAACCTTCTAAGTTCTAGGATCTTTCCCCCTTTAACATTCTATGTCTTATGTTCTAAGGTTCCTTCTACCTATGACATTCTATGTTGTATTCCAGTGTCCCACTCTGTTCTAATATTGCATGTTCTCAGTGCCCTTCCAACTTTGACATCTCATGATTCCATGAACAGTTATTTTAGAATTGCCACTTTTTGAACATTGCTAGCTCAGCCAGGAACTGAGGTTCAGTGTGCACGATGAAAAGGTTGGATATCCATTTTTCTCTGTCTTCATCACTATCATCTCCTCATCTTACTCAACACTTTCACTTCCCTTCCAGTTGGGCTTCCCCTCCTCATGCCAGTCTATTTCAACATGCAATCCATGCAAGTGACGTTCCTTCGGAAGGAATGGGGGGTGAGTGGCAACCTTCCTGTCATAGACTATGCCCTTGGAGTCAAGGCCAATAGAGGGTACAGACCACTTCTCAAGTTTCCTTGGTGACAAAGGTAGAGAACACTTACCTTGCAAAGGGATGTGGTCAAACCTAGGGTGGGGATATCAGACTTTTCACCTGAAGGTCTACAGTTCCCTGTTCTAGTGGAAATCTGACTTGTTGAGGAAGCTAGGGTGGCACAGTGGGCAAAGTGTTAGACTTGGAATAAAGAAGAAGACTCAGGCTTAAACCCTACTCAAATATCTATTAGCTGCATGACTTTGAACATGATCTCTAATCTCTCTCTCAACAAGAATTTCATTGTCTGCCAAATGAGTAGGTTGGATTTCATGGTCTCCAAGTCCCTTCCACCTCTAAATCGATGACTGGACATAACTCCAACCTCATCCAACCTGAAGTTTTTTCTTCTTTTAGGAACTTGCCTGGATCAGTAGCTTTTATATCCGCTATTTCGTCACCTACAGATCTTACTATGGAATTATTGGGACTGTACTTCTCATATATCTGGTCAAGTAAGTGAATCAATGAATTTCATTACTCCTCTCTCCCAGTGATTCTTAACCTGGGGTCTGGAAACTTAGTTTTGTTTTTTGTTTTCAAATAGAGGCAGTTAAGCAGGATCTAGAGTGCTAGATTTGGAGTTAGGAAGGCCAGGTTTTAAATATGGCCTTGGCCCCTTTCTAGCTATTTGACCCTGGGTGAGTCATTTGACTTCTCAGCCTCAGTTTCCTTATCTGTAAAATGGGGGAAATAATAGTACCTACTCTCAGGGTTATTGTGAAGATCAAAGAAGATAACATGTAAAGTGTTTTGCAATACTTAAACTGCTATATTAATGTTATCTGTTATTATTATTATTTTTATAAATGCATGTTTATAAAGTTGTATTGTATAAATTGGTTTCCCATGTAATCCTATGTATTTATTTTTATTCACTTATGCCCATTATACTGAGAAAGGGGCCATAGGCTTTCTCAGACTGATAAAGGGGTCTATGACACAGATAAGACCATAAAATCCTGCTCTAGGCCAAACTGTCAGCTCCTCTATCCCCCAGTTAGGATTATAGGGAGCCCAACAAAGCCCAGGTGACCCTGCCATGCACACACATATCCCAGAGGTTACCTAGGAATTGTATATCTCAGGCCTTAAAAACAGATACTAAAATAACTGGGATTGTCTGATATTTCTTCTATTACACCTCTGGAGTACACTCCCTTCCAACCCCTCACTGAACAAGCTTCTTCCTCTTCCCCCTCTTCCCACTTTCCATTTTGTTTGGAAAAGCAAAGACCAGTTTGCAAAATGATTTAAATAGACTCGAGTGTGTGGATCGTCTTTCCAATGGCTCTCAATGTTGTCCCTCCTCTCCTTGACTTCTGGCTTCCTTTAAGACTCAGATCAATTTCTGCCTCCCCCAAGAAGCCTTTCCCAATACCCCTACTACTAGTGCCTTCCCATTGAAGGCGCTAGTCTTCACCCTGTCTTGTCTTGCCTGTACACAGCCATTTAAATGTTGTCTCCTCCACTAGAATGTGAGTTCTTTGAGGATGGAAACTGCGTTTTTGCTTTTTCTTATATCTCCAGCATGGAGACAGTGTCACACCGAGGTCAAGTTAGATATAGTAACCATTTAATAAATGCATGTTGACTGACAGATTGAGATGGCCAGTGAGAGCTATAGGAATAGTGGGACTCGGTTGAATCAAATCATAAAACTAAAAGTGTCAAAAGAGTTTCCATGACCTCATTTCACAACTGAGGAAACAGAGATACACAGAGAGGAGATATGACTTTCCTAAAGGCAGGAAGTAAGAATGACAGCACTTGGAAATGAACCCACTTCTTTAGACCACCACTTATATGTTACTTTGAGGAAGTCACTATACCTGCTTTTCATATGCCAGACCTGGGTAGAGTCTTTGGAGCTCCAAAGTAGTTTGATCAGCCAAATCAAACACACTATACCTTGACCCCAACACAGTGATGTCACTTTGGTCCTTTTTGAGAATGGACAACAATCACAGTCACTATAATTTGTAAATGGGAAGAGATTGGATTTAATGATCTCTAGGGAGCCTTTTAAAGTCTAAAAAGCTGTGTTCTATGTTCTAATATCACTTAAACCTTAATATTTTATGTTCTATGTTATAAACTTCCTTCCAACTTTAACATCTCATCTTCTGTGTTCTGGAGTTTCTTCTAGTTCAACATTCTATGTTCTAAAGTAGTACTGTCTTTGAATCAAATTCCTCCATGAAATCACTTCAAATCATGGAATTTCCTACATCTTTTTTTGTTTTTTTTTTTTGCTTTTTGAAGGGCGAAGGAAGGGCAATTGGGATTTAATGACTTGCCCAAGGTCACAAGGCTAGTAAGTGTTAAGTGTCTGAGGCCGGATTTGAACTCAGGTCCTCCTGACTCCAGGGCCAGTTTTCTATTCACTGTGCCACCTAGCTGCCCCAATTTCCTACATCTTTAACATTATTGAATACTCTGCTCCATCCATCAGTAAAATAAAACCAGGGTTTTAGAGGCAGCATGAGGCAGTAGGGGGAATATTGGACCAGACATCAGAAGTCCTGGGTTCTAATCCTGACTCTGTCATTTACTATGTGACCTCTCAGAGTCTCAGTTTCTTTTGTTTCTGAAATGGAGGTAACAATACCTCATCTACTTTATATGGCTGCTAAGATGGGAATGTCTTGAAAACTCTTTGAATTGCTTGGGGGCAGGCGGATAATCATTAGTCCAAGTACATGGGGCATTATCCTACACGTCTTGAGATATGGGATCATAGGACTTAAAGAAGAAATCATCCATTAGGCCCCATTATCTTAGAAAAGAGGTAGCTGAGCCCCAAAAGAGAGGAAGTAACTTGCCCCAGCTCACACAGATGTAATAGGGGTCTGGGGTAGGGGCAGAGCTTGCACATTATATAGCCATCTCTGAAAAGGAAAGATAGCACAGTATTGGTCATAGGAGGGTGGCCAAGTCCAGCAGAAACCATTATTCAGGAACTTCCAAGGCCTTTCTAATCCTCTCCACTCTTATTCCTGGTTTTTCCCCTTCATGTCCCACCCTGTCAAATTGTCCAGAGTACATGGTGTCTTTTACATGGTGATCATTTAATACATGTTGTTAATGAATGGGAAGTAAGCCTAGGCTCTGCATGGAAATGGCCAACTGTCTCATTGCCTGTCCTGATGCTCTCTCCAAAGGCTGCTGGAAAGTCCCTGGATCGCATTAGTCACTCAGATGAGCCACATTCCAATGAGGATGAGTAAAGAGGAAAACCAGGACTGGTTTAGCACACAGGTAATGATGGTCACCTCCTCCCAGACCACCAACTAAATCAGTGGAGTTGATGAATGTGGGATTTGGCAATCTGTCAAATGGATCAAAGACATAATGTGAATGATAGATTCGGCGTTGGGAGGGACCTGAAAGCATGGAACATTAGAACCGGAAGGGACATTAGAGTAAAGAATATCTGCATTGGGAGGGACCTAAGAGTCTGGAATTTGGGGGCTGGTAGGGCCTGTGGAGTATAGAATGTCAGAGCTGAAAGGGACTTGTGAGCATAGAGTGTTTAATGTGTGATGTGGGAAGCTCTTGGGAGCAAAGACAAATGTTAGAGGAAAGACCTTAGAATGGAGAATAGAACGTCAGGGTTCAAAGAAACCTTAGAACATAGACTTTCAGAGTTAGAATGGACTTGAGAGCTTAGAATATAGAATATGAGTTTTGAACAATCTTGTGAGTATAGACTATGGGAGATGAAGCTATTTTAGAACATAGAACACAGAATAGAAACCTTAGAACATCAAATGGAGGGAGGGAAAAAAGGAAGGAAGGAAGGAAGGAAGGAAGAAAGGGGAGAGGGAGGGGGAGGGAGGGGAAAGGAACGGGAGGGGAGGGGAGAAGGAGGGGAGAAAAGGGAAGGGAAAAGGAAAGGAAAGTAGAGGAATGAAGGAAGGAATGGAGGAACTGAGGAAGGAGGGGAAGGAGGAAGGAGAGAGAAAAGGTCAAGAGAAAAGGAGAGGAGAAAAGGAGAGGAAAGAGAGGAAAGAAACATTTATTAAGTGATCATTTTGTTCCAGGCATGCAGCTAAGCACTGATGATACAAATATAAAGACAAGAAATACAGACCCTAGTCTCAAAAAGTTTACATTCTACTGAAGGTAGAAAATAAACAAGGGAAGGCTGGTGGGAGGGAAAGGAAGGCACCAAATTGGGGCATAGTACTGAAGTCCCAAATGTCAGGAACAGAGCCAGGAGAGTGAAGGCTGACCATCCTGGGTCCTTCACAAAATGGAAGCCCCAGGAAAAATTCACCAATGGGAGAAGGGGACCAATCTTGTGGAAGAATATTCTAGGGTAAGAAAACTGCAAGGACCATTGGATATTTCATGGTGAGGAATCTCAGGCACTAAAGAAAGCTTCAGAATATGATAGCAGGCAATGCATGGTTTTGAAGCCCAGAAAGTTAGGACCAGGGCACTGGGAGGGGAACTGAATTTCTAGACATAGACTAAATTTCTAGACATAGACTAAATTATAACACAGAAACAAAAGTAGAAATCATATCAAAACATAGCGGGACCTCAGAAGATAGAATGTCAAAACCAAGAAGAACTTTAGAACATAAAGAATATTGGCTCTAAAGTCAGAAAATTAAGGTTCTTACTAACGTCATCGCCACTAGGTTACGTAACCTCTGTGATCCTCAACTTCCTCATTTGAAAAATGAACCAGTTGAACCAGACGGCCTCGGAGGACCTTTCCAGCTTAAAATCTATGATCTTGTGTCTTGACCTTCCAACATAGAATTTTAGAATATAGGATCTAGGGTCTCAAAGGACCTCTGTGGACTATCTAGTCTAAAGCCCTCATTTTCAACATGAGGAGGCTGAGGCTTGGCAAGGCAAAAGAATTGCTCAAGGTAACACACCTTGTTTGTGATGAAGCTGAGTCAAGACCCCTGACTCCTGTGCATTTTAGTACACTTTGCTAAGATATTTAAAGAATACAATTATCTTCCTGATCCCGCCTCAATGTTTACATAATCACGTTTACATAATCATGTTTACATAATTACGTAACCTTTCTAATAGATGTGATGACAAATGACCAACAATCACCAACATCCCCGACAGCTGGAGCTCAATAATACCTTAGAAAAGACTTGAACAAAATGCCATTTTGTTCTGTTATCTGAGAAGATAGAATGTTTCACATTTAAGGATGTGTCTTAGGATCTAGCTTCATGCAATGCTCTTCTTCTCCCATCCCTACATGCACAAACACACCCTTGAATTTCTCCCCTGCCCTTCAGCCTAGTGAAATCTTATCCATCCTTCAAGACTCATTTCAAATGGCACCACCTATGTGAAGCCTCCCTGATCTCCTTACCAGAAGTGACTCACTTCTCTGAATCTCTGGAACAATAACAGCCTTTATCACGTACACAACACTGACTAATTACTTCTTTTGTTGAAGTATATCCCTGTACATTTTTATATTGCATTTGTATATTTTCCCTGCTAAATTATCATCTCCTTGAGGAAAAACATCTATTTTGTAATCCTCAGCACCTAGTTCAATACCTTTCACACAGAATATACTCAATAGTCCCTACTCTGTGAATGAAGATTGCAAAAAGGAGAAATGAAAAGTTTTATACTTGGGTTTAAAGAAGCAGCTTTACAAGAAGATGGGGAAGCATGACTACACCATGGTTCATTCAGAAAAGACTGTAGTGAGTTAGTAGGTGACCAGAGCAATAATATATTGTGGCAGCTTCCAAAAGCTAATATAATCCTAGGCTGCATTAAGAGGCATAGGGTTCAGGACTAGAGAGGGGATTCAGCTGTTGTGTTCTGCCCTCATCTAACCACCTTGGAAGTATTGTGATAAGTTCTGGACATTCAGTTTCAGCAAACATGTGTATTAACTGAAAGCATGAAGATGATCAGGAGAGTAAATAATATCCAGGTTATACCATATAAAGATTAACTGGAAGAATTAAGGATGTTCAGCTAGAGGAGAAAAGAATTAGGAGCATGATAGCTGCCTTCAAGTGCTTGTTTGAAAGGCTGTCACTTGGAAGATGGGTTAGAACTTTCCGCTTAACCTTAAAGGGACTAAGCTAATAGTAGTTGGAAAAGGGGCGAAAGGAGAAAATTTTGGCTCAAAATAAGGGGGAGGGAAAATCTCTCAATAATTAGGGGTCTCCAAAAGTAGACTGGGGTATCTTGAGAAATCAATGGATTTCCTGTCATTGGATGTCCTTAAACAAAAGGTAGGTGGATACTTGTCAAGTATTTCATAGATATTGCTTCTAGCTCATGTATAATTGGAAATCAATGCCCCCTTACTATCACTTTTACTTCTGATATTCACTGATTCTATGATACAAGGAGCTCTGCATGAGACACACTGAGATATGGGAGAAGCAAAACCCCATGATTCACACTCACTGGAGTCAAGTATTATCATTTGTTTTTTCTTGGCAGGTTTTAGCCACCTGTAATGTTAAACAATCCTTCTTCAATGACTGGTTCTCTGGACATCTCAACTTCCAAATTGAACACCAGTGAGTAAGAAAGAAAATTTTGTTAAATGGGGATAGAAAATGTCATTTAACTCCTTTCCCTAGTACCTCATCTGGATGACCTTAACATAATCTGGGGGAGAAGATGGAGCACCGAATTTAAAAGACAGGAATTAATCCACCAACAAGTATTTATTAATCACCTACTATGTGTCAATTTTCATCACTTGGAAGAGGGTTAGACCTGGTTTGCTTAGCTTTAGAGAACAAAACTAGGAACAGTGAGTAGAAGTGGCAGCCTTTCAAATAAGTAATTGAAGGAAGTGATCACGTCCCTAATTCTTCTCTCCTCTGAGTTAAACATTCCTAGTTCCTCCACTTAATTTGTTCTAGGCTAAATTCTAGTACAAAGAATGAAACCATCCACACTTACAATGAGAATGGGACCAAATCCCACCTAAGATACTTACTATGTGTGAACATGGTCACTTAACTTCTGTACCTGTTTCTTCATCTGCAAAATGGAGATTTGTAGTACCTACCTCAGCTCTAATGAGAGTATGTGTGCAAAGTACAAAACTTAAGATGTTGTATCAATGTGAATTATCATTAGCCATCAATCAACAGGCTTTTATTATGTCTACTACAAGGCAGACATCACCATTATCACTATCATCATCAGTCCATACAGTGATATTTCATCTGTGATGGAAACTCCCTTTTAATTAGGCAACTTCCTCTATTAATACATATTAGTAGCAGCTTAGTAGCAACTAAGAGCCTTACGGAGTTGCCTTGGAGCATGGGGAGGTGATGGGACTTGAACCCAGGTCTTTCTGACTCCTAGATCCATCTTGCATCTGATACAACATGGGGGCTTCTCATTGTTATTAAGCTGAGTAAACATCTTTGACATGACACCACTAGGGGGAGCCCAGCTTTGCTCAGTAGGAGCTAAAGAGAAAGAGTCATCCAGGTATTCCCCACTGTGGTTATAGTCCACAGTCTATGGAGTATGACACATTGGAAAAGACAGAGAAGAGAAGAGAAATTTCAGCAAAAGCAAACATTCATTAGGCATCTACTGTATACAGGGCCTTGAACTAGTCCTGGGATCACAAATTTAGATTAGAAGAGAACTGAAAAGACATCAAATCCAAAGCTCCCACTTTACAAATGAGGAAACTGGAACCGTGATAGGTTAAGTGAGTTAATTGTCTAAGATCACACAGCTAGTAAATGCCTGGCGGGGATTTGAACCATCACCTTCCTGGCTTTAACTCCAATGTCCTTCAGACCACACTACTGCCTATCAACTGAGCGAAATAAATAATTTACACAACTATTTCCCCTTAATAGAGCTTGCAACCTGGTTGAGGGATAAGACATCAAACATAAATAGGTATGATACATTATATTAAAGGAAGAACCCATTAGAGTGTTCTAAAACAAAGCTCTCTTCAAGGGTCAAAGAGGAGGGCCTTTATGAACAAGGAGGATCAGGAAAGGTATAGGGAAAGAGGTCCTATCTTTAGAAAGGCACCACAGAAGACAAATCTATATTCCTGAAGTCTTAGAAAATGGTGTTAACATTAACTGGTAAGACATAGGACTGACTCGTTGGCTGAACTCCAAGGAAAGCTGATTTCTTGAATAAGTTCTTCCCTGATACTTTGATGCTAACTTTAGATAGTCTAAATCTTACTTTAGATGATCTAAGTATCTATTAGATACTTAGAATTTAGATATTTGCTTCTGTATCATTAAGATTGAGAAATAATTTCCCGTGCCCAGGCCGAGCTACATATTCCAGATATTTACTAGATTTCTAGATGAAGTTCTAGAAGAAATTGAAAAATAAAAATGGAACTACATTAGGGAACCAATCTCCCTGACAGCTCTCCATGTACTTAGTTCTATTTCTTTGTGTTAGCCACGGTGGGTGGGTGTGGGATAGAGCATCCTTCACATTTGTAGTATTTTCACATTAGGAATGTGGAGCTGGAGTACAGTGGTAAGTGCAGAAGATTTATTCAGAAGACCTGAATTCAAAGCTTAACTCTTCTATGTACTTGCTGCCTGACCTTAGGCAAGTCTATGAGCCTCATGGCCAGTGGTTCTCAACCTGTGGGTTGCGACCCTTTTGGGGGTCGAATGACCCTTTAACAGGGGTAACAGGGGTTGCCTAAGACCATGTGAAAACACATATTTCCAATGGTCTTAGGAACAGAGACATGGCTCCTCTATCCACCTCCAGGTGGGTCTGCCCACACGCAGATATGTCCACATACGAGTATTAAAGGGTCATGGTATTAGGAAGGTTGAGAACCACTGCTCAAGGCCCTTATTTGTAAAATGGGGATTAAACCCACTACTGAGTTCATATGGCTGTGCCGAGAGTCAGATGATGAGATAATAAACATGAAGGTCCTCTTTGGAGGGAGAGAGAACGAGAGACAGGAGAGAGAGGAAGGGAGACAGAAAAAGAGAATCTTCTGTTGGCATATGGGCTTCCTTTGTCTCTTCACCATTGTGTGAACCCCTGTTTTATAACAAACATTGATTCAGAATGCATTTTTTAAAATCAACTTACCTTTATCTGAAGATAAAACTTATTATAAAAAGATAGACAGCAAATAATGTTTAAAGAGAGTAGCAGTTAGGCTGGGAGGTGGGAATGGGGAGGGAAGCAGAGAAGGAATGATTTTGCCTGGTCCCAGTAGTAGTGAAATTAGAGAAACCACAAAATTCTCTCCAGGCAGGTCAGTCCTTACTCAGGTCAGGAAGCTAAACAAGGCCCCACCTGCTCGTGATTACACTTCTTTGGAATAGCGGACCCCTTCTGTTGCGATCAGCTGGTTACTGGCAGCGATGTTGGTCCATACCCCTGGAGCCCTCTCCTTTCCATGGGGCTCAAAATATCCCTCAGTTCTGTTGAGGTAAAGACCATCCTGCGCTTCCTCCTTCCAATTTCTTTAGTCTCTCCTTCCCACTGGTACAAAACTACACTTCTCATCAGCCCCTTTGTCAATAAGGAGCTACAAATGTAAAGTATTTCATACGATTTAAAGGGCTACATAAACATCAGCTACCATTATGTCCCGTGATCCTCACAACAACCTTGGAAGTAAACCAATATTGGCTGTTATTGATAGATGAAGAAAGTAAAGCACAGAAAGCTTGGAAAACTTGCCTAAGATCATGCAGTCACTTAATGAACAAGTTAGAATTAGAATGCAGATCCCCTTGGGGTGTCTAGGTGGCACAGTGAATAGAGCACTGGTCCTGGAGTCAGGAGGACCTGAGTTCAAATCCGACCTCAGACACTTAAAAAACAAAACCAAAACAACTCTAGCAATGTGACCTTGGGCAAGTAACTTAACCCCAATTGCCCTCCAAAAAAAACAAAAAAAAAAAATTTAGAATGCAGGTCCCCTGACCGATGCCTCTTTAACTAATGCTTACTATATCCATCTATCCAGAGGTCACTGACATTCACTCTAACAGATAATCCAAAAGAACATAGAAATCGAGAATCTGAAACTCAAGGGACTATGGAACTGAATGTTGTAAACTAAAAGTAAATAAACCAATTTAATTTTTAAAAAAGAACATATAAGTCAAACAGTCCTTTATGTTTTATATAAAATACAATGTAATTTTCTCCTCAAGAGCATCACTTTCACAATTATAATTGGCGTGGACTAAGATTCAAATTCATTGGCATTATCCCCACAGGTCCCAAGCCTAACCACGGTCTATCTCACAGACATGGTTGGTGAATGGATGTGAGAGTGGTACAGGTTCTTAGAACCTCCCTGAACAGAGACACATGCATGTTCCTGGTTGTGTTCTCATTGGTGCTATGATGGATCTGAGATCTTTCTGATGAGAGTTCTCCCTCTACCAATGCATTTCTCCCTCCTTCACACCATCTTGTGTGTTCTGTATCCATATATTCCCATAGCAGACGTATAAGAATCAGCAAAAATGTAGTATGCTTCTTCTGATGTCTAGGTTTAACATTCTTTTCCTTCTCTTTGTTTCTCCAGTCTATTTCCCACCATGCCCCGCCATAATTATTATAAAGTTGCGCCACTAGTGAGGTCATTATGTGCCAAGCATGGAATTGACTACGTGAACAAGCCAATGTTGAAGGCGTTTGGAGACATCGTCAGGTAAGAGATTTTCTCACCGTTCACAGGTTCCCTTCTCCCTGCATAGTCTGTCTGTCCAGGGGTTCCTTGGCAATTGAGACCCATGGAGGGCGCAGCACAGAGTTAGCTACTATGGGAATTATATGTGAAAAAATTAAACATTGCCAACTCTGAGGAGCTCACAATCAAACAAAGGAGACCACAATAAGGCATTTGTACACATTGGGGAATAATGAAAAAGTCAAATAAAATCAAGCAAACAAGCCTGTATCAATTATCAATCAGAACTTTACACAGTTGTAAAGTGCTGGGGATATAAAGAAAGGCAAAAGAAAAGGCACCTGCTGTCAAAAAGCTCACTTCTAATGGAGGAGGGGAACATCACGGAGACAGCCACGGACAGACAAGGCATAGATGGGCTAACATGAAGTTGTCTCAGAGGAAAAGCAACCATGTTAAGGAGAATTGGGAAGGAAATATTTTAGCTGGGACTTGTAGGAAGCCAGGGGTGGTGATTAGGAGAGAGAAAATTCCAGGTGGGAGGCCCAGTCAGTACAAATGCTTGGAGTCGGGAGATGGAGTGTCTAGTCTGAGGAATAGCAAGGAAGTTGGTGTCACTGGGTCTTACAATATGAAGAATGGAGTAAAGTATAAGAAGACTGGAAAGTTAGAAAGAGGCCAGGTTGTGAAAGGCTTTAAAAATCAAAGAGAAGATTTTCTATTTGATCCTAAAAGTAATAGGGAACATGGGGAGTTTATTGAATAGAGGATGGGTGATACTGCCAGACCTCCACTTTAGGGAGATCAATTTGACAGGAAGAATTGAGAGCCATGAGTTGAATTGGCAGAGAAGCAAAATGGGTTTTATATATGAAAAAAATTAATAATTAGGCTTATCCAGAAGTAGAAAAGGCTATATTGGGATGTAGTAACCTTCTTCCTTATTGGATGCCCAGGAGACCATTTTGTAAAAGAAATTCCTTTTCAAGTTTGGTCTAGACTAGATGGCTCTGAGATCCCTCCCTATCCTGTTATTCTTTGCAATCTCTGGGACCTGAAAATGCTGAGAAAGGCTTTATTGGGCAGGCAGGCAATAAAATAGTTATTAAGTAGTATGGTGCAAGGCACTGTGCTGAACACTGGTGACAAGAAGAAAGGCTGTTCTCTTCCACAGTCTAACGGGGACAACAACATGCCTACAATTCTGTACAAACAAGGTACATACAGGACAAACAGAAATCAATGAAGGGAAGGTACTGGAATTATCATCATGAGGAAGTCAGACCTTGAGCTGAGTAGTTTCTGTGTGGTGTGGACATGAAAAAAAAGGTGTAGGTGATTCCCTGGGCACTCCTGATGTACAGGGACAGGAGAGAAGGACTAGTTGACCAAACTTGGATTTCTACCAAGAGCTGCAGATTTCTAGGGGATGTGGGAGAGCCAGACACTAGGAACAGGACTGGTGTATAATCAATCATCCTAGCCTAGAGATGATGCTGAGTAGCCTAAAGGTAGATGGGGTGGGTCAGGATGAGTGGAGCAGTTAGTGGCAGCACCCAGTGCTGGGGCCCTGGATTTTTCTCCCCTTATGTCTTCATAGATGTAAGGGGGGGGGCTGTTCATGAATGGGAGAGAGAGAGAGCGAGAGAGAGAGAGAGAGAGAGGGAGAGAGAGCACAATAAGGAAGTCCATGGTCCAAACCAGTGTGAAATAGCTATCCAATTTGAGTGCTCAGGCTGAGCTGACTTTATCTATGTCTTGGCTTCTTACAGGTCACTGAAGAAGTCTGGCGATCTCTGGGTGAATGCTTACTACTACACCTGAGACAGAACACAGGCAGTTGGATCTTGGGCATGGGTTGGGGGATGGGGAGGGTATTTCCATTGCTTTTTTGTTTTTGAATATTGGAGCACTTTGACCAAGCCAACTTGCCACGAAGACCACAGATAGAGAAGCACCAGACCTTGTCTTGCAGGGCTATCATTCAAAATAAGAAAAAGAAGAAGAAGAAAAAAGACTGGTTTGTGTCAGAGGGGAGAAGGGAACAGGGGATTCTGTTTTCTGCCCATCAAAACCTAGTCTTTTCAACATGGGCCATCTCCTTTGAAAGGAGTACAATGGATAGTAAAGCATTTCATAAAAGTGATTCACTGAGAAAGAATTGAGCAAGGTGAGTCATTCAGGTAAGCTATAGAAATTCACATTTCTCCAGAGCTTTTAAGGTTTGCAGAGGGCTTTCTTTCCCCTTATGAAGAAATTTATGCAATATTATGCAATTTATGCAAAATTATGCGATATACATTTTACAAATGAAGAGCCTGAGACCCAAAAAGGTTAATCACATAGGCAGCAACACCTGATCCACTGTACTATTGGTAGAGAGGAAAACAAGGAGAATCATTGCTTGAAGGAGGGAGGAGCTAACTGTTTACGGCATGTCTGTTTGGGAAGAAAAGATATGTCTTTTCATTCTCTGGTGAAAAGAGCTGATATTTCCATACAGTTGACAAAGCACTTGGGTACCTTGTTTGGTAGGAGCCACATTTCACAGTTGAGCAGCCTGAGGCCCAGATAAAAGAAGTAATTTGGTCATAGTTACACAAAGGCAGGAAGCAAGATGCAAAGCCATGACTTTGTTGGTTCCATGGCCATCCAGAGCTCTCTCCATTGTGACACACAGCCTCTTGGGCCCACAAGCCCCAGATGCCAACTGGTCCAACCCAGGAAGGAGATCAGCATGCTTTCCTCTCTCCTCTTAACAAAATCCCTTTGTTCATCATTCCCAACACACGCAGCTCTATCTCGAGTTCCCTGGTCTACAAAACCAGTGTTCATGCTTCATCAAACTGCCCGTACAATCAGAGGAGAATGGAATCTATGGCGAGGTCTGACCCAGCTAAGGCATAGCTCAGTTGCAGGGTCCCATGGCAAAGGCCTCATCACATCAGCCACTTCAAATCCTTCTATGGGCATCCTCTTCTAATTCTTCCCAATGTTAATGTTCTTTCTCATATAGGCTTGTGTTTAGTCGTCTGATCACAGGCTATATCCTCCCAGGAGATTAAAAGCCCCTTGAGGGTGGGAACTAGTTTTTCATTTTGTCTTTGTAAACCCCGGTGCCTAGCACAGAGCCTTTTAATAAATATTTTGATGACTGTGATTGTTGAAAATGTATATGTCACATAGTTTTACCCTTCAGGGCTCAACTCAGGTCTCGCCTCCCTTAAGAACCCTTTCCTGACTTCTTGGGTTATCAGTATTGTCTTTCCTCAAATTATCTTATATTTATGTCTCTGTTTATAATCTATGTCCTCCACTAGAACATAAGCCCTTGAGAGCAGGAATTGTTTCTTTTCTGTATCCCCAGCACCTAGCGCTGTATTTTGGCAAATAAGAGAAGCTCATTAAAAGTTTGTTAAATTCTTACCAACTCCTTGAAGACAAGATTGAAGGACATTCTCAGGACCACTGTGATCTCAAAAGTGTATTTTTCTCTGCCTATTTAAGTGGTGTTAGTCAATGTGGGATATATCTAGGATTAGTCTGCTGATGGGATCCAAGACCAAAATGGAAGATCTCTCCACCTACCTTCATCTCCAAAACCCACACTCCTAAGAATAACTTCTCTAGTGACTAATCCCAGTGTATGAAATTATATCAACTTTGCTAACCATCCAGGTACCAGTTATACACTCACAAACACACTCTTTCCAATAAAATTTAAGCTACTTGAGACTGGAGACGGTTTTGTGGTTGTTTTTATTTATACGGGGCCACCAACAGTGCTTGGCGTATCTTTTTGGATTCAACTGAATTGAATAACTTATAAGTGAATTATCTATACGAGTCACTAGAGGGAGTATCTACATCGAGGAATTGCCTCTGCTAATAAAATCACAGATCCAGATTTTAAAAACAAAAATAACTCTGCCATGTTTGATCTTGAACCGCCACTGTATGTCACTATTGCTGCCAACTATGAACAGTCCTCGCCCCCCTAGCATTCCCCATTGTCCCACTTCACCTGAGTCCAACCATGGTGGGACTTTTCTCAAGAGGGCTTTATTAACCATGTAAGAACAAAAGAAATTTACACTTGCCTATGGCATGCAAAGCACTTGTCTCAGGCCATCCTGTGAGGTAGATAGCACAAGTATTATTGTGCCCACTTTGAAGGGAGGAGGCTGAGCACTGTGACTTACTCAAGGTCACATAGCCAAGAACCAAAGCCAAGATACAGAAGGAAAAAAATAACAGAAACTTCCAGAAGGTGGAATGAAGCTTTGTAGAGCATGAGAATCCATCTCCACACAACCCCTCCTCCATCGCTCTGCCCTCTAATTTTCCTAGAGTTTTATCTTTGCCCCTGGCCTATCAAACCTTGGATCCTGCTTATTTACCTACCTGGTGTAGCTCTGTTATTACCCTGTGATAAGCTCTTGGAGGGCAGTCTCTTCTCCCATATCACCAACATCTGACTTGGTTGCCAAGAGGCCTTACTGTTTTGTCTTGGGATGAAGGACAAAGACAACAATCCTTCCTTCCTCGGGGTTCACTGCCGCCTCGGCTTTGGGCTCTCCTTTGGAATTCTTCTGAATTACTTACTTTTTATCCCCTGAATTCAGCACTCTGCTTCTTCTCGCCAAGCCTTTGAAAAGGCATTACCTGGCTTGTGGTCATACACAGGGCTCTTATTTCCACAAACTAAGCCAAACTGAGGGTCTGGGATGCCAGGGAGCTGTCACCCAGGCTTTGTTCCCATCTGCAGTACATTCACTGATTAGGCAGATACGCTATAACTACACCTCACAGTGAAATAGATCGGTATGTGACACTTCTGTTTCTGTGCCTTGAAATCCTGGACCTTATTGTCATAATAGCCCTATCATCTCACTAATGAAAGGTTGAGGTTCAGAGAGGGAATCACTTGCCCAAGGTCACACAAGTAGTAAGTAGCAGAGAGAGGCTTTGAACTCAGTCCTTCTTCCTTGAAATCTATTTTCTTTTAGTAAAATCTTTTTACTAAATCCTGTCCCTTTGGGGCACTGACACATATTTCCTTTAGAGTCTATCAATTGTACTGATGCCAGGGCTGTGTGGTTTAATGAGAGGCATTGTGGTACCATGTGAAGAAGATGCTCTGGGAGTCAGAGACCCAGAGCACACCCAAATCACACTTCTGAAGGTAACCTTTCTTGCCTCAGTTTCCCCTTCTGTAAAATGGAAATAATAATTGTCAGCTGCTTCACAAAGGTATGCTAATGAGCAACAATTATCCTTAAAGCATTATAGAATTGTTATGTATTATTATAATTATTGGGGCAACTAGATGACACAGTGGATAGAGTGCTCGGCCTAGAGTCAGGAAGATTTATCGTCCTGAGTTCAAATGCAGCCTCAGACAGTTACTACCTGTGTGACCTTGAGCAATCATTTAACCCAGTTTGCCCCAGTTCCTCATCTGCCAAATGAGCTGTAGGAGGAAGTGGCAAACCACTCTAGAAGCTCTGCCAAGAAAACCTCAAATGGGGTCAGCAGGAGTCAGACATGACTGAAATGACTGAACAAAAACATTATAACTATTGCACTAAATATTAGACTGGTGATTTCATTGGGGTAGAAAACTCCCAGGTAAGCAGGCTCTCTTTATCAATGTAAGTCTATATATTTTCTTCAGCTAAGAGTTGTGGAGAGTTTTCTAGACCTCCAAGAGACCAAGTGACTAAGTGACTTGTACAGAATCAGACGGAAAATATGTCAGGCGGGTGTGGAAGCCCTGTCTTCCTGGCTCACTGGCTGGCTCTTTCTCCACTATGTCACATTGATTCTCATTATAATTATTATTCAAACCAAATCCCTGAGAAGAGTCTTGAAAAGCAACAGAAACACTCCTCTGGGAAGCCCAGCTCTGAGACAGCCCATCAGCAGCCAACGAGGAATTTTCTCCTGAGTTCTCCATATTCCCCATAGCTAGAGAGGCCCAGGAGAATTGGTCCCAAGTTCATAGGCCCGGCTTATATATAGATCCATTCAGAGCACCTGCAAGGATGCTGTCTTAGCATTCCTGCCAGCCTGGACTTGGTGGAAGTAGGAGAATCCCAAGTGAGAGCCCCGGAAAACCAAGGAAACATTCAAGCACCATTGTCCCTAGGATGGTGTATTCCAGGAGCTAAGGGGCTACCCAGACTTTCATCTCATCAAAGCAAAGACGAAAAGAGAGTAGGAGACCCTGATAATGGGGTGAGTCATTAACCCTTCTCCCATTGCTGAGCAACTTACTGGCCTTAAAAGAAGGACCAGATCAATGCAAAAAGGAAAGAGGTGAAACATTTGCTTGAGAGAGAGGCATCTCAAAAAGGCTGCTAGAAAAATCACTGCTTGTAGAAGCTTCTGCTAAATGCAAAACTGCCTTTCTCTTTTCACCATCTATGTATGGAGGCAGGCATTAGGGTCTAGGAAAAGAGGACTGGCTAGATGACCACAGTACCTGCTTCCACTGTTGCCTCTATGTCTAACTCACCAGGTGACTGGGGGCAAGTTGCCTCTGCTGGGCTGGGGTTCTTCAGTCTCTGGTAAGATGAGACTTTTGGATTAGATGCTCTCAGCAATGCCATCTATCTTGAATACTCCATGTTCTCTTTTCCTAGTTTTCTTCCAGAACCAACACCCTGAGGTTTTCTGCTCCAGCTACTTCCTCTGATTAGCCCACCTTCACACTAAACATTTCCCAGGAGTCAACGGTTCTGTTTAATGGTTCTACAATTGTTTGGGTATATAAGGTAGGTCTAATCAATTCAGTAAACACTTAGTAGGAATCTATTGTATACAGGATCCAGGGTCACACATTCAGTATATCTCAAAGGCAAGACTTGAATTCAGGTTTCTTTTTTTTTTTCAATTAATTGATTTGTTTATTTACTTTTAGTTTACAAGATTCAGTTCCACAATCCCTTAAATTTCAAATTTTTCTCCCCTGTCTCTCCCCCCTCCCCATGGCAGCATGCAATCAAGTATAGGATCTGCAAATACTTTCACATTGAACATTAACCTGGTTGTATAGAAGTGTTGTAATCAATACTGTGAACAATGGGAAAGAAGAAACAAAACCAAACATGGAAAAGAATGAGAGCATGTAGGTTGCTTCAGTCTCCATTTAAACTCTGGTCTTTCTAGATCTTTCTCTGAATACAGACATCTCCTTCCATCATGAGACTTGTAGAGTTGTCTTATAACTGTGCCTTGTTGAGAAGAGTCCAGTTTATCAAAGTTGGTCATCACACATACAATGTGTCTGTGATTGTGTACAAATTTTTCCTGGTTCTGCTCTTCTCACCAGCATCAGTTTGTATAAGCCTCTCCAGGTGAATATGAAGACCGTCTCCTCCCCATTTCTTATAGCACAATAGTATTCCATTACATTTATATACCACAACTTGTTTAGCCATTCCCCAATTGATGGACATCCCTTTAATTTCCAGGTTTTTGCCACCACAAAGAGAGCTGCAATAAATATTTTGGTGCATATGGGTATGACCAAAGAAGATTTGGAGAGCATTATAACAGGCAAAATGGATAATCCTAATGAGATTAAATTGAAAAGTTTCAGTACAAACAAAGCCAATGTAACTAAATTTAAGAGGGAAGTGGGAAATTAGGAAAGAACTTTTACAATCAGTGTCTCTGATAAAGGCCTCGTTTCTAAAATACACAGGGATATAAGTAAAATCTATAAGAATACAAGTCATTCCCCAATTGATAAATGGTCAAAGGATATGAACAAGCAATTCTCAGAGGTATAAATTAAAGATATCTAGAACCATATGAAAAAATGCACTAAATCACTATTGATTCAAGAAATGCAAATCAAAACAACTTTGAGGTACCACATCTCACCAATCAGATTGGCTAAGATGACAAAACAGGAAAATGACGAACGCTGGAGAGGATGTGGAAAAATTGGATTAGGAATAGATTGCATTGTTGGTGGAGCTGTGAACTGATTCAACCATTCTGGAGAACAATCTGGAACTATGCCCAAAGGGCTATAAATAATTGCATACCCTTTGACCTAGTAATACCACTTCTGGGGTTGTATCCCAAAGAGTTCAGATCTTCTTTTCTTAGGGAAGAACTGCTACCTTTCCCCTATCCTCTGCTGCCTTTCAGTGGCCTGAGACCACTCTCTAAGACTACAGATTATAGAAAAGTAGTCAATCTGCATGAAGGGAGGTGAATTTTACAGATGAAATTGCAGGTCCAGATTCTTTGCAAAGAGAAAAAAATGCCATGCACTAAGTCTATAAATTTATGTCATGCATTTTTACAGACGTCCTTTCCATAACTTTTGCCTGATCTGATGGTTGCTACTTTGGGACCTTAACTAAGGCACTCCCCTTTCCTGGCCTTTAATTTTTTATTCATTGAATGATGGGGATGGACTAGTTGGCATCAGAAGCCTTTTCTAGCTCCAAATTGATGATCCTATGATTCCAGGATCTCCTTGCTTCCCTTTTCCTCCAGCTGCACTTACATGTCTGTGGTCATGTTACATGTCATTAGTAGAATGTCACCTGCTCAAGGACAGAAAGGGTTTTACTTTTTTATCTTTTTGCCCAGCCTATGCCTTGTGCTTCTTTATTTGAAGGAGGGAAGAGAATACTTACAAGTTTATTGCTATATGAAATTTATGGTGAGAAAAATCCATCTATCTCTGCAGGGAGCCCTAGCTTTGCAGCTTATAGTCATAGAGAATTTTAGAGCTTGAGAAGTCAGCATGCATCAAAAGTAAGGCTTCAATCAAGGACTTTTTTGACCCTGAGGTGGGCTCTCTGTGCCCTCCATCACTGCCTCTTCTCTGCCTTGTAGTATCAGGCACAGCATTAATAAATGCTTCTGTAATCAAATTGAAAAAGGGATCGATCTCCCCTTCTGATCAGCTCCCTGGAACTCATCTTCCAACACCATCCCATGACACCATTGCTCAGACCACCCATGTCTGAACCCTTCTGGTTGGGTTTTCAGAGCCAAGTTTCCAATCACAACTCAATCTGCTTCATTGTTTTGCTTCATAATTTCATCTTGTTTTTAACACACAAAGGTTTATAACCCCCAAGGGATCTCTTCCCCTACCTTATTGCTCAGACTTGACTCCAAACAATTTTTTTCTGCTTCCACAATTTTAACCTAGCTGCTATGGAAAGAGAGTTCCCTCCAGTGAGGGGGGATACTCCAACAAATGGGCCAGGGGTTCTCTAGGCTGCCCTGGCTTAGGATCTAATCTCTCCGCCTGAGCAGTAATAGATACAAAATTGAAATGTGTACTCATTTCAAAAGGTACTACTGTAAAGGGGTACAGACCTCAATGAGATGTGAAAGCTTTGGAGCATTTCTTAAAACTCTGTCACCTTATTTCAGGTGACTCATGTGAAGCTTCACCATCTGAGAACAGTCATAGAATGTGATTCATGTGCCCTCCTGGTGCTTTGACAAATGTCCCCTTAGCTCCTCAGGCCAGTGTTCTCCCAAAATAGGCAGAGAGCTAATTGCTGAAAAGATACAGTCCTGATGAAGCATGACAGTATGACCCCAAATTAAGAACCAGGCTCAGGCACACCCAGCCCTCCAAGGCTCTCCCAGAAAGGTCCATCCATAGAGAGCTGGATGGGCCTCAGGGATCCTCTACTCCAGTGGTCTGATTTCTCAGCGAGGTACAGTTGATGAAGCTCCAAACTTGGGGTTGGGAAGACCCAGCTGTGGGACACCAGGTGAGCTATGGAGCTTCTCTTTGCCTCATTGTCCTCCTCTGTAAAATGGGGATAACAATAGCATCTGCCACCCAGGGTTTTTGTTAGGCTCAAATGAGATGTTTGTAAAATGTTTAGCAAACCTTAACATGCTATAGAAATGTTAGCCATTGTGGTTGTCATTATTCTCTAAGTTAGTAAAGAACAATTCATTCATTTTTTTCTACAACCAGGGCTTGGAAGGAGGTCAGGTTAATAACAAAAATATTATTATCATCGTAGGATTATTATCATTGTGGTTCAACATTTATCAATTGATCACCCTTATGAAAACGCATCAGTTCAAACAAACCACAGGAGCATAGCTCAGTACCCTTGCCCATGAGATAGAAGTTTATCCAAATCAAAGACATAACATCTGGGGGAAAACATACCGCATTATGTACACTAGCCTTACAAAATAGAAACTCAACACTCATTCATCCCTAGTCGGGGGTCATGATGAGCTCACCTCTGTTCCTGCTACTTTTTTCCATACCTCTCTTCCATAGGTAATGTATCTGCTATAGCCATGACCCAGGGAAATAGCACCATAGTGACTGAATTCATCCTGCTGGGATTTACTATTCGCCAAGACCTACAGTACGCCCTGTTCCTGGTGTTTCTGTTTGTCTATGTTACATCTGTAGTGGGCAATGTTGGTATGATTCTGATCATCAAGACTCACTCCCATCTCCACACTCCCATGTACTTTTTTCTCCAACACTTGGCTTTTGTTGATCTCTGTTACACCTCAGCCATCACTCCAAAGATGCTGCAAAACTTCCTGGTGTCCCACAAGTCTATCTCATTCTCGGGATGCCTGATCCAGTTGTTGGTTTATGCTACATTTGCTACCGCTGATTGTTACCTTCTTGCAGCCATGGCCATAGACCGGTATGTGGCCATTTGTAACCCCCTGCACTACCCAGTGGTCATGTCTCAGAGGGCCTGCCTCCAACTTCTTGCAGGCTCTTATGTTATGGGATCCCTGAATGCCTCTATCCATACAGGTTTTACCTTTTCTCTGTTCTTCTGCAATTCCAACACCATCAATCACTTTTTCTGTGATGTGCCCCCACTCTTGGCCCTTTCCTGTTCCAGAATTAATACCAATGTCATGTTGCTAATTGTCTGTGTGGGTTTCAACCTGATAAGCACTGTGATGGTGGTGTTCTTCTCCTATGTTTATATCTTGGCTGCCATCTTGAGGATGCGCTCTGCTGCAGGGAGATACAAGGCCTTCTCCACTTGTGCCTCCCACCTGACAGCTGTCACCATCTTCTATGGGACTCTTTCCTACATGTACTTACAGCCTTCTTCTAGTGAGTCCCAAGAGAATGATAAAATAGCCTCTGTGTTTTATGGCATCATCATCCCCATGCTGAATCCCCTGATCTATAGCCTGAGGAATAAGGAGGTCAAAGAGGCCTTGAAAGGGATGGGCAAGACTTGCTTAAGATGCAAGCCCTGATCTTCACAGTACTGCTTTATGGGACCACCCTGGCAGAGACCATCCTCTCCCATTCCTTCCACAAGTGGGTAGCATCTTCTAATAGCATACCCAGGATGGCCTGCTAGCACAGGTTCTTTGATCTGCTTTTCTAAAGGAAAGATAACTTTAAAGGGGATCAACAGTCTTACTTTAATTACAGATGAGTAGAAAATACAAGCAAACACATTAGCACAGAGATTCAACACACAGGACTCCAACTATCTGAACAAGGTAATACAACCACCTACATATACCATCAGAGCAGGAGAGTACAAACATCTGAGTAGTGAGGGGGGAGGGGAGGTCTTAACAAACAGCTACTCAGAGTCCTATCCAGGGAATCAAAAGGTTCTTATCATGAGCAAACTCCCAAAGCAAAATCTCACCTCAGAGTATATCTATATATACTTTTGGCTAATAGGTTCACAGCCAGAAGGCATCACAACCCTCCTGACTCAGTGCCTAATTACCAAAGTACCAAAAGATGTGAAAGCCTTCCTAAGGTGAGCAAGCCTCCCCTAAGCAAGCTTCCCTTTAGGAAAGTTCCACCCCCAGTGGGCTCTATGTGACTCAGGATGTATCACAGGTTGGCCGGAGCTCAAAACAGTAAGATGTCTGTGATTGAACACGTGTGCTCCCATAGGCCTATTAATGGATGGGCATAGTCTTCATATTCCATTAACGTTCACATCTCAACTAAGCAAGACATAGCAGACCAATGGTAAAATTCAGAAAGCCATGCAGGAGTGCTAAAATAATCCCTTCCAAAGTCTCTAACAAAGACTGAAGAAGAACCCAAGTCCTTAAAATGACAACAGCCATTAATCATTGATAAGGATCAGGATCGGCAATCGATAATTATCATTTTGATGATGATGTTGAAGACAGTAATGACAGCTTGCATTTGTCTTGTGGTAAGGCGTTTTCCCCTGCGGAATCTTGGGCTTTCACAATTCTACAAAATACTTAGTGTAGATATTATTGTCCTTGTTTTGAACACAAGGAAACTGTGAGTCAGCAAAGTATCAAGTCATGTGATTTTTAAATTAAAAGGGAACTGAGAAATTGTCTAGTTCTGCTCCCCCTTCCTGTAATGAATAAGGAAACTGAGGCCTAGAGAGATTGAGTGACTTGCCTGAGGTCACACAGCTAAGGGTCAAAGTCAAGATTTGAACTCAGAATCGGATTCCTATACTAGGGTTCTTTGCACTTTCATGGTAAAACTGACTCATGCCTGTGCTCACTAGCAGAGCTTTTATGAACCAAAGGACATCTTCATATCTATATGAGGTATCAGATGATGGCTTGCGCAGAGATAATAGTAATTCAACATATCTATGCTTTTGTTCATGTTGCCCACTCAGGAATCTGTCATTTATTCCCACACTCCTTGGTTATTTCAGCATCCCTTCATGATGATGAATGGTCATGTCTGATTAGACCTAATATTTTTGTTTGCTCAATCTGTAAACTTCCCAGAGAGCAGAAACAAACCAGAGCATGGCTCATTGGTTCCTTTGTAATTCCTCACAATGGTCAATAACTGGTCTGAACAGAGTAAGAGTGAAATTGATGCTGATGGACCTTTGAACAGTCACTGATAAAAATAATGCTTTAATAGTTCAGAAGAGGCCTGATTGTATCATTGTGAGCACTGCCTGCCACCCTAAAGATCACATCTGAGTCTGTCAGCAGACCAGCACTCCATCTCAGTAGTCTCATCCAGCGTTTGAGCACCAGTGGAATAAATAGCCTTCCAACCTCAGGGTCACCTCAATTCCATGGTGGAGTAGGATCCCAGAAAAAGGTTGAAGAACTCTATAGTTTCCAAAGCCATCAAGATAAGGACTAGACCAGTGACAAGCCTGCTGTCCTGGTCAGGTCTCATCCAAACCAATTTTGTCCAACTTAACCCAACAAGGATTTTTCAAGTGTCTATTTAATCCAGTGTGGTGGTGTAGGACAGTGTGCTGAACAGAGAAGGAATATAATCAACGTTTGTGACTATAATTGAATGGAACCATTCTCACTGTTACGATCCAAAGACAAAACAAAAGGCCGTACTTGTCTTTAAAGAGCTTATGTTTAGTAGATGGGATACAATATGTAAGCAGATGAGTATTTGTATCAGAAATTTGAGGAGTAGTGTCCTTAACATGTTACCATAGCTGACATTTATAGAGCGCTCTAAGGCTTGTAAACGGCACCATGTATGCTATCTCATTTGATCCATGCAACAACCCTGGAAGGTAGGTGTTTTTATTATCCCCATGGGCCTGAAAGAAGTTGAGTAACTTGCCTCGACCTAACCAGCTAGTATCAGAGGTGGCACAGTAGATAGAGGGCCAGGACTAGAGCTAGGAAAGCTAATCTGTGTGAGGTGAAATCTGGCCTCAGATACTCTCTAGCTGTGTGACCCTGGGCAAGTCACCTAACCCTGTTTGCCTGTTTTCTAATCTGCCAAATGAGCTGAAGAAGGAAATGGCAAACCACTCCAGTATCTCTGCCAAGAAAACCCCAAATGTGATCTCCAGAAGTCAGACATGACTGAAATGACTGAACAACAACAGCAAAAGTATCAGAGGTGAGAGCTCTCTGATTCTAAGTCCAGAACTCTGTCCACCCTTTCACAATATTAGTTCTGAGTGCAACATTCTAGGCAGGACAATGATCATCTGAAGAAGATCCAAAGGAGGCTGGCCATGATTGAGCATTGAGGCCACACCATATGAGGGTTGCCTGAATAAACTGGGAATCTTTAACCCAGAGAGGAAGCAATTGAGCATGGGGTGGGATAGCTGGTTCCTGGTATTTAAAGGGCTATAAGGCGGAGGAGGGTGAGTCAGTCAAGAAGCATTTGCTAATGTCAGGCCCTGTGTTAAGCACTGAGCGTACAAAGAAAGGCAAACAGACAGTTCTTGCTCACAAGGAGCTCATATTCTAAAAGCCCAACTTTAACATGAAGTTTAAAGTCAGGCAATAGTGTGGAAAAATAATCAAATAACAAAAAAAGAAACCTGACCATAAAAATAAAATGAATTAAATTATATTTTTTAAAAGCAGAAAAAAGAACACAGTCAGGATATCTTCTTTATGCCTAATCTGAATTTCTGCTGTTTTAAATCCATTTTGGATGGGGGTAGGAAGGACTTATTCTTTCTTTCAATCCAACACAGAAACGAAAATTTAAGAAGCTTAAATTTGTGAATTCCACTTGAGGAATAATTGCTAGTGACCCATTCCTAGAACTAGAATTAAAATCTATGTGTTAGCTTAGGCACGTCCGCAATGGCACCTGAAGACCAAGCGAGCCTTAGGTTATAGAGGTCACACAGTGGGCTACAGGGCTAGCATTGCAGCTGGCAGAGAGAGTGCCAGAGAAGAATCTGTGCCAAGATCAAAGGGGCCTCCTCCAAAAGTATCATGGCCTTTCTTCTTCCAGTTTTTCCTCTTCATTAAGAAAGAGTCTGAAAAGGGGAAGCGTATTTCTGTTCCAACAATGGTCAGGATCCAGCCATGGCTGATATGACTGAGAATCTCTAGGACAATCAGACCAAGCCTTCTGGTGGCCTAATTAGCCTATAGTCTTACCTTTAAGGACAGTCAGCCTTCAGGGGCCTGCTTCGTCTTTGTGACATCAGGCCAGACCCACAGTAGGTACTTAATGAATGCTTATGGTCTCAAATGGAATTGGGTAACTCTAAGTACCGAGCCACAGGCCCCGGGAGTTATATTCGCTCTTGATAATCATCGCTCATTTTCACAGAGCACTTTGAATTGACATTCATTATCTCCTCAACAACAGACCCTTAGGTGCAGAGCTGGACCTGCAATCCTATTGTAGCATCTCAGATTCAGAAGTGATCTTAGTGATCACGGTAACAGCAGATCAGAGCAGAAAGGTACCTTAGAGGACATCAAGTTCAACTTTTTCATTTTAGAGATGAGGAAACTGTGATGTGACTTGTCCAAGGTCACAAAGGTAACAAGTGTCCTCATCAGGATTTGAACCCATGACAAAGGCAGGAATTTGCTAGGATTTGGTCTGCTTGACTTGTTGTTCTTTCTTCAGTACCACACTGCTTCCTACAATTTGTTCTTTACGACTACCTTGTGAGATAGGCTGGCTTTGTTATTATCTGCATTTGGTGGCTAAAGACACTGAGGTTCAGAGAGGTTAAACCCTGACTTGGTCAGGGTCACAGAGCCACTGAGCCTATGAGGTAGAATTTGAACACAAGTCTTCCTGATGCCAATGCCATTTTGTCGCCTTGCCTCTCTGGCAAATGGAGAGGAAATTTTCCATTGTGGGAGATTCTTAACAGCTCTGTGTTCCCAGAGTTTCCCAGCTTTCTTTGTCTTGCTGAGGTTTCAAGCCCTAGACTTCTGTGAAGGAAAATCAAGACAGTTTGAGGTCTCCCACACACGTGACTCTCCAAGAATTTCTTTCCACCAACTCGATAAAGTATCAGCCACAGTGAGTTTCCATCTAAGGAGAGATGGGGCTGCAGGTTGAATTACAGGGAGATAGGGGCGGCTAGGTGGTACAGTGAATAGACCACCAGCCCTGGAGTCAGGAGGACCTGAGTTCAAATCCGGCCTCAGACACTTAACACACACCAAAAAGAAAAAAATAACCTAGCCATGTGACCTTGGGCAAGTCGCTTAACCCCAATCGCCCTCCAAAAAAAAAAAGAATTACAGGGAGATAGTCATGTTCAAGTCATAGGTGTTACGGTACACAGAGCTTTCAACTTGGAGTCAGGAAGCCTGAGTTCAAATCTGACCTTGGGTACTCACCTGCTGTGTGACCCTGGACACATCACTTAACCTTTATCTGCTTCAATTTTATCATCTGTAAAATGGGAATAATTATAGCACCAACCTCCCAGGGTTATTGTAAAGATAAAATGAGATAGTATTTGTCAAATGTCTCACAAACCCTAAGGAACCATATAGATGTCAGCTGTTTTCTAAGGTGGGGCGGACTTGAGCAGTGAGGTGGCACGAGAGATACAGGGCTGGGCCTGGGGTCACAAACACCTGAGTTTAAATCCAACCTCAGACACTTCCTAGCTATGTGACCCTGGGCAAGTCACTTCACCCTGTTTGCCTCCATTTCCTCATCTGTAAAATAAGCAGGAGAAGGAAATGGCAAAACACGCCAACATCTTTGCCAAGAAAACCCCAAAAGGTGCCATGGAGAGCTGGTACAGCTGAAACAACTGAACAACAACTCAGTGTGCTTGGGAAACAATGCTTGTTAATGTAGAATAAGAATTAATGCTTGTAAAGCCGTTAATACTTATGTAGCTTTTACTATGTGCCCAGCATTGTGCTAAAGGCTTTTTATAGATATCATCACCTTGGATCCTCACAGCAACCCTGCAAGGTAGATGTTCTTATTGCCCCCACTTTACACTTGAGGAAACTGAGGCAAACAGAAACTACGTGATTTACCCTGGGTCACACTGCTACTATCCAAGGCCTGATGTCAGGCTTGGAGATCTAGCCACTGTGCCACCTGGTTGCCAGACTGACCTAGGTTCTCCTCCCAAGCTGCCAACTTTCCCCAATCTTGGCCTTGAACTGAGCAGCCCAAGAGACCTGAGAGAGGCCCTCCTAAGTCTGGGAACCAGGGCCCAGAATGTGGCAGGCAAATGTTACAGCCAAGTGGTTCTTGTATGCGGGTAAACTCAAAACTCACAGCGCCAACCTCTCTGGATTTGGAATCAGAGGATAGGCATCTGAAGCCTCCTTCAACTACTACTGTCTGTATGACCTTGGGCAAGTCACTTTGCCCCTCCGGACCTCAGTTTCAAATTCTGTAGGATGAGGATGCTCTCCCAGCTCTAACTCCTCCTGGATATCCCCTAGCATCCATTCCAGATCTAGATCCAATCACCCAATCAACCAAAACAATAGTATCACCAAATGGTGCGTCATTCATTGTGTTCATAGCCCAGGACCTGGCACAAAGAAGATGCCTGATAAAAACGTACTGATCAACTGAATGCCATGTGTACTTTATGATTCACAAAGGACTCTGCATACATTACTGTATTTGAGCTTCACGTATCATCCCCATTTTAGAGATGAGACAACAGTGGCGCAAAGATGGTGGATAGAGAATTAAACATAAACTCTGGAAGGTCTGGGTTCAAGTCCCATCTCAGACACTTACTAGCTGTGTGATGCCTCAGTCTCCTTATCTATGAAATGTTGAGGCTGAGCTCAATGACTTCTAAGGTCCCTTCCAGATTCAAATCTGCCCTTCTTTGATCCATTTGTACATGTCCTTGATAATAATGGCCCAAGAATTTTGCAAGGTCACAAAGCTGATAAATGTCTATTGTGGGATTTGAATCCCTGAACTATTGTTTATACTTTGTACCTTTTTCCTAAATTTAAGTGGCTACAGGTTTTCTCTTCAGTCTAACATAAGGTCCTCAAGACTGAGGCTGTTTCATTTTTGAGGTTCTGGTAGAAGGTTTTGCTGCTCCAACACTGAAAACCACTCGCTGCCTCAAAGACACCTCCTTACACACACACACCCAAGTTATCTGTAACTTGGGATGCTGGTTGTCTTGCAGAACACCCTCCCACTGGGAATTTTTATCATGGGGCACTGGTGACCTGGTCAACCCTAAAACTCTTGTCCAATGTACACATACATCCAGATCTTTGCCCTCTTCTTCCATTCCATGACCATGAGCAAGGCCAGCAGGCTACATAACACCATGGTAATTCCATTTGCTTACAGTTCCTTCAGGGGGTTCATAAGATCTTACATTTCAGATGGAGCAACCTCCCAAAACTGCTCTCCCAAAGGTCAGAAGCCACTGAGAAGAGTTGTGTGCATTGCTCTCCAAGCAAATCCCACACATCTATTACACAGTGAGAACACACCAGCTGCCAGACTGAGTTTCCTTCTCAGATCTTTCAATTCCTCAGGCACTGGAGAGGGGCCAAGAGCAAACTTTTCTGGCTATACCCTGAATATTCTGTCTTCTTTGCTTTTTGGTATTCTCTCTTCCACCACTGGGTTCCATCTTCTCATAAGCTTCCACCATGGACATGTAAATGAAGAAGGTGTTCAGAAATTGGGCAACCCAAGATACTCACAAAGAGTAAAGATACATACTGCAGATATCCTTCATGCAAGAGCTGAATTACAAGTTTTATTTGAGAGCCACTGTCCAGTATGGCAGGACACTCTACTCTTTCAATCTTATTACTGTGTGGGGTTCTATAAGCCCTGGTATAAAGAACCAGGGAATGTTGGTGAGAAAAGTATTAGGTTCTTTGTGGATTGGAGTGGTCCTAATTCTCAGCCTCATGTTTGCTTTCTAGTATTGGTCCATATAGTCATTAGGTGGTATAGTAGCTAGAGCACTGGGCTTGGGACCAGGAAGACTCATCTTCCTGAGTTCAAATCCAGCCTCAGACACTTACTAGCTGTGTGATCTATAAGTCTTTCAACTTTGTTTGCCTCAGTTTCCTCATCTGTAAAATGAGCTGGAGAAAGAAATGGCCAACCACTCCAGTATCTTTGCCAAGAAAACCCCAAATAGGGTCACAAAAAGTCAGACGCAACTGAGAAACTACTGAACGAACGCAATAAGTAGGTCCACACAAATTCAGTTTCTGATAAACAAATTCCTGAATCTCTTCTAAAGAAAACTAAGCCCCCTCTACATGTTACTACCCAAACCAGAGGTGTCAAAAACGTGGCCTCAGGCTGCACAGGCCCTCCAACATTACTGAGAGCTACCCAAACCAGACTAAAATGTAATTGGGAAGTATTTAACAGAATTAATTTAAAAATACAATAAAACATAAGGAATATCACACTTTCCAACTCCACATGTGACCCACAGGGACCCTAATGTAAGTTTGATGGGCCCCATTTCCATTTGTGTTTGACACCATTGACTAAAGACACCACATTTGTTACAGAATCCATAACCACATACAGTGCAGTCTCTTAGGTTGGACTCCCTCGTTCCTGTCTTTGAACTCCGCCTCAACCTTTGAATACAAGCCTCCTCTGTCTCACTGAAAGAAATTCTTAAAAGGGACCTTGGAACATTCACACATCAAGGCCAGACTGTTCTAACAGCGTAGATGAACACAAATTCACATTGTATACTATCTCTGTCCTGTGGCCTATGCTTCACACACTACCCACCCATCTGTCCAGTTACATTCATGACATCTGAATTCTCACCTACCACCCCTCTATCCCATTTTCCACCTGTTGTTCTGGGAACAGTAATCAACTTGGTGACTAACATTGCTTCTGGAAATAACGTGTCAAACAACTGACTATAATGTCATTCATTATCCCTGTGATTTACCAGATGAAGTTTTCCATTTTCTAGAAACCTCTCCCCATATGTGATATCTTCCCTCATAAGAATATGAGGTCCTTGAGAACAGAAAATGTCTCATTTTTTTTATTCAGTTCACAGAACTTAACATAGCGCTTGGCACATGGTATATGTTTACAACATTTATAACATGCTTGTCATCATTCATACCACTGCTAGATCTATAGCCCAAAGATATCAAAAGGAGGGAGGGGGAGGACTTATTTGTATGAAAATATTTGTAACAGCTTTTTTGTGGTATTTAAGAATTGGACATCAAAGTAATGCCCATGAATTGAGAAATGGCTAAAGAAGCTGTGGTATATGATTGTGATGGAATATTATTGTGCTACAAGAAATGATGAGCACGATGATTTCATAAAAATCTGGAAAAACTAACATAAACTGATGCAAAGTGAAGGGAACAGAACCAGGAGAGTGTTGTACACAGTAACAGCAACATTGTCCTGGGAAGAACTGTGCATGACTTAGCTATCCTCAGCAATACAAGGATTTAAGACAATCCCAAAGGACTAATGATGAAGCATCTTACCTGCCTCCAGAGAAAGGACTGATACTGTTTGAATACAGACTGAAGCAGGCTATTTGTCACTTCGTTTCTTTCATTCTTTTTCTTTTGAGTCTTCTTGTACAAAGTGACTAATATGGAAAGGTTTTACATGATTGCCCATGTATAAACCTATATCTGATTGTTTACTGTCTCAGAGAGAGAGAAGGGAAGGATAGAATTAAGAATCCAAAACTTTAAAAAATATATATTAAAAAATTATTTTAGCATGTAATTAGGGAAGAATAAAATAGTATATATAAAAATGTTTTTAAAAATGCTTGTCATTCCTTCTTTCATTCAATAACAAGGTTCATTTGAGTTAAGCAGTTTTTCTACCAGCTCTACTTCTGACTCTCCAGAGTCTTCCTGGACTCCCATGTTGCACCTCTTCCTTCTCTCCAGATTTTTTCCCTCTTCAAATTTTCCTTTAGGTATTAACTCACCCACTGGAATGTAAACTCCTTGAGGAAAGGCACTGTCTTTTTGTTTTTCTTCTATTTCCTGTGGTTCTAAGAATGTGCAGCATGTACAGCACCCATACCCCAGTAAAACCATCCTGGCAGACAGGCTAAACCAGGGTGAGGGTAACTGAGGAGCTTCAAATCCGTTGGTGATTTGGGGGGGCATATACCCCAAACATGGGTAGATGAGAACAATTTGTTCCAATAGCCATAAAGGTGACCGAAGCAGTACTCTGGAGCATTTGGAGCTTAGTCAGACATCGAAGACACCAAGGTCATCCAACTGCATCTCAGGCCAGCACCCTCATTCTGACTTTTGTCCTGTCACTAGGTTTCAAAGACTCTAGAAAAGAGGGTGAGGCTGACAACTGTGTATCCCTCTGCTTCATGTAAATCCAACTCATGCACATATCAGAATATCACCCTGTGATGTCATTGGTCCTCTTCAAAAATGAAGATGAACAATTTGTATTAAGGCAGTGACTGATGCATAGTGGAAATTTAATCATTTCCTACCTATTTATCATCTGTCTGTCTGTCTACAAGGTAGACCTCTACTTAGGTATCTAGGACCTACAGTTGGGGTGATCCCCTACAACCCTGAGAGGCTCTGCTGCCTTTTCCTCAGCATACCCTCTGTGCCCGTGTCTTTTTCCTCTTCCTATTAGATATACTGACTCAACTAATCAATTAACATTTATTAAGCTACGTGCCAAGCTGCTGGGGAAATAAAAAGAAGCAAAAAAACAGTCCCTGCCCTCAAGGATCTTACAGTTTAATTGGGAAACCAACATGCAAACAAATATATATACATGTATATACATATGTGTATATATATATATATATATATATATACATATATATATATATATATATATATATATATGATAGGTAGGAAAAGGGAAAACACTGAATTTCCAAATGTTAGAGAAGGCTTCCTTTCAAAGGTGGGATTTTAGTTGAGACTTAAGGAAAGCCATAGAGGCCAGTAGTCTGAGCAGCAGAGGGACAGCATTCCAGGCATGGGAGATAGCCAGAGAAAATTCCAGGGGCTGAGATATAGAGAGTCTTGCTCATGGAAGAGTCGGGAGGACAGTGTTACTAGAATGAAGAGTACATGGCAAAGAGTAAAGTGTAAGAAGATTGAAAAAATAGGAGGGGTCCAGGTTGTGAGTGACTTTGAATGCCAAACAGGATTTTATATTTGATCTTGAAGGCAATAGGTAGGTACGTGGGAGGGCACGGTTCTTAAGAGGGTAGGGTGACGTGATCAGACTTCCATTTCAGGAAAATCCCTTTAGTGGCTAAATGGACAGTGGTTTGGAATGATAAGAAACATGAAGCAGGCAGAACCACCACCAGGCTATCACAATAATCATGGCATGAGGTGATAAGGGTCTGCACCACGGCAAAGGCCATGTCAGAAGAGAGAAGAGGGCATATTTGAGAAATGTTGTGAAGGTGAAATTAGCAGACCTTGGCAACAGAAATGGGGTGTGAAAGGTAGTGAGGAATCCAGGATCACTCCTAGATTGCAAGCCTGACACATTGGGAGGATGGAGTTGCCCTGTATAGCAAGATGGGAGGTAAGAGGGGAGAAGGTTTTGGGGAGAGATAGTAGGCTCTGCGCTGGATGTGTTGAGTTTAAGATGAACCAGGGGTCCAGTCCAAGATGTCTGACAGGCAGTAGAAGATGTGAGAATGGAGGTCAGCAGAGACACTAGGCCAGGAAAGGTAGACTGAAGAATTATTAGCATAGAGATGATAATTAAATTCATGGGAACTGAGGAGATCACCAAATATAGTTTGGAGGGAAAAGGGAAAAAGGCCCAGGACAGAACCCTGAGGAACATCTATGGTGAGAGGGCATATCTAGAGGAGGATCCAGCAATGGAGACAGAGAAGAGGTCAGATAAGCAGGGAGAAAGGAGGAAGCTACTTTCTTCATTTAAACACAATAATAGATGTGTTACTACATAACATAATGTAGAGTCCCCCAGAGCACTCAGGTCAGTCTAAAGTGCCCCATATAAACAGCATCCTGATTGTGGAGCTCTGGAACAGTTTCTCTGTCTTTAGTCAATTAGACAGTAAGTCTTTATTAAATGCCTACTATGGGATACAAAGAAAGGCCAAAGACAGTCTAAAAGTGAGAGAGGCAACATGCAAACAACTATTTATAAACAATCTCAAGGTAGGACAAATTAGGCATATTGGCTTTCAGATTTCATCTCAAGCACTGGGGACATGGTGCCCCTGGAATCTGGAAAATCTGAATAAAAATGTTTGGCCATCCCCTAGTACCAAAGAAGAAGTCTGAATGATTGTGGCATTAAAAGATAAAATATGCTGATATTATACAATACTGTGCATATATTTTATGCATTTCTGAGTTTCTAAACTTTCTGTGTTTTTGCTGGCCTTTGTGTGTCATCTGTGGCTTCCTCAAAACTCCCCAAAATTCCCATTTAATTTCTTATGCCTACCTGCAATATAGTGAAACCACAGTAGGAAAGTCACTATGTGAAAGGGATAAAACTGTAAATATTCTATCTCCTGTCAGGGGGAAGACAAGAACTTTATACAAGTTCCAAGAGCACTCTCAGATCCACAAAATTGGCTATCCAGCATCTACAAACATTCATACTATGAACTTGGCTCCTTTCCTCTTCGATCTATGTACTATGCCAAAAACGTGTGCCTTGAGAATCCCTAATAATAATTGGTGTTTACGGCAATATGTCTAGGACATGTTCCAACCAGGAAGCAAAGGTTTCCTCATTTAGATGATGGAGGTGCCTCCCTGAAGGACTACACTTCCACTGAGTCCCATGGAATAGTGTTGCTAAATGGCTGAGGGTTGTTCCTATTAACTGTTTCCACAGGATGCCGGGTTCTTAAGGACTGTGTATAGACCGGGTCATTGCCTGGTAAAGGGGCAGTGCTTCTGAATCAAGAGCTGTGAAACAGAAATGTTGTCCTTTCCCAGAGGCATCTTACATCAGCCTCATTCACCTCACCTTTAGAAAGACTCTGATTTTGTTTTTTTAATTCTCACTGTCTCCTGGTCAGAAAGAGGAAGAGGAGGTTAATAACAAGTTGCCAAGCCACCCTATGGAGACAGGACTGTACCACTGTTTGGGGCAGTTCACATATAATTCCTTAATCCATACTTTCCTTACTCCTTCATTCTGTCTCATCAAAGGTTCTCAGCATCATAGGCTCATATAATACCATAATCATCTATCAATAGGTTTCTCCCCCTCAAAAAAAATAGTCAAGTCTTGATGGTCAAGAGCCATGAAATGTCATCAGACTCTAAATGTATAGCATAGCAGGACTATTTAGCCCTGGACTCCAAGTATCATTACAGAAAATGTCATTCAAGCAATAGAAAAAAACCTCTTTGATAACAAAGAGGCCAAATCAGAATAGCAGTCTTCTGAAAGAGGAATCTGGCCTCTGATAGTGACACCAGGGAAAGTGGCTTTGAAAAAGAAAGGTAAAGGGAGGGGAAGAGGGAGAGGGGACATGACAGAAGAGTGAGGGCAGGCGAGAGGAGGAAAAAGAGAAGGGAGGAAAGCAGGGGAGGGAGAAGGGAGAGGAAGGAAGAGGGAAAAAGAGAGTGAAAGAAGAGGAGGTGGAGGGAGAAAACTTTAATAAGTTTCTTGCATTTAAAGCAGGTAGGCAGATAGACTTAGATTGACATAATTAACGCTGATGTCAGGAGGAAGTCTGCTTTGGAGAAAAAGCAGTCGCTGAATTGTTAGCTTTGACAGTTCATTTTTTCTGGGGCTTAGGACCTTCCTGAGTTCTAAGAGAAGCTATTACCCTAAGAGTTCTGAGATAACAGTTACATATTTTGAATCACAAGCCACTGAACATTGAAGCAATTGGAGAATACAGTGTGCTTCAGTGAGGTGTATCTGAAGAATGGAGAAATTCAATCATTTCAGGTTAATAACTGAGGGGATGTGCGTGCCAGAATTGTCCCATGATAGGGGACAAACACACTTATCTGATCACAAACAGATGAGAATTAACTAACCTTAAGCTAAGGCTGGGTAATTCACAGAGAGGACCTAGAATCTGAGAGCAAAGATAAGAATGATGAAAGAACAGATTTCAGAACTCTGGTAAAGACTTCCTCTATACTGCCACCTGTTGCCAAGAGGCGTTAGTTCAGATAAGTGATAAACTTGGCAGACTTCAGAAAAGTTGCCCACTGAATTGGCTAATTTGGCTGAGATATCAAATCCACTGAGGTATTAGGTAAGTATGGTCAGACTACAAGTAGAAGCCCTCATCCAAGCCACATGCAACATTTATCGAAGAACTTTTATAGACAATTTCTAAGGCAGAAAGATGATATCAAAGTTGACAAAGCAGGGTGGGGGCATCCCAGTCACAAGGATTTTTCTCACATATATCCTTGGCAGGATTCTGTAAATGTGCTCATGCTGCCCCACAGATACTGAGTATATTGGTGGGAGAGTGTGACCCAGGTTAATTGTGAATTTGCTGTCTTGATTATCCCTTCATTTACTTTAATACATTAGTACCTAGGATGTCATTATAATTGGTTTCCCCTTATGGCTAAATACATAATTATGTTTAAGCCTAAATGTGTCATTATTGGGAGTGGCTGGTTTTATGTAAATGGAATTATATCACTGAGGAGCCTAAAAACTTGATAGGAGAAGTATATTCCCCTCCACAGACTTACTCTGAGAGATCTGAGTGTAATCTTGTGGTAGCAATCCTTCTCTGGAAACCTCGATTTGCTGACTCAGAGGCAGGCTGGAGTGAGTGAACCAGCTCAGAGAGTGAATTCAAGTGCCTCATGGTAGAGATGTAGGATGTTACAGGGTAAATGGTCTTCCCCACCCACTAATTTCACAAATAATCCTGGACAAGCCCCCCAAATGTAGCATAGGTGTCATCAGGCTTCCATGGAACTCTGGGATATCATAACACTAGCTGTGTTTTGTGATGTTATTTTGGAGCTCCACCCAGTGTATTTTCTCATAGACAAAATCAAATTGACTCAGGAAATCTTCAGTAAAGGACATTTAGTGAAAACATAATAGCTAGGTAAATTAGGGACAGTGAATTAAGCAGTAGCCTCCCACACTGACTGGATATCTGAAGGAAGTGGGAGTATCAGCTTCTAATTAACTTTTTGATCTCAACAGAAGAAATGACACACATTAAGTCACTCACAAAAGGCTATTTGCATGAAATGCAGATCATAAACTCAGGCACACCAAGCCTTCTGGTATTGAATTTCCCATGCCAGAAGAAGGTGTCAGTAAGAGTAGCCTCAGAACATGATGGGATTTAGAAAGTCATCTCTTGGGTTTGAACAATGTTAGTAAGATTTTGATCATCAAGTCTGATTTCTGCTTTAGCATTTCAATGTACTTTTACCTCCAAAGTTGCCTATCACTGACCTATGCTGCATCTCCACTACCACCAGACCAGGAATCTACTTGGTGTAGGGAACTCTAGGGGAAACTTCCTCCTCTAGTCTCCACTAACACAGATTTGCAGTTCATCTACAGCTGATCTTGTTAGAAAAGGATTTGGGAGCACAGGGAGTTTCAGTGACTTACAATATCACATGGCCAGAATGTGTCAGAGAGAAGACTTGAACTCAGGTTTTAGTGACTCCAAAGCTAGCCTTCTAGAACACTGATTCTAAGGGTAACCTTCTCAATACTACCTGCTGCTTCTTATGTGAGGTGATTACATCTTTAAAATAACCACCATTAGGAGCCAAAATGGTGGAGAGAAGCCAGGAAGTTGCCTGAACTCTCCCCAGTTTACCTCAGAAACAATATTGAATCAAGCTTCTAAAAGGATTCTGAAGCAACAGAACCCACATAAAGATGGAGTGAAAGAATTTTCCAGCTTAAAATAATTTAGAAGGATTTCATGAAAGTTCTCTCTTGCTTGGGGGAGAGGGGGGCACAGCCCAGTGCAGGTGTTTGGATAAGCCAGCGAGAGGCTCTCAGCCATAGCACAGATCAGCAACTGAGGCCCCCCAATCCTGACTCAGCAGGCCAGCAGTGAGGCCTCCAGCCCAATGGCAGAAGGCAAATTACAAGCCCTAGAAGCCCAGCACAACAGACCAGGACACCCCCCAGTGCAGTGAACAAGCCACAAGCATCTGAGGCCCAGCATGGACAGCCAGTGACCAAGGTGAAAGGAGAGAGAAAAGTATAAATGGGGTTGAAATTGGGTGGAGGAAAATACACAATTCTTAATCATGACTGTGACAAATGAAATGAACTCGCCCATAAAATGAAAGGAGAGAACAGGATCCTGATTTGTAGAGTTTTGCAAAGTCAATCATCACAGAGTATTGCTGTTACTGTATACAATGTTCTCCTCATTCTAGCATCCAAATTCTTAAAAGAGAAATTAAGTGAATTACAGGGAGAAACAGATAGCAAAACTCTACTAGCTAGGGATTTCAACATTCCCCTCTCAGAACTAGATAAATTTAAGTACAAAATAAATAAGAAAGAAATCACAGAGCAAACAGAATCTTAGGAAATTTAGATATGATAGATCTCTGGAGAAAATTAAATGGGGATAGAAGGAAATATATCTTTTTCTCAGTGGTGTTAGTGGTTTATATTAGTTTCATATTTTTTATGGGTGGGAAAACTAAAGTTCAGAGAGTCATAGAATCATAAAATGTTAATTTTCACAGGGCCTTCAGTGAACTTCAAGTCCAACATTCTTTTACCAAAAAAAAAAGAAAGAAAGAAACATGGGTACAGAGAGGAGGAGTGATTTTATTAAATAAATATAAACTTCAAACTTCACAGGATTGTAGTGAGACTCAAATGAGATATGTAAAATTTGGGTGGAGTCCATGCCTGTGATTCCTGCTGCTGGAGAAGCTGAGACTGGTGGATTTCCTAAGCTTGGGAGTTTTGAGCTGCAGTAGGGCTAACACCAATAGGGTATCCACACTAAATCTAGTACCATTATGGTGAATGGGGTACCCTCTCTGCATCCTCTGTGAAGACTCCTCAGAATGAGAAGGGAAAGAAACTATCTGGAAACCAGAGATAGACTTTTATAAGACAGGACAGACCTGAGTCCTGGGTTTACACAACCTAGTACCCTTCTCCCCTTCCCTTGCTGTCATCAGCATTAGGCTCCTTTCAGGAGTTTTTGACCTCCACCCTTCCTTGTGACCTTTTCTCTTCCCTTGCTCTGGCATTTACCACATAAGGACAGTCCCACCTCCCTGCCAATAGGAGATAGAGGCGGGCTTCTTTGTTATCTGCAATTGGGTTAGATTTCGCTCCAAGACTGAGAACCCACCTCTTAGCCAATGGGAGAAGGGACAGCCAGGGGGAGGGGGCTTGACTGCCTTAGGGTATAAATTCTTGTTCTGTCTTTTGTAACATGCTTCCTCTCCTTGATTCCTGCCATGGGGAGGACCATCCTCTTCTTGCGGGGAAAGAGAATAAAACTTCCTGTTCCTTCCTCAAGATGCCTCTGACTTTTGATTTTTCTTGGGTAGGGGATTTTTGGGGTCCCCATACCCCACACAATGGTGAGCCCTCAGGAGCAGGGGACCTTAGCCAGGCTGCCTAAAGAGAGGTAAAATGACTCAGGTACACAACAGAGCTGGTCAAAACTTCTGTTCTGGTCAACAGTGCAGATGGACAAAACATTAATGGCCTTTGTAACTCCAGTTCAGGTGAGCTTGGGTGATCCAGTCTAGGAAGGGAAGTGAAGGGAAAGAGGGCAAGGCAAGGAAAAGCAAGGGAAGGCAAGGGAAAGCAAGGGAAGGGAAGGGAAATAGGGAAGGGAAGGGAAGGGAAGGGAAGGGAAGGGAAGGGAAGGGAAGGGAAGGGAAGAGAAGGGAAGGGAAGGGAAGGGAAAGGGCAGGAATATTTTGTATATTTTTGTCTTTTTTTCTTCTTTCAGGAGAACACCGTTGAGAGAAGTTAGTATTTTTCTATTTTATTAATAACCAATTACTAGTATTAGGATCTATAGGTGTTTTTTTTTCTTTTTACTTCCTTATTCAGGGACTAGCCCTTATAGGTCAGTCAGTCTCTGAAAAATAGGGCTGATGATGAGATTGACCTAAAGCTCTGGGAAAATTCTCCTCAATCCTGAACAGGACTCCACCCAACTAGGAGAGTTTCTGATGAACGTGTAAATAGAATCTAATCTAGGTGAATTCCAGCACTAAAACATTTGGCTTCCTCTCCAGGAAATCCCCCCATTTTTCAACTTGAGTGATCTGGGTGGAGATGGATTCTTTTGTCAGGCTAGCTGGAGGCAGCTGAGTCTAATTATCAAGCCACATTCTCAGTAAAGACTTTCAGAAAGGCTCACCAATCAGGGTTGATCTCTGCTTGTCAGGAGCACCCACTTTTCCAAAGGCATTTAAGCATTTGACGATCTCCATGGTTTCTTTGATTAGTGAGAGAGACCACTGCCCATCAATTTATTGACTATTTGCTAACCCTAAGTAATAAATTATTAATTACACAGAAACTCTGTCTCTCTCAGACTTTTCATTTTTCTCGCTGTGTATTTTCTAATAAACCACACAGCAGAAATAAAGCACCAACCTTTTTCCTTCTCTAATGAGAGAAAAACAAACATCTACTTTGTGACTGTATAGGTTCTGTTTTGTCAAGGCAGAAATTCAAACATTATGTGTGTTCTACAAGTCACTGCCCCAGTCTCTTAGCTCTCTATGCTGGCTCAGTCCTTTGTTTTCTTGCTAGCTTCCTTTCCTAGTCCTTTAAACTTTATCTCACATGAGCTATGGGTTCAGTCACTCACTAAGAGTTCATACCGTTATTTCAAATCACATGACCATGACTGGAACAAAACCTAATGCAATATAATACATGATTCAAACCCGTCTGCAAATAATCAGATCTAAATGAGGAACATTTAAAACTTTAGTTAACACTCTCCCAACTGAACTATTTCAGCTTTTCATCCAAACACCATGTCAGTATATCAATAAATCAATGATCTTATCAATGTGGGAATGTCTTCTAATTAAACACTGTCCAATTGTCTACTATGTTCAAGGCATTGAAGGAACAAAGAAAAGACAAAATATTCCCTGACTTCAAGAAACACATATGCTACTGGTTGTTTCAGTCCTACCACCAATTAATGTAGTCACAAGAGACTCAAACACTTTGATTGAATTAATCAATCAAAAGTATAAACTTGAAATGAATTAGACCTTGTTCAGTCTGAAAGGATTCAAGTGTATCAACCAGAGGATAATGACAGAAGGTGACATATAGGAAACAATTTGTGATTGGCTGAAAGAACCAGACATATATCTGGGCATGTAGAATCAAATTAAAACTCCCTTTGCTTAGCTTTTAAACAATTCATTACTTCTCCAGTTTTGCTGGTCAATATTCCTCCTCACACTCTCTATGCTTCAGCCAAACTGGTTTTCTCTTTTTTCTCATAAATGACCCTAAATTCATGCCTTTAAAATAACTTACCTCCAAGCCTGGAATGTCCTTCCTCTTTATTTCTGTCTCATAGAAGCCCTCTCTTTCTTTAAGACACAGCTTAAGCATTACATTCTCTGTGAAGCCATTCTTGATTCCCCCCGGCTGCAGTGTTCTCCCTCCTAAAATACTTTATAGTTAAATACTTTGCATTTATTTTCTTTATATTTATTCTGTGTGCATATATACATGCATCTTTTGTGTATATCTGTACATACATGTTATGTGCACATGTGTGTGTGTTTACATGTATATGCAAGTCCTAGGTATTCCCCATTAGAATGCAAGCTCCCTTCCAGGAGGAATTATTTCATTCATTGTATTTGTATAGCTAGCAATTAGCTGGTCATTAGGTGCCTAATAAATCCTTGTTGATTGATTGGGCTTGCGTATAGAAATAGTAGGCAGTGAAGCACTGAGCTCACTCAAATGGTGAACAAGTCTACTGGAGAAAGTTCTCCAGTTTAGAGGATTTCAGTTCTAGAATCAGAATCTAGAATCTGGAAACTGCTAAGAGGGACTCACTCATGGGAAAGGAGAGGAGTAAGCTTTTTTCTTTTTTTCTCCTCCTCCGCCCTACTCACTCACCTGCCAGATACTGACCCTGACAACAGAGAGACTCCCCAGGTGGGAGGTAACACATCCAACCAGGAGTACTACTCTCCAGAGGCAAGCCTCCTTCAGAGAGGGTGACCCCTCGGGGAAGAGAAAAATGCCAAGTATGGAGTCTACAAAAGCAGGAGCCACAGGAGGCCAGCAGAGACCCACACACCCCAGTGGAACTTCAGGAGGACTCTGGGAGGGAAAGATTTCCAGTAGCCAGTGTTTGTGAGTTACTGCTTTGCCACAAGTGTTTTCTATAGAACAGGAGAGAGTACTGTAGGGTATTACCTGTGATATACTATAATGTGATATGATATTATTACATCATATGATGTAAAATGATATGATATACCTGGTGTATAGTAAGCAATTAGTAAAAACTTGTCAGTTGATTGAATGATTGGTTTACGTTTAAAAACCCTAGAGATTCAAATATAAAATTAATTAAAACAATTGTACCAATAATTTGAGAATCATTGATTGTTCATGGTTGGTCTGTGCAAATATCATTGAAAGAGTGAAACTACCAAAGTTGATTTATAGACTTGGTGCCATACCAGTCAAATTACCAAGAGGTTTTCCCATGGAAGTAAGCTGAATAATGATAAACTTCATATGGGGGAACAGGAGTTCAAAAATCTCAAAGGAAAAAAATGAAAAAAAAGTCAAAAGCTGCAGAGACCCAGTAGTACTAGTTCTCATATTATTCTATGAAGCAATAATCATCATGACTATTTTTGATTGGTTAAAAATAAAAAAATATAATCAATGGAATATGGTATTGTTGGCATACTGCCCTGCTCTGGTACAGGCCCCCATCCCCTCATAGCTTGATTATTGCAATAGGCTAATGGTGGCTCTGCCTACCTCAAGTCTCTCCCCACTCCAATCCCTTCTCCATTCAATCGCTAAAGTGATTTTCTTTAAAATGCATTTTTTAAATGCATGTCATCGGCCCCACACACACACACACACACACACACGCACACACACACACGCTCAATAGACTCCAGGAGCTCCCTAAGGCCTTCAGTACCAAACACAAAATCTTCTGTTTGGCATTCAAAGCCCTTCCTAAGCTAGCCCCATCCAAGCTTTCCAGCCTTCTTCACACCCCCATGCAGCAACACTGGTTTCCAGACTATGGGACCAACAAGAAGCACCTTCTCTTACGCTCAGGCATTTTCTCTGGCTGTCTCCCATCCCTGGAGCGCTCTCCCTCCTCCACATGTACCACTGCCTTCTTCATTTTCTTCAGAGTCCTTCTACAGGAAGCCTCCCCCACCCCTCTTAATTCCAGCACCTTCCCTCTGCTAATTGTTTCCTATCTATCCTGGATGGAGCTTATTGTGTTTATTTTATTTGTCCTTTGTCTCCCCCAGCAGCTTGGGAAGGTCTGCAGGGTGAGGACCATCTTTTGCCCTCTTTTTTTTTTATCCCTAGCTCTTAGTACAGCACCAAAAAGTTGCTTAATAAATGTTTATGGCTTGATTGTTTGGAATCAGAATACCTGAGTTCAAATTTGACCTTGGATACTAACTAGCTATATGACTCTGGGCAAGTCACTTAATTGCTGTCTACTTTAAATTCCTTTCAACTGTAAAACAGATATAGTAACAAGTACCTCAGAAGGTTGTTTTAAAGATGAGATAACATTTATAAAAGAATTAGCACAGGGCATATAATAGGTGCTATTCAAATGCTTATTACCTTCCCTTACTCTCCTTCCCATGCTGACTTAAAAACTATTTAAGAAGGTGGAAGTCTAATGGATAATAAATTATTTAAGAAAAACTACTTGGAAAATTGGAAAGTGGTCTGGCAGAAATTAAGTTTAGGCCATGATCTTACACCATATTCCAAAATAAGTTTCAAATACATGAATAGCATAAATGTTAATATTAATTAAAACATAATAATAATAAGATTAGAGTTGAAAGGTAGGAGAGGATCCTTATCTAAATAAGAGAGAGAGGTTAAAAAAGGAAGATGAAATGGGCAATTTTTGAGGACATCAAACTGAAAAGATTGTGAGGAAGCAAAGTCAGTGCAGATGGAATTAGAAAGGAAACATCTAGGAAAAAATCTTCAATAATGTGGATATCCAAGATGTTAAGGGAATTGATATAAATGCATTAGAACAAAAGTCATTCTCCAAGAGATGTGTTCAAAAGATTTGAAAAAGAAACCTTCAAATGAAGATATGCAAGCTATCAACCTATTAAAAAGTCCAAATGACTAATAATGAGAAGGCAAATGGAAGCAAGTCTGAGATTCTATCTCAAATCCCTCAGATTAAATGACAAAAAGATGACAAAAAAATAAAACAGACAATATGTAAAGAGGCTATAGGAAAAGAGACATACGTTGAAGACAGTCATTCACTGTTGGTGAATTGGTTCAACCATTCTGAAAGGCAATTTGGAGGTATGAACAGAAATTCATTAAACCGTACATACTCATTGCCTGAGAAATACCACTAAGAGGTATATTCCACAAGCAAGTCAAAGATTGAGGGAAAGGATTCATGTGTAACTGAAAATTTACAGCAGTACTTTTTGTTGTAGCAAAAAGCTGGAAACTAGGCAGCTGGCTTGATTCATCTGGAGAATGACTGACCAAATTGTGACATGTGAATGTTATAGAAAAATCATCATATCACCCACAAACAATGCATATCAAGGATTCAGAGAAAAGAGTACATATGCAATCAGCTTATTTGTTCTTTTTTATATTGAAATGTCTGTTTCTTAAGTGGCTATATCCATAACACACACAAAAAAAGGACCAAGGACTGAACTTACAAAAAATGTGACTGCAGTTTGAATCCCCACCCCTGGAGCAGTTGCTATCACATTTCCCAGAACACTGTAGACACTTATTAAATGCTTGTGATTGATTGATTACTACTTATGTGACCATGGGGGAGTCAACAAACCTCAGTTTACCCAACTGTAAAATGGAAATGGCATTACTGGCACTGCCTCAGAAGGTTATAATGAGAACTGTTTAAGAACCTTAAAACACCATGTAAAAATGATCTGCAATTATGATTCTTATTCCTGCACAATTCTTAAGTAATTTGAAAACAGCAATGACTCCTCTGGGAAGCTCACTCCAAGCCTTCAGGAAAGTAACTAACAATGACTGTTTCACTGCCGTTTTCTCCAGCCCCAGGGACCAGAGATGCCCAGGAGAGCAGGTCCCAGTGCCATCAGGTTGGTTTATGTGTGCCCAGAGTTAGAAGACCTGGAGAGATGCCATCTTAGGATGGCAGTCAGCCTGGACCTGAAGGAAGCAGGGGACACCAGAGTGAGATTAATTCTTCTGAATTGAAGACATTTTCCCATTATTTCCAATGAATTGTGGAAGTTTAATATCTTTGAAGAGAAGAACATGGAGGATGGATCAGAGTCAACAAGACAGAGGAGCTGGTTCTGAGGCCGAGCAGAATCCTTTCACCTCCAGCAAAGGCACGGTGAAAAGCAAGTTCAGAGACCCTGCTGAGGGCTGAGTGAGTAAGACTACCAGCATTTTTGAGTTATCAACTGACCTGAACGGACATGTTACCTCTGGGAGTTAGAGCTCTTAGAATCCACAACTAAAGGGTCACTAAGGGGCTTCTAGGCCATCCTCTCCACTTTCCAGGGGAGAAGCCAAGACAGCTAGGTGTGCATGGGCACAGACGGCTAGAGCTGGACTCAAGAGGAACTAAGTTCAAATCACACTGCTAGTGAGGGTGTGAGGTCAGTTTAACTCCATGTCTAGAACTCTATGCATCAAACCAGCTAACAGTGCGACCCTGGGCATCACTTAATCTCTGTCAGCTTCAGTTTCCTCATTTGTAAGATGGTTGTGAAGATAATGTGAAGAAG
>CM053583.1:15333942-15363906 GCA_028627135.1 Pseudochirops cupreus | reverse complement strand
CAAGTAATATGAATCCATTGGCCTTTACTGAGTAGGGGAGACATGGTCAACCCTGTACTTTAGGAAAATCACTGGACTAGGGGACCATAGGTTGAGAACAGAAGGTGATTTCCTGATTTCCTTGAGTGAGAAAGTAGCTCTTAGTTTACAGTTTTCAGCTTAGCCCCTTCATACAATATACTGATCACACATATGAACATTACAAACAGTGAATAATGAGCAAATCCATTTATTATGTGCAGCATGTAAAACATAAAGTAGTTACATCAATTCAAATATATACAAGAATAAGTGAGCTTTCCAGGTGATTGAAGTAAGATACCAGTTTATCCAAGGAGATATGTGATGAGAAGGTGATGTGTGATGAACAGCAAAAAGGAAAGTCTGACTGAATCACCAAGTATATAAAGGGATCTAATGTACAATCAGTCTGGAAAGACAGTTTCAAGCAGGTTGCAAAGGGTTTTAAATTTTATTGTAGATGTGATATGGAGCCACTGAGCTCATAGAGGAGGTAAGTGTCATGGTCAGGTCTTTGGATATTACCTTGAATATTGCTGTGGAGGCTCTGAATATACATAAATACATGCACATATACATATTCACTTATATGTTAATTTGGAGAGCTACCTATTAATAATAACTGGAAATTCTGATGTATTTGCAGTTTCTTTTTTGCCTTAGATTTTGGTTGTCACGCTTTCTACTGTTACTAAATAGATGTGTGACTTTGGGCAGGTCCTATCACATCTTTTGACCCAAATTTCCTTCTTTGTAAAATGAGAAGGTTGGACTAGAAAATCACTAAGATTTCTGCCAGACAATTTTCTGTGAATCCATAGCTCTCTCAGACTCAGTTTCCTTACCTGTAGGATAGGGAAATCCATACTGTATTGCCTCATAGGGCTATGATGAAGATCTAATTAGATCCAAAGTGACATATGGCCTTGGAGTCAAGAAGACCTGGGTTCAAGTCATTCATCTCCCACATTCTAGTTGTGTGAGCATGGGCAAGACTCATCCTCTCAGGACCTACCAAGTCATTCTTCAAAACTATAAGTCACAGCTGAGTGTTGGGTTGCCAATCTACCTAAATGGAAATCAATGGAAATATTTTCTTGCACCAACCTCTTCAAATCAATGAAATTACAGGTTCTGACTACTCTTCCCCACTTCCATATGAAAGCGTTTCACAATAAATGTAAACTATCACCACCAGTGCCCATCACCACTATCATTATTAATCATGTCAGTATAATCATGCTAAAGATGTTGAGTTTTGTTGATACCTTTTAAAGGCTGTTAAGAGGATGACTTCTGTAGCCCTGTATATGTTTTTCAATTTTAAACCTAGTTTGTCATATCCCCCATATTTGAGATCTTATGCTCCTCTGAACTACTCCACTGGAATGCTAGGTCTGCCTCATGAAGAACATTTTACAAGAACTTTCACAGCCTGTTTTACCTCCTTGTTTCTCAGACTGTAGATCAGCGGATTCAGCATGGGTATGACAATCCCATAAAACACCGAGGCCACTTTATCATTCTCCTGTGACTCATTGGAAGAAGGCTGTAAATACATGTAAGAGAGTGTCCCATAGAAAATGGTGACAGCTGTCAGGTGGGAGGCACAAGTAGAGAAGGCTTTGTGCCTCCCTACAGCAGAGGACATCCTCAAAATGGCAGCCAGTATGTAAACATAGGAAAAGAATACAACCAGCAATGTGCTTATCAGGTTAAATCCCACAAAAATGATTAACAACATGACATTGAGATCAATATTAGAACAGGAAAGGGCCAGGATTGGGGGCACATCACAAAAGAAGTGATTGATGGTGTTGGCCTTGCAGAAGGACAGTGTTAAGAGAAAGCCTGTGTGTGTGGTAGCATTTAGGGAACCCATAATATAGGATCCCATGACCAGCTGGATACAGGCCCTCTGGGACATGACTATTGGATAACGGAGTGGGTTACAGATGGCCACATAACGATCCACAGCCATGGCAGCCAGAAGGTAACATTCAATTGTGGCAAATATACCATAAACATATAATTGTGTCACACACCCTGAGAAGGAGATGGATTTATTTGAGACCAGGAAGTTTACTAACATCTTGGGAGTGATAGCAGATGTGTAACAGAGGTCAACAAAAGCCAAGTTTTGGAGGAAAAAATACATGGGAGTGTGAAGGCGGACATCACACTGGATGAGCAGAATCATACCAACATTGCCCATTAGAGATGTCATGTAGATGAGGAGAAACACAAGGAAGAGGATGTCCTGCACTTCTTGGCCAACTGCAAATCCCAGTAGAATGAAGTCAGTCACTCTGGTGCCATTTCCTGGGATCATGGCTTTCATATCATCGGAAAATGAAAGAGAGAAGGACAAAGAGATTTTAATGACATCAAGTTAGGAACGAAATATAATTTAGTTTAATGTTGGGGCATTTCCTTAAAAAATCTTGTTTTATAGAATATTTTGTCTTCATATAACCTTTATTTCTCAATTTTTCCCTCCCCACTATCCAACCCTAGAGGTCATTGCTTGTAACAAAGACTGAAAAATAAAGAGAAGACAATTGTTCAGCAAAAGCAACTGACACACTGAGTCTGAGGGTGCTCTGACATTTTCTCCCACACTCTGTGGTGTTTTCTAGGGTCATCCCACATGAGCCAGTTTAGGAACCTTGGGTTTCCTTGTGACCTTTACCCTGGCTCTTGGAGACAGTTTCAGAAGAATACCAGGAATGTTTTTTCTCAGCAAAGACTCCATGGGACGAATAAGTATCTAGGTTCCCTGGTACTTCTCTGAAGGGGAAAGCCCTTGGAGAACTGTGCAAACCATAATAGTAACATAACATTTATCTGGCACCTGAAAGTTTACAAGACACTTTACATGTATTTATTTTAAAATTTAATCCTCATAATTGTCCTGGGATTTTGGTGTTACCATCATCCTTACTTCATAGAAGAAGAAATTAGACAGGTAGAGGTGAATTCATTTGCCCAAGGTCTCAACATGGATGTATGGGACAAGATTTGATCTCAAGACTGCCTGACTCCAGGCTCAGCACTCTCTTCACTATAAAGCCTTTCTGGATCCTAGTTTTATATTTTAAAAAATCTCATAGAACTCTAAAATTAACCATCAGTATTGGTAGTGTTAGTCATCCTGGAAATGTTCTGGAAATATTTTTTCTTTGGCTAGAGTAGGAAAATATGAATGTGGGGGGATATTTAGATCCAGGGGATCTTTGGTTGTTGGAAAATGATTGCAAAATGAACCCAGGGTTCAGAGCTGGAAGGGTGTTTACTCTGAATGAAGAGACCCTGGAACCTCAAACATAGAATGATGTGAGACCTGGGAGGAACTTCAGAATGTCAGCACTGAAAGGTGTGTTAGAGATCATTTGGCCAAGTTAATTTGTGTTAATAGATGAGAAAATGGGCCACAGGGAACTTCTGTGATTTGTCTAAGGTCATTCTAAACTATCCCTCAACTCTGAGTCGTTGGCAGAACTAGACTAGAGGCCAGGCATCCTTACTTCTATTCCAGGGCCTGTACTTGTTTCTTTTTTATTGGAGACTAGATCTTCTTATCTTTCTCATGCTGGAAGAACAGTGCCCACTCATCTCCCCACATCCCTGGTAATTCTTTTTCTGACTTAGGCTAATCCATATCTCATCATGATGGCTCCTTCTAGTGGTGCCAGCCTTACTGGGGACACCCACTTGGCTATAGCACCACTGTGGCTCATAACTCCTGAGCTCAGGGATCCATCAACCTCAGCCTTCCTCTCCAACAGGGATTACAGGTGTGTGTCACAATCATCTCCCACCTTCCCCACCTTTACCCCCACCTTGCACATTTTCCTTTTCCTCCCAGTGGCTGCATGTACCTCTCTGCCCCCACTCCATAAGTCATGTATGTATACATGTACCTAAATAACATTTCTACATCGTTTGGCCATCAAAATCACTAGGTTTTGGTGTCTCATCTGATGGCCCACTATCACCTAATCTCCATTGTTTCACTATTTGGCCACCCCTTTCTTAGCCACCACACCCATGGGGGAGAATGCCACCCTGCTACAGTTAGTCTTTGCTTCATTGCTGTCTCCCACCTCAACTATTTTGGTCCATGTCAAAGACTAGAGAGGTTATTGACTTATCACAGGTAAAGTCTGAATCCATTTTGGTTCTGTCCCTTACCAAACCTGTCCCTCCTCCCGACTTACCTGTTTCTTTTGGTGGAATCTCAATGCCTTCTATCACCTATGGTCAAATCGGAGTTAGTCCGCTCTTCCCATTCCCTACTCAGCCACATTTAATAAGTTTTCTGGACCTATTAATTCTTCCTATAAAGCAGCTCTCACTTCCATCCTGTAATTTTTAGGCACGTAGCCACCCTGAGAATTTGAACCCTTATTACCCTGGGTCTGGACTGTTAAGTTGACTTCTAATGATTTTCTCTCTTTCTGTTGTCTTCCTTGTTCAAACATCCTTCACAAAGTTTCCAAAATATTCTTACTCAGGCACAGGAGGCCCTTGTCCTTCTCCAGAATATCCAATAGCTTCCTATTGCTGCTGGTAGTATATATAACATGGAAATTCTTTCACTTGATGTTTGAGGACCTGTCTCTAATCTTCTAAGACTCATTTGGCATTATTCCCTTTCATCTGCTCTGCATTCCAACCAAACTGGACTTCCAACTTTCCTCCAAAGTAAACTAAACCTACCTTCTCTATCTTCTGTGCATATGAACAAACTTCTTTCTTGAGTGCCCAGCTTCCTTATCTTATCTTTCAGATTTCTTACTGTTTATTCAAGGCCTTGATTAAGCCCTGCATCCTGTAGGGAGCCAGTCTTCTCTGAAATTCGCAGCTGGAAGCATTTTTCTCCTCAATTTTTACTAGGGTTCTCTCTCTTTTGTTCTGTTTCTCTGACTCTGTCTCTTTCCTCTTTCCTCCCTTCCTCACTCTCCTTGTCTCTTTTGCCTCCCATCACTCACTACTTCTATATATTAATCTCAGTAAATGGTACATCCTGTCCCCTTCACATTAAAGAGAAGACAAACTATTTTGACCCTGAGGACAATGGGCTTTCTGTCCTTTGGTCTCAAGACCTGAGCACCAGATCTTGCATTGATTAGTATAAGGGAGAGTCAATGAAGATCAGGAAGGAACTTCAGGGCTCTCAAGGACAGCCTTCCCATGTGACTCAGTACATTCTGAGTGACATGAATTGGACTGATAAACTCCTTGTGTATCATTTTCTGTAGACATCCGGGTGGTATAGTGGATTGAGTATTTGCTTTTTTTGAGCTCAAATCCTGCGGCAGATGCTTACTAGCTGTGTGAATCTGGGCAAGTCATGTAACCTCCCCTTGGACTCAGTTTCCCCATCTGTAAAATGGGAGGAATGATGGCTCCTACCTCCCTGGGCTGTTATGAGGATCAAGTGAGATAATATATGTGAAGTGCTTTACAGACAATAAGATGCTATCAGAATCTTAGGTCTTTCCTCCCCAGAAATGAGGGGGAAAGGCTAGATCAGCAGTTCTCAACTTGTGGGTCACACTTCTTTGGGGTCAAACGACCCTTTCACAGGGGTCACGGGGGTTGCCTAAGACCGTCGGAAAACACGTATTTCCAATGGTCTTAGGAACCTCCTCTATCCATCTCCAGGTGGGTCCACCCACATGCAGACATGCCCACATACAACTATTAAAGGGTCGCAGCATTAGGAAGGTTGAGAACCATTGGGATAGATGATCTCTAAGGTCACTGAAGTTCTAAAGCTTAAGAGCTGTGATCCCTGCAGGTGATCTCTCCCTTCTTCTGAAGGTCAGTCTGTAGCTGCAGAAGGTCCGATGTCCTACCTTCACCCAGCACTCACTCCCTTTTCATTGTGGCTTTGCTGGGGGTGTCCTTCCTCAGAACTTGCCCCTCTGTCTCTCTGACCCTGATCCTCCAAGCTCTGCTTCTTCTCTAAGACACTTTCTGAGACACCCTCAGTTCATTGGGGATAATGGGAGATTGGCTTCAGGGGAAGTAATCCCACTCCACGTTCTCCTGCTCCCATCAGGTCTAGGCTCCCTGAAGTCCCAAGGTGACATTTCTCCAAGTGCTCCCAATGTGGGCCCACATATACCAGCCACCCAGCCTAGGGACCTGCTCTCCTGGGCATTTGTGGGCCCAGGGGATGAGGAAGGATCATGAAGAGGAGGGATCATTAGCTCCTCTGCCTCTGACTTCCCAGGAGGGCTGGTGTTTTCCAGTTACTTGGGAATTGTCCAGTAGTGATTAGCATCTGCTTTTCTTGGATATTTTAAAGTTTGCAAAGTATGTGACTGCCTACCTCTGAGAGCCGGGCACTGCTAAGGCTGTTATTTGTTACTTTGCAGATGTATAACCTGTGGCTTAAAGGGCCCGGATGATTTCCTTATGCTAATATAACCAGTAAATCATCAATCACCCCATCAATAGGCATTCAATAAGCATCTTCTACATGTCAGCCATTCTCCAAGAAAGTCAAGATTCAAATCCCATTCATTTGACTCAGGTCTGATGAGACACAGTGGAGAGAGCTCTGAACTTGGGGTCATGATCGATGAGCTCCAATGATACCTCGGACACTTGGTATCTGTGGGCGAGTCACCTAACCTCAGCCTCTGTTTCCTTGTCTGTCCAGTGAGGATCATAACAGCACCCATCTCATGGATTTTCTGTGAGGATCAAATGATATAACATGTCAAGTGCTCTGTGGATCTTTAACTCTAAATAAATGCTTAATGTTATTATTATAGGTATTCACTATTGTTATTTCCAAAAGAATGACACACGTCTGTAAGTAGAATTTGGAATATATGTGCTAATGATCACTTTAGAGTATCTTGAATGGTAATCAATTAGGCTCATGTATTATTTAAGCTGGGCAATGGGTAATCCATCAATCAGCTAATCAAAAATAATTATTAAGCTTTTCATATGGACCGAGCTCCATGATACTAATATATAAGTGAAATACACCTGCTCTTGAAGAGTTTGCAGTCTAAATGAAAAAATATATATATATTCATTCAAGTATATACGTAAGATAGATGAGATATTTTGTGGAGTGGGATGGAAAGTAACTCTGAAAAACTGTATTCCATTGTTTGAATCTAGCCTCAAAAGTCTAGGAAGCTTGACCACCTCTGCCTGCTGACCTCCGGCTTAGAGCCCCTAAGGACTTTGGTTAGTCAGACCAAAAGATTGATGCAAGGAGTTTTCTCACAATCATATATCTCAAGCAACCCATATGTCTTTTCTGTACTGTACTGGTCCATGAGTCATTTTTTCCATCTTCCTTTGATTGAATACCGGCCCTTGTGGGGAGTGGGACACCTCTTCCTGACTTCAGGGAGATGCAGTTGTTCATTCTCCCCCTTCCAACTCATAAAGTCTCTAATCTTTCCTCCAACTAGAAACCAGATTACCTAATTTTGTAGTCTGATTAATTGTCTGATTGTCTTGTTTTCTTCTAATTACTTGGTCTTAATTGATGAATTTTTTCATCTTTAAAAACATCTGTCTGCCCCGTATTCAGTGTCCAGGGTCAAAGCTGAGGAAGACGACTGGTCCTGATCTGTCATGCAATTGGCATATGTTGCCTAATAAATCAACATGCTTGGAAGCTTAAAGCCTTGTTTCCTCAGTAATTTCATCTTTCATCTCATATAATTTTTGGTCAAGTCAGCAAGCTTAAATTAGGACTCTGACCTCCAGAAAGCAACCTTCTGGAAAAGCTCCTTGGGGTGCTTTGGTTAATCTTTCCCTGAGGGAATTTTTTCTCAGAAGATTCCCTCTGGAAGTCTGACTCCTGCTCTTGGCCCCCATTTCTTCTGAGCTATGGGAAGGTTTAGGATTAAGGTTAAATTTTAGGTTTTATTAGGTTTTCCCCCAGAAGAGTGATAGTTTAGGGATTGCATTTGAATTTGGGAAATTTTCCCCCAGAACAGGGGTAGTTTAGGAAGTTTAAATTAAGGTTTTTCCCCAGGAGAGGGGAAATTTAGGATTAAGTTTATATTAAGTTTTAGGCTTCCCCCCAGGGGTAGAGAAGAATTATGGGTTTTATAGTCTTAAAATACCAGTCGGTTTCCCCTTGAATAGATTTTTGGCAGCATTGCAAGGAGGGGATGCTCCCAATAATTACAGGAATGACTGAACAGCACACAATTGAACTATGTGACATTTGATTTAAATCTGCAAGAGATTCAGCTGGTATTTTCTTTTGGTCCCAATTTGGCTCTTCTTATTATTGCAAGTTGGAAAAAAAAAACAAGGCTAGCCATTGAAAAACTTCCTTCTTATCAGATGAACTTTTGATTTTGCTGGGTACCTGAAGGGTAAGGTGTCTGCCCACCTTCCCTAGAGGAGTTTCTTCTTTACATCCTGGTCTTCTTATTTCTCTTTAGCATCTTCCATTTGGCACCTGTTTCTCAGCTCCTGCAGCTTCTTTGCCTCATGCTGTTTGGCAGTCCACTATGTGTCTGTCACCATTTTGTCTGTCTTTTTTTTTTTTGGAAAAATCTTTGTCTTGTATTATGTTTAGGGGTGTTTGTAGATTCTGTTACCTTGGAAGATTTCTAGGGGGAAAACAGTCAGCCTGAAAAACTATCAAAAAGCATAAGAGTTTGGCTTGCTGGGGAAGGTTAATAAAGGTTCATACTTGAAGTAGTTGTCCCAGCAAGCAGAACTAACTCCCACTTTAGGCTTTCAGTAGAAGATTAGGTTTGAAAAAAAAAACCCACAAGACACTATTGTCTGTCATTTCAGCTCTGGACATATTGGAGTTACAGAAATAAAGTCAAATAATCAAAGAAAGGAAAACTTTTTCCTGGCTTATGGAACTGCAAAAGCATCTTAGTCGATCTTGGAGGTTTGGAGATTAAGGAGATTGGAGATTAGCATTAAGGATTTTTGGAGACTAATCATTTTAAGATTTCAAGGGAGATCTCCTGGGACTTTGGGTACCTCCAGAAGCTCACCCCCTTTCTTTGTCCTATCTGATAAGGTTTAACAAAAGCTTAACTCAAATATCTTGGTGAGTTTTGGAGTACTGCTCGGTAGAATTTGTTTTAAGGAAGGAAAAATAAGAATAAAATTCTGTAAAAGTGTTGGGGCGTATAGAATTTAGATAATTTCCCCCCTTGAAGATTGATAGAGCTATTATTTTGGTGTAATAAAAAAAGGCAGCTACTTTGAAAGCAATCCTAGAATGAAGGGAAAAAATGGTATGTGGTTAGCATTTTACAATTTTGCTGGAACTTTATAGCTGCCTCTTACTAACCTTTCCTTGACCACAAAAAAAGAAATGCTTGTTTAAATCAGAGAGCAACTTAAAAATGAATAAAATTTAGTTAAGGAATGGAAAGGATGATTTAAACTGAAAAGGGACCTGCTTTTACCTCCCCATCCCAGCTCAGAGATTTCCCTTCTGACCTAGATAAAGAAAATGAAATTATTTTCCCATTTGAAAGTATCTGATAATTTTAAAAGGTCTGAGTTCATTTTACAAGTTAGATCCTCATGAATTTTGTATGAGATTTTTATATCAGGTACAGAGTTTAGGTAAAGATAAAAACAGCAAGTGGTATATAGAAATAGAAATTCTCTGAAGTTTTGGGTTTGGAGAATCACATTTTAAGAGATTGTACTAAATTGCATTAAATCTTGTTACTAGTAGATTTTAGCAGAGTTATTTAGAAATCTATATAAGTGATTTGGAACCAGATAATCAGAGCCCCCTTAAGAACTGCCCCCAAAATGAGACCTGTGCCATGATGTCCAAGAGATGATATTTCCAAGGACCAGATGACCACACGGGGCATCTGGGACTCAAGACAACACATGATGATTAAATGGAAATTGGAAATGGATTCTTAGTGTATGGGATGAGTGAAAACTACTCAGGCAATTTGGGATCGTTAACTTCCCTTTTCCTCCTCCATTGCTGCTGTCAATCACTTTCATTTCTTTGTCTGCTTTTTCCCGCCTCGGTGGGCCCCTCCTCCTGGCCAGTGGGAGTCAGGGACAGCCCAGGCTCACTCTTCCTCCTTTGCTTTGGGACCCTCCCCCCCTTTTCTTGCTGTCCCATTTGGGGAAGAATTTGGTGAGGTGTGCCTCTCAACCAATGGGAGAGGAGACAGTCTGGAAGGTGGCTTGACTGCATTTGAGTATAAATTCTTGCACTGCCTTTGGTAACACACCTCTTCTCCATGATGAGTCATGGGGAAGACCACCCTCTTCTCCTGGAGAAGAGAATAAACTCCTGTTCTTATCCTAAAAGATCTCTGTTTATTTATTTATTTAAATTAAGGATGAGGGTTATTTTTCATCCCAAACATTAGGATAAAGGGAGACTTGATGGTAGCTAATATTGATGATCACTGTTGTATTGCTATAGAATTTAGTTGTATGATGTTTATGTTTAAGTTTTCTTGGTTAACTTGGTGACATGTAAATCCCTCTTCCCAAAATGAGTCCATTGTGATACCTCCAAATAGTTTGGTCTGTAGCCTAACTTACGTAAATCTGATTATGAATATCTGAAAAACCCCATAGATTTAGCTTATAGATAAGAGATCCATGGGAGAAGTTGGCTGTCCACTCACCCCTATAGCAGAAGGGGGAATTGAGGGGATCAGAATAGCAAGGGGTAGGAGGAATTGAGTGAATCACACCAATTCCAAGATATGAGATGATGGAGAATTAGGAGTTGAGAATAACAGTGAGGGCATGAAACTTTGAGCATGAAAGATGCTTCCCTGTTTGCTCTTGAGGGAGAAAGTAGCTCTTAGCTTACATCTGTCAGCTTAGCCCCTTCACATCAAATGCTGGTTACACAAAAGAGTTACAAATAAAGAATTGTGACTAAATCTATTTGTTATTTAAGTAATATGTTGTTCCTCAGTCATTTCAGTTATGTCTGACTCTTCATGATCCCATTTGGGTTTTCTCGGCAAAGTTACTGGAGTGGTTTGCCATTTTCTTTTCCAGCTCATTTTATGGATGAATAAACTGAGGCAAAAAGGGTTGAGTGACTTGTCTAGCATCACACAATTAGTAAGTGTTAGAGGTCAGATTTGAAATAAGGTCTTCCTAACTCTACGCCTGACACTCTTATCTACTCACCACCTAACTGCTCCATAAACAGCATAAAAATAAGAAATTATAGTAGTTCTATAAGTTCAAATATATAGAAGAATAAAGTAAACTTTCCAGCTGAGAGTAATGTAAGGTACCAATTCATCCAAGGAGACGGGGAAATCTCACCTAGAGGAGGACCATTCTCAGAAGATGCTAATAATTTCAAGCAATTTCATCATTTCCAAGCAGATGATGGAGATGGCTTGTCATACTTGTCCATCATCCCAAAATCTATCTCCAGTTCTTTCTTAGAGTTCCATTCTTCATATTTCTCTCCCAAAAGGTGTCTGGAATCAGCACAGTAAATCCTTTATCCATGTAGGTAGCACAGGGTATAGAACAATGAACTTGGAGTCAGGAAGACCTGAGTTCAAATTTGACCTTAGACACTGTGTCACTCTGAGCAAGTCATATAACCCTTCTCTGCCTCAGTTTCCTCTTCTGCAATATAAGGATAATAATAGTATTTAACTCTCAGTGAGGATAAAGTGAGATATTTGTGAAGCATTTTGCGAACCTTGAAGTACTTTATAAATGCTAGCTATTATGATTATTTTAATTTATGTAGGGTTGCAGCATAGCACTCAGCATTCTGTCCACTAATTAGGAGTCAGGTATTCTATGTATGTAGCACGCACCACAGGATTGCATACTGGGGCATCACCAATGAGGTCTTACATTTATTTTACCATAAAACTCTTTGAGCCTCAGTTTCTTTACCATATGTAGGGGAAATAATATTGTATTATCTTCCTGATAGGGTTGATCTGAAGTTCGAATCAGATTATGTGACAGGTATTAGCATGTAGTGAATCCAAAAAAGGCTTTGCCATGGAGAAAAGAAGATCTAAAAGTTTGTGTCCTGTCTCTGACACTTTCTAGTTGCATAACTATGAATAAGCCTTCAACGTTCTGGAGTTCCCAAGCAAGTTTCTAATATGAAAAAAACACAGAACTGTTGTGAACTTTAAATTGACCATGGGCTCAATGACCAGGAGCCATTTATCCCATGGATCTGACAACAGCAATGGGTTGACAGTCTGATTATGGCTATAGCCATTGTTAGAGTGGAGAACCAAAAGGAAGGTGAGGGAGCCAGGTCACATTGTTCACCTGAGACAGTTTGATGGCTATAAGGTCTGGGACTCAGGGACTTCAGAATTTGGGGAGCACCAACACCTTAGAAGTAATCATCTTGTCTCCACTTAAACACCTCCAGTAAGAGAGAATCCACCATGTTTGAAGGGAGCCATTTCTACTATGGAACAGCTCAAATTGTTAAGAAGTTTTTCCTGATGTCAAGATGTTTCTGTTTGCAACTTGTATTCATCCTTTCTATCCATCGTGTCTGGTTCTTTTCTGTGGGGCCAAAGAGTCTAAGCCCTCTTCCACATGATATTCTTCACCTACTTGATGATAGCTGACATATTCTTTTCTTTTGTTGAGCTAAATCCATAGTTCACCAAATCATAGATTTTGAGCTAGAAGAAATTTTCGGCACCATTAAGTTCAACTTGCTCATTTTATGTATGAAGAAACTGAGACATAGAAACAATAAGTGATTTGCTCAAAGCTGCAGAACAAGACAAATCTGAGGCAGGATTCAAACCCAGTTGTCTTGATTCTAAATCTCTCACTTATGTCATATTTCTTTTGAGCGATCCTCTTAGGACCTCAAGGTCCTTCACTAACCCAGTTGCCTTCCATTGGCTGTCCTCCAGTTGGTCAATGTCATTCTTAAATTATGGTATCAAGAACTAAATACAGCACTAGGCCAAAGTAACATAGAACCATCATCTTCTTATTCCTAGAAGCTGTCTCTTTTAATTTGGTCTAAGATGGCATTAGCTTTTCTTGGCCGCCTCATCATAGTATTTGTCATTATTCAACTTGTCCCCTAAAACTGCTAAATTTTTTCTATACAATCTGTTGCTTAAGCATGCCTCCCTCATCTTCTATCTGTGAAGCTGACTTTTTGCACCCAGCTATAAGACTTTACATTTATCCCGATGGGAATTCATCTTTTTTTCTTTTTGATTCAACCTAAATCTCCAGCCTCTAAAATTAGATATTTTTCATCCTACCTTTAGTTTATTAATCACCTTCCATATTTGTCTTCTGAAAATCTAGTGTGATATCTATATCTTCATCCAAATCTTTGCTAAATATCTTAAATCTTTTAATGAGGAGTTGAGGATAATGCCTAAAGTGTGAGCCTGTGAGACTGGATGGAGACCTTGAAAGTAGCAGGGAAATTTGGAAGAGGTGAAATTTGGGGATGAAAGATCACAAGTTCTGTTTGGGATAATTCATGATATTTAAAGGGCAGGTGGTGATGAGATAATGAAAGAGGAATGAGGAGAGAAGTTAGAGCTGGATATCTGGATCTAGGGATCATATGCATAGAGATGATAATTAAATCAATTAGAGCTAATGGGCTCAACCAAATGAGACAGTATGGAGGAAGAATAGAATATAGATGGAGGTCTTTGTAATTGCAGCATAGACAGTGATCAAGTTCCAAGAGTCATACCAATTACTATAGTTATGTTCATGTATAATAGATAATTCAAGCATTCCAATAAGGGCCAAATTGCACTAAATTAGAACTAAGCCAATATCTAATAAGTCTTTGGCTTCTTCTCAAAGACATCATGGCAGAGCCTTTGATGAAGGGAAGCCACATACTCTACAATGCTCCGGGTTCCTGAGCCCAGACCCTGCAGAGAATGATTTGTTTTATGCTGTTTTCACTGTGTTGAGGAGACACAGTACTCAATAAGGTGCCTGAGACAAACAATTTCCAGGAGACAAAAAAACAGCAGTGTGGTTGTTTATTTCAATGTCCTGGATTGATTTTGCAATTCAATTTCCATTGTGAGTCCTTTACCTAATGATTTTATGTATCAGAATGGTTTAGTCTGTGAGAAGATTCAGTGGATGAGGGCTTCAGCCAGAGGTATGAATATCTGATGGCCCCAAACAGCAGCTCAAAGCTGGGGAGTAGGGAAGGGTCCCAGAGTCATATGGGGGCTGCAGCGTACTGATGTCATATAAATGCTAAGCAATGGGCCTGAGCTTTGTGGTCCACTGACTCCTTCCCTCCTACATACATAAGGAGACACTGCTCATCCTTATAAAAACTGTATTTGAACCCTAACATTTTCTTAAGTAATTGACTTAAATTTCTCTCCTCTTTCAGAGATAAACTCCTCAGAAAAAGCCCAAACTCAAGCCAAGAAAATGCTGTGCTTATTGCTTCCCTTTCCTCATTTCCCATTCATTTTCCAGCCCCTTTCCATTTTGATTCTTCCACATTTCCTCCACTCCACTGACATTGCTTTCAATCAGAGATATCAGTGTTCTCTTTATTACAAAATTCAATGGGGGTGGCTGGGTGGTGCAGCACCGGCCCTGGTGTCAGGAGGACCTGAGTTCAAATAGGGCCTCAGACACTTAACACACAAAAAAAAAACTAGCCGTGTGACCTTGGGCAAGTCACTTACCCCCAATTGCCCTAACTTCCCCCTCTAAAAAAACCAAAAAAAAAATTCAATGGTCTTTTCTTAGAGCTAGTACTTTGGTACTTAACTGGAGCACTGGATACAACTGATTATTCCAATCTTCTGGAATCTCCTTTCTTCCTGGACTTTGATCATGGCTGAGTTATAGTTTTCTCCTTACCTGTCTGAATAGCCACCTTGTTTTCCTATGGAGATTCATTATCCAAGCCTGGGTTATGTCCAGGGCCTTTTATTTAATTTTTTATTTTTACCTTTTGTTGTATTCCACAGTGTCTGGTCCATGATAAGCCCTTAATACATACTTATTGACTTGTTAACTTGACTATATCCTCTTTTTTTGCTCTCCAGTTCTGAGGGACTCAGTTATCATCTCAAGGCAAATGACTCTCTTTGTCTGTCTCTGTCTGTCTGTCTGTCTGTCTGTCTGTCTGTCTCTCTCTCTCACTCACACACACACACACACACACACACACACACACACACACACACACACAGAGCCTTCATTGATTTCCTGGGCTTAGATCCCTATCTCTAATTGCCTCCTGGTTATCTTCATCTGCCTCTCCTAATCCAGAGCAAACTCAAGCTGCCACAAGTGGAATTTGTTATCTTTGCAAATAAACCCTTCTCAGTACCCCAGTTTCTTCATTCTGTTTAATGTGGTTCTTCCAGTGACCCAGTCACTTAGCTTTCAGCTCTTCATTCAAACTGTACTGTTCCTAAAATATTCCGTCACTTACTGAGTTTTGATGATTCTACCTCCTCTAATCTCTTGCCTCTTTTCCAGTCTCTCTACTCCACATTCCCCCTAGCCCAGGCGCACATTGTCTTCAAACTGGACTATTATAACTGCCCTCTAATTTGTCTCCATGAATCTCATCCCTGCACGCTCCTATCCATCCTCCACACAGTTGGCAAACTGATATTCGTTCCCAGAGCTCAGGTCTGACCATATCCTATGCTCAAGCTTCAATGATTTCTCATTGCACTGAGTATAACATTCTAGCTCCTCTGTTTGATCTTTGAAACTCTTTACAGTTTGTCTCTTGTCTCTTTCCAGGCTTACTTCTCTCCCCCTCACACTTTATATGCCAGCCAAACTGACCTTGTCATTCTTCACACACACAACATTCTCTCCACTTCTGTGCTGCTGTACAAGCTGTCACCCACTCCTTGAATGGTTTCTCTGGAATGACTTTAGGAAGCCTTACCTCCCTTTGATGGCTCAGCTTAATTGAAATCTCTCCTTCCAAAGAACTTTTTTGATTACTCCAGTTGTTAGTGAGCACAGATCACTATGCATTTATTTTTTTATGTGTTATAAACTCTCTCACCTGTGAATATGTTGCATTTTATCAGTATTGTGTAAACTACTTGAGGGCAAGGGCTGTCTTGCTTTTTTCAAGTCAAGTCAACAAATATTTATTAAGATTTTACTGTGTGCTAGGCATTATGCGATGCACTAGAAAGGAAAACCAAGCAACCAAGCAAGCAACCAACCAAAAACAAAACAAAAACCAATCCCTTCCCTCAAGGAGCTGATCAATCTAATGGGGTGATAACAACACAAACCATTATGTCCAAATGTGATGTATACGCCAGATAAGCAGGGAATGATTTCAGAGGAAAGACACTAGGATCAAGGAATTCTGGAAAAGGTTTCTCTAGGAAGTTAGGACTTCAGCTGAAATTTGAAGAACTCCAGGAAGGCCAGGAGGTGATGGGGAGGGAGACCATTCCACGCATAAGGGACAGTCAGTGCTAACAATGGCCAGAGTCGCTTCCATATTTTTATCTAAACACAATAGTGCCTAGGATGGAGCAGGTGCTTCATAAATGGTGATGATTTGATTGAATGAGGTGGTTACAAGATTACAAGATCATAGATTTAGAGCTGAAAGGGACCTTAGAGGCCATCAAATCCAAGCCCCTCATCTTTTCGGATGAGAAAACTTAGGTCCAGAGAAGTCATGGGGTAGGTCCAAGCTCCCAAAACTTGGAAGTGACAGCATCAGAATTTGAACCCAGATCCTCTGACCCTGAATTCAGTATTCTGAATCGGTATTGAATAAGGTACTTTTTTCTTCTCTTCCTTCTCATCAATTGCTTTATTTGTGTCTTTCTGGAAACACTTCTCACATTCTTTCAAGAAACTTATCTTATTTCCAAATAAACTAGTGAGTTGAATTAGTCTAATTATCTTCTCTGATGGGACAAAGACTGGCTTGCTCTCTGAGAACACATAGGTCTTATCTGGTGTCAGCAGAAACAAGACCTTTGTGTATGCTGTGGAAGTCCCTGGATAATTTTCCCCATTCTTCACACTTGTTTAAAGGAGATACTAAATCCTTTGTCTTCTTTTTGGCACCTCTCTGATCTAACCACTTTAATATACATTAAGTATTAAGGTTCATTCTCAGTGATAGGGGCTCATATGCCCAATGAAAGTTGGCGCCCTCCTGGAAAATAAATTAGCATGATTGGAAGAAAATCAACTTCTGCTAAAATCCAGGGTCAGAGAAGGAATTTCTAGATCTTCCATCAAATCCTCTCTCAAGTGAGCTACATCAGCCTCTTTTTCTGCCAATGCTTCAATATGTTAGTATATTTGTGATCACATCAACTTGGGGCATCCTAACAATTTAGCAAGCATTTGTTGACCCCCTAATGTCTGTCACTAGTTAGTGGGTATACAAGGACAAAAAAAGGTATTTAAATGATGATTGATTAAAAGAAGTAGAATAAGGGATTTTTAAAGGTATTTTTATTCCATTAAATATTTCCCAATTACATTAAACAATTTAAACATTCTTAAAAAAAATTTAGTTCTAGATTTTTTCCTTCCCTCTCACCCTTCCCTTCCCCTTGAGAAAGCAAGGAATATGATATAAATTACACATGTGGAGTCATGTAAAAGATATGTCCATATTAACCATGTAGCAAAAAAAAAATACACTCCTCCCAAAAACATAAAAATGAAACAAGAAAAATGAAGTGAAAAAAAATGCTTCAAACTGTACGCAGAGTTCATTAGTTCTCTCTCTGGAAGTGGATAACATTTTTCATCATTGATCTTTTGAAATTGTGTTGGATCTTTGTCTTGATCAGAGTAGTTGAGTCTTTCACAGTTGATCATCATTACAATATTGGTATTACTGGATACAATGTCTCCTGGTGCTGCTCACTTCACTTTGTATTAGTTCATATATGTCTTCCCAGGTTTTTCTGAAACCATCCTGTTCATCATTTCTTTTTTTTTTCTTTTTTTTCTTTTTGCTTTTTGGAGGGCAATTGGGGTTAAGTGACTTGCCCAAGGTCACATAGCTAGTAAGTGTGTCAAGTGTCTGAGGTCGGAATTGAACTCAGTTCCTCCTGACTCCAGGGCTGATGTCCCACTCACTGTGCCACCTAGCTGCCTCATGCTCATCATTTCTTATAGAACAATAGCATTCCATCACAATCATTTACCAAAAACTTGTTCAGTCTTTCCCCAGTAGATGAGTATCCCCTCATTTTCCAATTCTTTGCTACCACAAAAAGAGCTGCTATAAATTTTTTTTTTGGTACAAGTAGGCCCTTTCCCTTTTTCTTTGATCTAGTTAGTAAACAAATCTAGTAATGTTATTGCCAGGTCAAACGGTATGCACAGTTTCATAGTCCTATGAGCATAGTTCCAAATTGTTCTCCAGGATGATTGGGTCAGTTAGTGCATTAGTGACCCTATTTTTCCACATCCCTCCCAACATTTGTCATTTACCTTCTCTTCCATGTTAGTCAATCTGATAGGTGTGAGATGGTATCTCCAAGATGTTTTAATTTGCATTTCTCTAATCAATAGTGATTTAGACCATTTTTTTTCATATATCAATAGCTTTGGTTTCTTCTTCTGAAAACTGCCTGTTAATATTCTTTGACCACTTATCAATTGGGGCATTGTTCTTATTTTTATAAATTTGGCTCAGTTCCCTACATATTTGTGAAATGAGATCTTTATAAGAGAAACTTGCCCTAAATTTTTCCCAGTTTCTTACTTTCCTTATTTTGACTACATTAGTTTTGTTTGTGAAAAACATTTTTAATATATTGTAATTAAAATTAAATAAAAGATATCATTAAGGAAATGTATTATTGAAGAAGGAGATGGTTAAGTAGTGAAGTGAAAGTCCTGAAGGGTAGTACAGAGCCCAATCTTGCTGTGGTAATCATGAAAGGTTAAACAAACATCCTAAATGCATGCCTTCAGCAAGCTGTGTGGGTCCTCTGGGGATGATTTATCGGAGAACACCTGTAATAATCATATATGATAACAAGGCATGGATGGATTGCTATCTATACCAGGGAAGGGACTATCTTTATGGATGAGATCATGGGTTCACTGAAAAATTAGGGTAAAAGATTATTTTGGTCTGGACTTTGGATTTCATTGGTATAGGGAAAGTCCTGGGTTAGCAAATTCCTCCACCAATGCAGACTGATAGATTTTTAGTTTTTAGTACTAGAGAATGGTCTAGGGGAACTAAGGGGATCAGTGATTTACCCACTGCCATGCAGCTAGTATGTTTCAGAGCAGTGGTTCTCAACCTGTGGGTCGCGACCCCTTTGGGGGTTGAACGGGGTCGCCTAAGAGCATCAGAAAACACATATTTCTGATGGTCTTAGGAACAGAGACACATCTCCAAGCAGGTCCGCCCACATGCAGATACACCCACATACGAGTATTAAAGGGCCGTGGCATTAGGAAGGTTGAGAACCACTGTTTCAGAGGTAGAAACTTAACACAGGAGTCCCATTGATTCTAGTGACCAATGCACTACCCCCACAATTCTTGCATTGTAACATGTATGGTAGCAACCAATTCACAAAGGTGAATAAATACTTACTAATTGAATTGAATTCATGGTAGACCTGAGGTGCATTGAATAAAGACATTTATTCAATTCAATTTAATTAAAACATTTAGTATTAATAAGAAGTCTGTAACATATTACCCATGATGGCTTGCATTCAGTGAATCTCACATGAAAGGTTGCAATGGACCCAATAAAATATTAAAGAATCTAGAGAAAGGTCAATAGCATATTTGGTAGTTCTTCTGTGGAGGATTTTTGAAAGATATGGGAAAACAGATATTACAGTGAGAGATGTGTATGGATTTGGACTTCCCCCTACCTTTTCCATCTCTGCCATACCCTTATCTCTCATTTCCACATCAATTTATTGCCAAGCCCTTTTAATTCTACCTCAACATTTGTTCCAGTTGTTCTCTTCTCTGCTCACACGGCCAACTTCTTGGTTCAAGGTCTCATCACCTCTCACCTAGACTAATGTCATAACCTACTAAACGGACTCCTTATGTCCAGTCTTTCTCCTTTCTAATACATTCTCCATTCAGCTGTCAATATAATCTTCTCCAATACTCAGACTCCATCTCCCCCTTTCACACATTTTGCATGTCATTCTCTGTTGGTGGTATTCATACCTACACTTCTCTCTGTGTATATCCTAACTTCTTTCAAATCTCAGCTCAAATGCCATCTCCTCAAACACAACTTCCCTATTGCATAACAAATGATAAAGATCTCTCTGTTCTCAGTTTATCTTGTTTTCACTTCTCAGTTAAAACTCCCTCTCCAGTAGAATATAAATTGCTTGAAGGCAGGTATGTGTCAAGTTTGGCTTCATACCCACCAGTGCCAAGTCCTTGGTAGGCAAATGGAAAACTGGAAGAATTCCCCAAAATGAAATGATCATGGCTCCACTGAAGTATGGAAGAGATAGCAATCTAAGAAGGAGAAAATGCTCATTGTGGGAGTATTAAAATGAAAGCCCTAAAGGTCTCTCCTTTAATCCTGGGTTGAGATAGAATTTTTTAGTCTTGCATATGATTTTCTCAGGTTTTTTTTTTTCCCAAAACGAGGACCAGATAATTTCTCAAGAAGGAATAAACGCTTAGTCTATGTTGGAGCTGCTGGCACAGAGAACAGGTCATTGTTAAACAGGTAATTTGTTCCAGGAATAATAAAAGAGGTCTATAAAAAAAGAAGACAAGGGGTTGAGGATCTCACTTGAAAGTAAGAGTAGAAAACAAAGGGAATTTTGCAATGACTAGCAGGAAACATTCAGTGTTTATGTTTCTGCCACAACTATGTATCACAAAGCCTGAGTTGGCATCCATCTCAGCAGAGAAGGTAGAAGGGCTGGACTGACAAGTGCATTCCTATTTTATGATATAATAGGAAGAATGCCATGCCCCTTGAAAGAATGGGAGAAATACTTCAAGGAAGAAAAAAAGAAGGAAATGGATGAAAAAGTCATAGGGAGCTCTTATGCTTAACCCAAATCAACAGGATAGAATGTACAAGACGATGATCCAGAGGAGGAAGGGAAGGAGAGAGAACACTGAATGTTTGGATTTCCACAACCATGTGCATCTTTCTGTAGATGGGGAAACCGGGGCATTTTAGGAGGAAATACCTCCTTCTGCTCTAAGAAATAGAAAAGAGAATTGAGAGAAGTTGTCAGAGGAATTCATTGTCCGAGGAGAAATATAAACACAGAACTGATTAATAATGATAATAACAATGGACATTTATACTTCATTCTTTAAAGTTTGCGAAGAGCTTTAAATCCATGATCTCACTGGAGCTGCACAAAGTCCTCTAGGATTGCCTAGAGAAATGATAATATTATCTTCATTTTAGGGGCGAGGACACAGACTCAGAGAGATTAAGGGACGTTTGTATGGTCCAGATGCTAGTAGGCAGGATTTAACTACAGGCCTTTAAGTTCAACACTCTTGTACTCTATCCTGCTGAGTGCTCCTAAGGGAACCCTTTTATAATCTAATGTGAACAATTAAGAGGGATTCTGTCTTCTTGAGATACGCTCCTGGAATGTAATAGTGACGATCTTGACACTTGTCAAACCTGATGATGCTCGCCCAATCCAGGTTATTCATTTAGAATTGTGTGCTATTGGCAAAGATGATTGCTCAATGTTATTAGGTCCAGGCAGAAAAATATAAACATTTTGAAAAATCACTTAGATCTATAGAAGCGTAGAAATTTTCATTAATAATATTAACAGAATATAGGGGATTCAGAAAAGAAAACTAGACTTGGAACAGTAAGGAAGATGGTATTATGGATAAAGTAAGAATTTCTGAACTATGGCTTGAAATATAAGAATGATAATTTCCTGAACAGGGATGAAGTCCTCTCTACAACGGCCATTAAATATACACACACACACACGTGTACACACACACACACGCATTTGTTGTTCAGTCATTTCAGTAATTTCTGACTCTCTGTGACCCCATGTGGGGTTTTCTTGGTGAAGATACTGGAGTATTTGTCATTTCCTTCTCAGGTTCATTTTACAGATGAATCAACTGAGTCAGACAGGGTTAAGTGACTTGCCCAGGGTCACACAACTAATAAGTAAGTGTCTGAAGTTGGATTTGAACTCAGGAAAATTTTGTCTTCCTGACTTCAGGCCTAACACTCTATCCACTGCACCACCCAACTGCTTATATACAAAGATATATACATATATATATATATATATATATGTATGCATGTATGTGTATATATATGTATATATGTGTATACATATACACATATGTTCAAAATTTTTTTAGATTTTAAAGACTCCAGGTTAATGTATATGTATATATATATATGCATATATATGCATGTATATATACATATATATGCATATATATGCATATATATATATAAATACATAAATACAATGTGTGTATATATACACCCACAGACACATTTATATCTAGATAGGTAAATAGACATAGATGCATCTCTCTGTATATATTCACTTGAAGTCTCTAAAATCTAGTAAAGAATCATTGAATATAGAAAAGATGATAAACATGGGAGTGGGAGTTAGGAGAAATCTGAATGCCTAATAACCTAGAGAATTTCAAGAACAATAGGAAAAAACAGGAGATGAGAAGTTAATTAGGTCATGAGAGACAATATCCCAGAAGAATTTAGCAGTAAAACCCATGATGTCAGATGCCTATAAGTTAAGGCAAAAAGTACTGGCACTAAATGGGATCAAGTAGAGATTCTGATGAGAGGATGAAAATTCAGCCTTCCATTTTGCTGAGAATTGCTGGCATAGGATTCATAAACCAAAATAAAAGCCTTGATCCTATTCAGAAGGAACAAGATAGATAAAAGTCAGGGTGGAATAATATTATATATTATGACATGGTAACATCCAGGATCCAGAAGGAGCAACATGGTGGGGCCCGTTTGAATGAGGGTCAGCAAAGAAAGAGAAGTGAAATTGCCATGGGAATATACTATCAACCTCCTAGATAGACAGAGGCATGGAATGAGTTTGGAGGCCCCTAGCTGTGATGTTTTAGCATCAGAGACCTCAACTATCTGACCCTGTTGGTGTTTTCTCGCTTCTCAAAGTAGAACAGGTTGATAGATTTGTGATTTGCCCTAATAACACTATCTCCTTTTGCTGAATAATGTAACCTACAAGGGGACATCCTGTTCTGGACTTGATAATGCCTAATAAGAATATAAAATTTTGATAAAGAAGGCACCTTAAGACTATCACATATATCCCCTCATTTTACAGATAAGGAAACTGAGGCACTTTACACAGAGTCACACAGGCAGTATCTGAGGCAGGCTTTGAGCCCAGATTTTCCTGACTTCAATTCCAGCATTCTCTCTACTACTCCACATTGCTACTGTACTTCCAGGATCCCTGAGGACAGCTGATCACCCTGATATGAAGTTAATGAGAGTGAAGAAGAGGAAAGCCAGACAGAGTCTGACATGTATCCTACATTATGGGAGAGCAAATTCATTTCATGTTCTCCAAGTTTTCATTTCTCCAGGATATACATGCCTAGTTCTTTCAACAGATCCCCATAGATAAAGGATTGAAAGTCCTTCACTGCCCTGGTTGCCCTCCCCTGGACGGTCTCGATTATTCATGTTCTTAAACTGTGGCACCCAAAATTTAACACAATTCTCCAGATGAGATCTGAGGAGGATAGAACACAGTGGGATCGTCAGTTCCCTACTCCTGGAACCTCCTGCTCAAAGTAGCCTCAGGTCACAGTAGGATTTTTAATTTTTTTTCTGCAACATCCAACTGCTGACATATTTAGCTTACAATCCACTAAAATCCTCAGATCTTCCCTCCCGCTTCTCTCTTTCCAATGTCACTTCTTTATACAATAAAGAGATCTTGCTTTGAAGCAGAGGAGTAATGAAGATGGGCTGACCAATGACTCTTCTGGTAGCATCCCAGTCAGGGGTTCTTACTAGATTGGACTGGGCATGCCAACCAGCTTGAGTACTTGGCTAGCACCATTTGCACTTGGCAGACACAACCATTTCTGCTTTGCTGAAGCACAAATAGGGATTCCAGGTGTTGTTGGCTGGATCCTACTTTCCAAGTTGAGAAAGAGAATCTGGTCCCTTTAGGTGAATATTGTTGAGTCGTTTTTTCAGTAGTATTCTACTTTTTGTGACCCCATTTGGGGTTTTCTTGGCAAAGATCCTAAAGGAGTTTGACATTTTCTTTTCCAGCTCATTCAACAGATGAGAAAACTGAGTCAAATATGGTTAAGTGACTTGACCAGGGTCACACAGCTAGTAAGTCTCTGAGGCCAGATTTAAACTTGAGAAGATGAGTCTTCCCAACTCCAGGTCTGGCACTCTGTCTACTGCATGACCTTTCAGTGAATTGATAAGAACATTTGGCAAGTGGGTTTGAATCAGGCATGTTTCCTCATTTACACATAATATCTTCTACTGACCTGGTAACATTTTCAGTGTATTAAAGAAGGCCCTATTTTGCCCATAGTAAAGTCTAGAGAAAAGAGGTATGGGGGTATATGTACATAGCCTTGTGACAGCTGGAGTGCATAGGCCTTGATCTTGGGAGCAGATGGTCAGCAGAATACCTTTCTATAGGATATGGATTTCTGTGGTCACCGTTTACCTCTTTAGTTCAAACCAATACAAGTATTTATGACGCTGGGGGTTTGTGCTAGTCCGTGGCCATCCTACTGTAGGTATCCAAGAGTGATCCCATCCCTCATTGCTTTGGGTTAAAATAGATTGTGACATGGGTAGTTGGGTCAGGAAGGCTCCCTACATGTTATACCTGGAGCTTTCGTCAGTGGCCTGGCAGCATGGAAATCTGCCCCGTCTCATTCTCCATTTTCTTGGATCTTGACCTGTCTGTTGCTACTTATGTGCTATGTGACCTTTGGTAAATCATTTCTCCATTCTAGGCTGTTTCCTTTTCTGTAAAATGGAATAGCTGGACTAGAAGATTGCTAAGATGGAACATTTGTTACTGTATCTCTCTTAGCTTCAGTTACCTTAACCTATAAAGTAATGCTTTATTACCTACATAATAGAGGGAATATGAAGACCTAATTCAATTTGTAAAAGGTTTTAATTATGCTGTAGTGAACAGTTAGGAATATCTGGGCTTACTTCTTGTCTTTGACACATTCCAGTCATGTGACCGCTGGCAAATCACTAAACTTTCGATGGCCTCATCTAAGTCACCAGCACAATGAATTACAATTAAGTACGAATTGTCAGGCCACATCAGTAGAGATCAGTGGATGCATTTTCTGGTATAGTGCTCTGTGTCCTGATGAATTTGTAGGCCCTGACCCTCCCCCATCTCCCCATTATGTGAAAACACTACAATGATGGATAAATATATATAACCACCACCACCAGTATTGTCATCATTAATATTATTCTAATAATTATGTTAAAAATTTGGAAATTATCTTTCTTTTAGAAGTTTTTGGAAGGATTACTCCAGCACTCCTACATATCTTTCCAAATGTTTCCCCTGGTTTGTGACATCCATTTTAGTTGAGATCTTGGCTTTCTAGTGAAGAAAGGAGGCAGATTACTCTTTGCCTAGATGCTCCTCTGGACCAAGCCATTGAAACTCAAGGCCTGAATCATGAGCAACTCTTTCTCATGAATTTCAGTGCGTCTTTGACCTCCTTGTTTCTCAGGCTGTAGATCATGGGGTTTAGCATGGGTATGATGATGCCATAAAAGATGGAGGCCACCTTGTCATTTTCCTCAGAATCTCTGGAAGAAGGATGGTGGAAAAGGCCTTGTGTCTCCCTGAAGCAGAGTGCGTTTTCAAGATGGCGGCGAGGATGTATACGTAGGAAAAGAAAACAACCAGCAAAGTGCTGGTTAGGTTGAAACCTATGTTGACCATTAACAACATGACATTCATGTCAGTATTGGAACAGGAAAGGGCCAGGACTGGGGGACCATCACAAAAAAAGTGGTTGACTATGCTGGAATTACAGAAAGATTGAAAAGAGAGCAAAGAGACATTTAGAGTGGCAGTCAAGGATCCCGTGAAATAGGATACAGAGACCTGGTGGATGCAGACCCTTCGGGACATGACCAGCGGATAACACTGTGGGTAATAGATGGCCACATAATGATCTATGGCCATAGCTGCAAGGAGATAAACTTCAGTGGTGGCAAATAGACCGTAAATTTGTAATTTTATCAGATATCCCGAGAACGAGATAGACTTGTGAGACACGAGGAAATTCACTAACATCTTGGGAGTGATAGCTGAGGTATAACACAGGTCAACAAAGGACAGGTGTTGGAGGAAAAAATGCATGGGGATGTGAAGGCGGGAATCAATACTGATGAGTAGGATCATGCCAGCATTGCCCACTAGAGTTGTTACATAGATGATGAAGAACACAAAGAAGAGGGCATATTGCACCTCTTGCTGAACAAAAAAATCCCAGCAGAATGAATTCAGTCACCACAGTGCTGTTTGCTTGTGTCATGGTCATTGTGTCATCTGCAGATGAAAGAGAGAGAGAATAGGACCAAGGCGTGATTGCTGTTACTCAGATTTAGGATTAAAATGCCCTCTAATTTTATGTTGATGTTTCTATCTTTCTAAAATCTGATTTTGTTGATGTCATTATTTCACACACACACACATGTATGTGTACCTTTATTTCCAAATATATCCATTCTCCCATCTCCTATCCAATGAATCATCCTTTATAATAGTTAGATAAGAAAGGTAAAATGGCTTAATAAAACTACTTAATATATCAACTGTGTCTGACAATGCAGTAACATTTTTTCCCTCCTTATCAACTTGACTTAAATTTACCTAGAGCATATTAGGCACTTAGGTCTTATAAAGTGATAGATAGAACTCAAGGTGAGCCATTACAATACCTGAGTTCAAATCTTGTCTCATAGTCTTATTACCTGAATGACCAGAAGAAAATTATTTAACCTGAAAGACTGATTCCTACATCTGTGAAATGGGAATAATAATGTCTCATAGAGGTGTGTTCTTAAGAATACATTCTGTAAACCTTAAAAGGTTATATAAATATGAGTTTTTTTCCTTTAAAAGTACTTTGTACCTAATTTGGTTTGGTTGTTACTGAGTACACAATGTGACCTGAACTGTGACCCAATAGCCAGAACAGATTTATTATGGGTTTGGTTAACTGATAAATTTTGAATAATAGAACTTTTCACTTTTATTTTTCTATAAAATTGAACTCTTTGCATCTCCAGGGCTTAGTATAATGCCTAGATCATAGGAAATGATTAATAAATACTTGTTGACTGAACAAATCAATAATAATATTTGAAAAAGTGAACTACAGTAAAGAATAAGACTTAAAGAAATGCAAACAGCTCGGTACAGTTACATGCCATGTTCCATACCCTCTAACTATTAAAATCAGTACTTGGTCCATCACTTTTTTATTTCTGTGACATAAAAAGTTGACCTTTGGGATTATAACTCAGATGAAGAGGCTTTTGGAATTTGTTCATGATTCTGGCATGCTTCAGGACTTTTAGTACAGTGCTTTGCTTGTCTTAGATGCTTAGCAAATCTTCACACTTTTTTTGAGTTCTGTTCAGGCATTAAAAATCCTTCTCCTTTTTAAATATTTACTAATTGGTAAGCATACATGCATTTCTTTATCTTAGATTAATTATTTTCATAGGCTTTTGCAATCTTTTTATAGTCTGGTGGGTGAGATACTCTACCTTCTCTGTAAGGGGTGTGTAGTTACTGGAATCTTGAACCCACTCCAGAACTTACCTTCTCACAAACACATTTATGTAGACCACATCCTGTTATTCAAACAGAATTATAAAATATTTTCTTCTCATGTAAATTCAGGGAAGCATCAGAGCATCATAAGGGAGGCAGTCTGGGAGGGTTGAACGAGGAGTGCATTTGGAGCCAGGAGATCGGGGTGTGAATGCCATGATTGCTCTCCTTCCTGCCTAGGAATCATTGGACAACTAATTTTTTTTCTTCTAAAATTCAGTTTCTTCATCTTTTAAGTACATGTAGGTCAGAGAAGTTGATTTGTAAGATCCCACCTTAGTTTTGTGGCACAGTGGATAGAATGCTGGGCCTGGAGTCAGGAATACCTGAGTTGAAATATAGCTTCCAACATTGAGTAACTGTGTGACACTGGACAGGTCACTTCACCTCCGGTTCCGTTTCCTCATTTCTTAAATGGGGATGTCAAAGTTGTTGTGAAAATCGAATGAGATCATATGAGAAAGTGCTTAGCAAAGCGCTGACATATACAGTGGTGCTTCATAAATGCTTGCTTCTTTTCCTCTTCCTTTCTAAATCTCTAAATCTAAGCTATCTAAATTATTCCATGAAGCTATTGCTTCTTCAGACACTTTCCTCCCTCCTCTATGAAAATCTTGTAAGGCCTAGTATGCCTAAGTCTGATCACTAGTCTTAGCAGAGAGAGTCAGATTCAGAAGTTCTGTACTTGCCTGGGCAGCTGAGATGGTATTTGTCAGAGATGTCAGAATAGATGAAGTTAAGCATACACCTGAACTTTAGTCCTACTGTGACTTTTCAGACAGATGACCCTGAAGACACCTGGTAACTAATACACTATGTATCATGCATTGAAATGAGTGCTGTCTCCTTCACAATAGTCCCCTTAGGAAGAGATACACTTATTCCATCCTACAATTCTTTGCTTAGGATGTGGGGTTGGGCTTCTAGATCAGGGCTTACGGCACCTGTGCATTGTTAATATTGAGAAGTGGCAAATATTTCCATTCTTTCTGGTTTAATATTTGGAACCACCAAAAAGTCATTTAAAGTCAATTGTAGGAAATGAAGTAGGGGATGGGAAAATGGAGAATCTGGGTAAAAAACTGCAAAGTAGATTCTTGTGCTTGGTAGCTTGGTTCTTAAATGTGGCTTCCAGATGGATATGAGACCATCAGGGAGTGATGGTGGTGATAAAGTAGGTAAGAGTCCACCCCCACAGTGACTGCTGTGAAGTGATGGCCATTATTTACCCTTGCACATTCTAGTCTACTGATAAAAAAGTTAAAATGAAAAAAAATTCCCTATGTCTGGTGATACGTCTTATGGAACAGATAGCCATTGCATGACTCTAAAGAAAGGCACTTCCTACTGATAGGGATGTGGGCATCATATGGGCTTCATAAGGATTGCTTGAATTGAATAGAATGAGAGAAGATGAGAATCAAAGGGATATTTGGGTTCAGAGAATCACGGAATGTTAAAGCTAGAAGGTTCCAAAGAAGTTGAGTCATTAGGTTAACAATGGAAGGGACCTTAGAACATACAAAATCAGACCTGGGAGAAGGACTTCAGACACAGGACATGCAGTGTTAGAATGGGAAGGTGCCTTAAAAAAATCTAACCCTTAGCATCATAGGGGAGAAAACTGGGGCCCAGGGAGGGCAAATGATTTGTACAAAGTCACACTAAAGTTGATTTTCCTTCCAGCCCTGAAGAGTTGGAACCAGTAGCTAGGTCTTCTGTATCTGGATCAATGCTTTTTAATTATCCCCTCCACCCTGCTTAGGGGCAGCTAGGCAGCACCGTGGCTAGAGTGCTAGGCCCAGAGGCAGGAAGATCCGAGTTCAAATGTGACCAAAGGCACTTACTAGCTGTGTGACTCTGGGCAAGTCACTTAACCCTGTTTGCCTCTATTTCCTCATCTGTAAAATGAGCTGGAGAAGGAAATGGCATGTTGGAGGCGGGGGGATGGGTGTTGCTCAGAGCCTGCTTGTAATGTGCTAAATAATCCATATAAGGTGATGGTTTGAGATTGTAATAGTGAGTGGCTAATCCATATAAGGTGATATGTGTTATATGTAGTTGTGATTGCTTGTTG
>CM053583.1:15273802-15333442 GCA_028627135.1 Pseudochirops cupreus | reverse complement strand
ATGACATTTGTTTTCTTTGAAGAAAGCCCAGGATTTTCTGGGGTAGAGGAGATGAGAAGGTATATTCCAGAGGTGGGGGACCAGAGGCAAAGACAGCTGATCATGTGTGCAGGGTAGCTCTCAGGCCAGTGTGACTGAAAGGGAGAATAATCAGAGGTTAGTGAGAAGAAATGAGATTGTTTTCAAATGGTTAAGAATCAAATCCTGGAAGGCTTTAAATGCCCAGCTAAGGATGCTGTGTTATATCCTTGAAGCAATAGGGAGCCACTGAAGGTCTTTGATTTTTTCATATCTGTTTTAGCAATATGTTGGTGGCTATGTGGGGAGAGCAGAGAGGCTGGAAGCCAGGCAGGAATTAGGATAATATCGAAGCGGTCGAGGCAAGGAATGATGAGGGCCTGAAATAGAGTAGAAGTGTGTGAGTGACAGAAGAGGGTCCATGTGACAGATGTTGTGGAGATGGAAGTGACAGGACTTGGCAAATGATTGGCTCCAGGAGCGAGAGGGAGAGAAGAGTCAAGAATAGAGATACCCGAGGATCCAACTCAGTTCAGCCCCATTTCCCATTTATTTTTCCCAGTGTTCATAATGGAGAGATCCATAAATGATAACCTTCATTGTAAATACCTTGAGCAAATAAACATAAAATTCAGAAAGAAGGGCTTTGCTCCGCTTAAGCAGCAGCTGTGTCCAGGGATCTGTGGACTGGACAGCTACAGAAGTCCATTTCAGTGCCAAGATGCTATGACTCTGAGAAGGGGTAGGTGAGGAGCTCAGGTGAGCTAATGCTAGCCCATGGGTAAACTAAGTTCTAGCTGATTACTCCATGAAGATGCTAGCTTCATATGGCTGCTATAGGCAACTAAGGGCAGCATAATATAATATACATATATATTTCTGTCTTTGAGAAAAAGAGTAGTAGAGCTCATGACCCTGGCAGGGTGCTATGATTTGTTACCAGAGGCCTACCAGAGGGAATAGACAAGGGCTCAGAACGTTGAGTTAAGAGGGCACCATTCCCTGACCTTGTAACACAGAGCCATCGCTGCCCAGGCCCTTGAGGATCTCTGTTCCCAATGCCCTAAGAAGCTTGCAGGACAGCTGGATGCACAAAACCTACACAGCCCAGAGGAACAGGCCCAGAGGGAAAGCTGCCTACATAGGCATTCTCATCAGAGTTGCACCACTGTGCCACAAAGAGAGCCCATCTGCTTCTGCTAAGATAATGAAATCACCATGCCAGGGTGAGTGTGGGAATACCAGCCCAGAGCACCTGGATGTTCTTGAGTTTATCCATTGCCTCCAGGTGACCCCAGTAGGAATGAGAATGGGATTCCTGCCTGTGGTTGTGACTCTATGGCCCTGGCTCCTGATTAGGGCAGGGAGAATGAAAAAAAAAAAAAAAACACCTGGCATTGGGTGCTTTTTTGTATTTATAACTTTCTATAAGATTCCAGGCAGCAGATATTAGCATAAGACCTTAGCACGTGCTTAAACTTTTTGGAAAAGGGGATTTCTTTCCTTTTCTGAAACTCTGAAATCCTAAAGAAGGAGATGGACAGTCATGGGAGTTCCAACAATAAAGTCAGTGCACACAGGAGAAGGGGCCTCGATGCATGCACAGTCAGGGGTGGGGGGCTTCTTCATATTGTCAAAACTAGATTGGAATCACAAATATTACACAGCTGTGTTGTGGGCACTTCTATGAAGACAAGAGACCTTAGAAGACACTCGTAGCTTTCATCAGCTGGTGATGTTTTTGGACGTAGATTTCTGGGACTATATTTTTGGAAGATTCTGGGAGAGAGAAGCTGGAAGCTTGGGTGCACAGCCATTCTTGTTCCCACTCCAGAGGAGGAAACTCAGGCAGGGTTATGCAAGGCAATCCTTGTGTGCCGACTCCTTGACTCTAAGAGCTTGAAATGTAGATGATGGGAATGAGAAGTGACACTTCCCAGTGACTAAGAACTGACAGGCATCTTGGTGAGAATGCAGAAGAGCCTTTCTCCTGACCTGCATGTCAGAGACTAGCTCAAAACTGGTATCTCTGATGAGCTAGTGGGTGATCTGGGAGATGCCTGAGCTCAAAAGAAGCTGGTTAAACCTTGACAGTCAGCAGAAGCAGCTTCCTTTCCAATGAACTGTTTTCCCAGTCCCCTTTCTCACTGCTTTTCATTGATATAATCAACTTTGTGTAAAAGAAACCCAAAGACCACGAGCTACATCTTTGCCTGGTGTGATTAATGTTGGTAGGGCTGGATATTTGGAGAGATGTAGAGGGGAGATACCTCAGCTTTAGCATGACTGACGGAGGACAAGCAGACCCTGATCCCAAAAGGGAAGAGAAGACAGACTGATTCAATATTAGAGGCAGCTAGGTGGCAGAGAGGGGAAATGCAGGGAAATTCTAAATGAGTTAGAATTCATCCTCAGACATATTAGTTTTGTAATACTGGACAAGTCACTTAACTTCCATTGCCTCAGTTTCCTCAATTGCAAAATGAAGATAAGAACAGCACTTATCTTGCGTGGTTGTTGTAATGATGAAATGAAATAATACTTGTAAAATATTATGGTGCCTGCCATATATCAGCCCCTATATAAATGCTTTTTTTCCTCTCATTTCAGTATGTAAGACCCAAATGCAATGGGAGTGTAATGATCTCTGCTTCCAAACACCGGGAATTCTCTAACTGACTTTGTCTCTCTTTTTCTCTATAAAAATAAAATGGATACATGGATAGATGTGTATATATTTAGCCAGATGTATTTCATACATTACATATGTATATTATTCAACTTGTATGTATAATATGTCAAGTACATTATATATAAATATATATATATATATGTATGTATATATGTATGTATGCATACATGCCCCTTATGGTAAAAATTAACCAAGCTCAGGAAAGTGGAATCTGTGTTGCCTGTAGGATCCCTGCACACTAACTCTCCAGTTATGGGGGGAATAGTTTTTAAATTCCTTACATTCCCTCCAAGTGGAGAATAGGGCTGCTACCCCTTAAAGACAAAGGCATACCCCTAAATTCTATGGTGGGAGCCCCTAATGAATAAGTTGTATATGCTGACTTCCCTTGTCTATTCCTTGCAGACAGAAAGCTGGAAAGGACCTCAGAAGCCCCCAGTCTAGCTCCCTCCTTGTACAGACTCAGGAATGTTAAGGAATTTGCCCGAAGTCAAAGAGACAGTAAGAGTCAGAAAGGAGATTTGACCTCAAGTCCTCCAACTCCAGAGTCATTGCTCTTTCTACTGTGGCACAAAGAGAAGAAATTCTAAACATTTAAACTAGTAAGAGTAAAAGGAAGGATTTTATCCCAGGTCTTAAGAATCCAGAACCTTCCATTTTGGGCTCTACTACTTGGGGACCCTTCTATGAATTATGTATATCAGAAATTTGAATCTTGGCAGATACTTTCCCTCCCCCAGTTGCTTGTTGAGCCAAGAACAGCCACCATTTCTGTAAGCACTTTGAAGCATTTTTCCCTTAACAATCCTATGAGGTCAATAAATAATGTAAATATACCCTTTTTATATATGGGGAAACTGAGGTACAAAAAGGCTAACCTAGGATCACGCAATTAAGCTCAGATGTAAGACTGCAACCCACATCTTCTGACCCTAATTAGTGCCTCTGCCACTGTACCACACACAGTTCCCATCCAGTCCTCATCAGTGTCAACACACATATACCCTACTCATTTACACTTGGTAACCCATGAAACTAGAAAAGTAGACTCTACATAAAATTGCTTTCTTGGTTTTATTTTACATTACTCATATATTTTCATCTAAACCTACCATCTAAATATTTGTCCATTTGTTCTGGTTAATCCAATTGGAAGAAAATAAATGTCTCCTGAGATAAAAATAGTTGGGTAGAAGATCCAAGGTCTCCTGGATATATGACCTCCCCTTCTACCTTTCCTTCTGTGATTCTGTGTTTCTTTTTCGGCCCAATATTTCTTTTTCTTGACAGTTGATGCCTCATAATCACTCTCGGTGACTCTTGGTTCTCCAAGGCTATACCTGCAAGGCAGCTTGTAACAAGTTGGAAAGGTATGTACAGTCCTGGTAACAATCTATGTGCCTGTTATGTGAGGACTAGCTTAGCTACATTCCTAGAGAATTTTCACCAAGGCACTGACTACCAAATAATGAATTGTTTTGGCAATGGTGATATATGAAAATTGGTGTAAAAGATATGGAAGGATTGGGAGTTGTGTAGGTGGAGGGAGAAGCCATATGGAAGAAATTTTGGCCCTTTTCAAGTGCTACAGGAAGTACTTAACATCCCCTAGTCAGTTTTCAGAACTCAGGTAGAGATCCCAAAAATAAAAGGCTCACTAGGAAGACAGTCAGGCTCTTACCCAACCACAAGAATGCCAATGGAGAAGGAGACTCAAGGGACACTAGAGGAGGGAGATGCCTGTGGTATTCTGAGAGGTGGGCAGGAAGGATCTAAGAGAACACACAGAGAGATGAGGCAGAGGACCCAAAGCAATCAACCTTTGAACAGATGGAGCTCCCTTCCTGGCACTGTCGGAGCTCCCTTACTGGAACAACCAGAGCAAATGTCTGATGTTATTATGACTAATTTATTAGAATTTTTAAATCCTTTTTAAGTCTTGGTCAGAGCCAGAAGGGAAGGACTGATGGATGAGCAGATATGTTAATAACAAGGTCCCACGAGACCTAGTGATTGCCAGAGTGCTCTACCCTAGTCTGCCCTATTCAGGATTGTCTCCAAGCCCTAAGACATCCCCCCTTCCATCAGTCTAATAGGATCATTCATCATACTGATTTCTATTTCTGGCTTAAACAAATTAATGTCCCCCCACCAATTTCTGTGCTTTCCCTAAAGGCATTAACTCAAGTATTGGTCCTGTGACCTGAACAGTGTGGTTAGTTGGGACTACTCTGAAGATAAGTTTTCCACTTCAGCAATCTTTTGTTGAATGTTGAAGATTAAAAAGACCTTAGAACATAGAACATAGAATATCAGAGATGGGAGGGACCTTGGAATATAAAACACCAAGGACTAGAAGAGACCTTAACAATATAGAATGGTAGAGATGGAAAGGAGCTTAGAACACAGAACATACAATGTAAGCAGGGGCGGGGGGGGGGGGAACCTTAGAACATAGAATGTCACTAAGAGGCATCTTGGATCACAATCTCTTCAAAGCCTGACTAAAACACCAACTTTTGCGTAAAGCTTTTCTTGATCCTTCAGTTAATAAAACTTTTTCAAGGGAAAAAGCTATTTCTTCTGAATATATTTGATATATTTATATATGATGCCTGTTGTCTTGCTGTGTAGAATATGAAGACATGGACAGTTTCCCTTTCATCTTTATATCTTGTGCCTGGTGCATACCAGGTGCTTAATAAATGCTCTTTGACTAATAGATTAATTGTCCACAGATTGTCAGAGAAGGGTGGGACCTTAGAGGGTCCAGTCCAAATATATATCTGGGAACACTGAAGCCTCCCAAAGAGAAGCAATTTGTCCAGGGTCACACAACTAGGCCTTGGTTGACCTATGACATGAGCTCAGGTCTCCTACCACCCAATTTTATGCTTTTTCCATTATACCATGCCTCTTGTCCAATAATACACAAAACTGGAGACACTGGGATGTCACTCCTGGTTCTCAACAACCCCATTAATAAAGAAGCATTTCTTAAACACCTACTAAATGCCAAGAACTAGGCTAAGCACTGGAGACTGTGCTGGGCACTAAGGACAAGGACCACAGTCCTTGTTCTCAAATAGCTTATATTCATCTTTATCAAGAAAATATTTAAGGAGACAGCTAGGTGGCTCAGTGAATAGAGCTCCAGCCCTGAGTCAGGAGGACCTGGGTTCAAATCTGGCCTCAAACACTTGACACACTTACTAGCTGTGTGACCTTGGGCAAGTCACTTAACCCCAATTGCCTTGCTTTCCACCTCCAAACTCTCTCTCTCTTTCTCTCTCTCTCTCTCTCTCTCTCTCTCTCTCTCTCTCTATATATATATATATATATATATATATATATATATATATATATATAAACACACACACACACACACATACATATATCTGCATTCTGCATGTCAGCTTACTCTTTCCACTCAATTGGAGAGATGCACTCACAGTCATTTGCTGGGGCAATAAGAAATAAAAGAACACTAGATCTAAAGTCAGATGAACTTGGTTTGAATCCTGACTTACCACTTACTAGCTGTGTGACCTTGAACAAGTCATTTCTTTTCTATGAGTTTCCATTTTCTTCTCTGTAGTACTCTCACATTTCTCTAATGTTTAAAGGCTCCTGAAGTGCTTCCCTCATAAAAGCCCTGTGAGAAATGTTGCACAAGTATTATTAGCCCTTCTGTAAAGCAAGCGGATTTACTCTGCTCTGCTAAGATCACACCTGGAGGACTACATGCCATTGTACACACCATATTTTAGAGAAGTAGGACAGGATGGGTGATGCCCAGTGCAAGGCAACAAGGAGAATGGGTGCCCACTCGATCATGATGTATGGGCAGCATATGAAGGATCAGCGATATTTAGCCCAAGGAAGAGAAGATTTTTACTGGAGACATAATTTCTATCTTGAAGTTCCCAAAGGCCAAGAATTACAGCCATAAACAGAAGGTACAAAGAAACAAGCTAAGATTCAACATGGAGAAATTTTAGCTGTTGTTCAGTCATTTTTCAGCTGTGCCCGACTCTTCATGACCCTCTTTGGGATTTTCTTGGCAGAGACCCTGGAGTGGTTTGCCATTTCCTGCTCCAGCTCATTTTACAGATGAGGAAACTGAGGCAAACAGAGTTAAGTGACTTGCCCAGGATCACATAGCTAATAAGTATCTGAGGCCAGATTTGAATTCAGGAAGATGAGTTTTCCTGATTCCAGACCTAGCACTTTATCCATTGTGCCACATACCCACCTACCATAGCCATAGAGAGAAATACATATATAGATTAATATTGCCTGACAGAAATGTTCTGAAATAGATTGGGCTGTCATGATAGTGAATTGGTCACCTTCCCCAAAAGCCTTTAAGCAAAGGTTTGCTGAATGCTTATCGGTGATGTTATAGAGGAGGTTCTTGGTCAGATCTAAGTGGAGTTTGATGTTCCCTTCCATTGATGGTCTTAGAGATTCTCAGATTCTGTGATCCTCTCATCAGATGTTCTCACAGATGATCCCTTCTGGCTCAAAATCCTACAATTGCTTCTAATTCATTCCATAAGTATTTACTAATCCATTCAATTTGAACATTACTTAGGTGCTGATTACTTGGGAAGATTGTGAAAAAAAAAACAAAACTTCAATCAAGCATAAGACCCTATTTACTTGGATTTTAATTAAATGGAAAAAAGGGGTCTACAGACCTATCTTACCAAATGTCTGAACAAATACCCTAACTCTCCAATGATCTTTTCCCAATTAAAATGCAGCCCCCATAACCAGTGATCGAAAAGGACACAGATCCCACATGATTCTATTCATCTCACACAGAAGCCAAGAAAGAAATCTGTTCTCCACAGTAATAAAGCAGAACTAGCAATGAGGGGGCAGGAGGAAAGGAATAACCAGCGTGCCCTTATACAACTAGGAAGTGAAACTTCATTATGAAACCAAGAGACACTGAGAATCTATAGCAGCTGATATATTTTTCATTTGACTTTCACCACAAAGGAAAGAGAGGCAGCTTTGGTATTAGGAAGACCCAGGGTCAAGTCCTACCTCTAACATATAACGGCTATGTAGTGAGGGGCAGGTCATTGGATCTCTAAGTGTCCCCAGGAAAGTCTCTGTGACTTAACTAATGACTGAAGGAGAGGGAGGAAAGAAAGAGATGGGGGGAGGGAGAGAGGGAGAGAAAGAGAAAGAGAGAGGGAAGGAGGAAAAAAGGAAGGAAGGAAAGAAAGAAAGAAAGAAAGAAAGAAAGAAAGAAAGAAAGAAAGAAAGAAAGAAAGAAAGAAAGAAAGAAAGAAAAAAAGAAAGAAAGAAAGAAAGGACCAGCCTTCATAAAACATTCAGTGGTTTGGCCACTATAAAGAAGTCTTTATTTCCTGCAAAGCAGGGGTTCCTGCCAGAAAGGAAAGGTGCCCACAGTGACTAAACAGGTTAAGGTCACAGATACCAGGAAAAGAAAAGGTGCTGTTGTCACCGTCTGGGACTTGTTTAATATTTCATCAAAACTCTGCGTGTTTCCCTCTGTGTCTGAAATCCTCTGCTCTGGCTTATTCTAGGCCATTGGGCATTTAGGTCATTTCACAGCTGCTCCTGTTCTGTGAAATATTAACTCCCTGGGTTCCCTTGGTCAAGGACTCCCATCATTAGTTTCTGTCACTGGTGTGAGATAAAGACCCAGCTGAGGCAAGTGTGACATTTCTTTGACATCCAAAATTTGGAAAAGCAACAGCAGGACATGTGGGCTTGAGGGCAGCCTTGGAATCAGGGAGATTCCCAGAATGCCAGAACTTGGAGAGCCAGAGCCATCTAACCCAACCCTAATCAGACCCAGAATCACTTTGACAATGTATCCAACAAGTGATCATCCAAAGAGCCTCTTCTTGTAGACCTCAAGTAAGGAGAACTCCTTGCCTTTCAAGGCCATCCATGCTACTTTAGAGAGCCCCTCATCTCAGTGAAGACTTGGAGTTGGGTCTTGCCTCTGAAATATACCAGCTCTGTGACCCTGGGCAAGTCACTTAACTCCTCAGTCCTCACTGACAATGCTGAGCCTGTGAGCTGTGGTTAAGATGCTATCTGCATCAGTAGAAGGAATGTCCTTGTGGGAGTACCCTTAAAAAACATAGGACTGGACTAAAAGAAAAAAGGTGTTTTGGAGGAGCAGGACTTAGAAACTTCAGCCCTGGAATCTCGAGGCTCAGGTCCTTGAAAAATATTCGTAGTTTTCATCTTTATGGTGCTTACACAGTTGAACAACTATTTTCCTACAAAATCCTTCTGGCATAAGGATTATCCTCCTATTTCACAGATAAGAAAACAGAGGCTCAATGTTGGCTTAGCAAACCTCTTCACAGAGGTAAACATAGACCTACCCCATCAGGATTAGCAGATTTTGGCTCCTGGGCTGGTAAGCACCTAAGAGATCATTTAGTCCAAACAGCTCATTTTTCAGACGAAAAAAAAAAATGAGGCCTGAGAAGAGACCTAAATAAGTAATTCTACCTTTTAGATGTTCAGTACATATTTCTGTGTATGCTGTCTTCCCTGATAGAAGGCGAGTTCCCTCAAGGCAAGGACTCTTCATTTTATGTCTTTGTCATCCTCAGTGCCAAGCACAGCGCTTAGCCCAGAGGTCATGTTTAATAGATGTTTCTTATCTCATTGCCCAAGCATACCCATCTCATGAGGCAGGATTTGAACTCAAGTCCTCTGAATTCTAGGATCATCGATCCTTCACCATGCACCAAACTGAGTCAAGAACATGAGAATGAATGGACACAATCCTAGGGGCTCCACACCAAGAGCTAGTGACCTACTATAGAGCTGACATGCTCTAGAAACACAAGCTGGGTGTGAAATCAGACTCTGATTAAGGGTATGGGAAAGTGATGAAGAACAGACTATGAAGACCTTTGTGCATAATACCAGTCACAAAGACTGAGGGCAGCAAGAGGGCAGAAGAGAGAAGAGAAGGAACAGGACCTTCCAGGTCTTTTCCAAACCTACATTTCTAACTTCCATTCTGATGAAATTGCTGTGAAGAGGAGAACATCACCTTTCTGTGGGTCATTTACCTGAAGGAGTTTCTTCCTTATATGTTCTGCTAAATCTCAATAATTTCTAGGGGAAGTTTCAAGCCCTGCCCCACCCCCAGGACTGACTGCCTGATATATTTGTCTTCTAAACATCAAATTAAGCAATGCTATCTTCCATGGTAGGGGCCAGCCCAGTGGATAGAGTGCTGGGCCTGAAGTCAGAAAGACTCCTCTTCCTGAGTTCCAATCTAGCCTCAGACACTTACTTGCCATATGGCTCTGGGCAAGTCACTTAACTGTTTACCTCCGTTTCCTCATCTGTAAAATGAGCTAGAGAAGGAAATGAAAAACCACTCCAGTATCCTTACCAAGAAAACCAAATACAAAGAGTTATGCTCAACAACAACAAAATCCTTCAAGATGTTTCTTACACACAACATTCTATCTCCCAACTGACTTTTCATTTGCTGTCTCCATACCTGGAATGCTCTCCCTCCTCACCTCCACCTCAAATCAAGCATGAGGTATTTGGTTGACCCTGGACAGCAGCTTAACCTTCCTGAGACTCAGTTTCCTCATTTGAAAAATGGGCATTATAATAATCCCTACCTCATAGGGTTATTGTGAGTGTCAAATGAGACAACATGGGTGAAATAATTTAGAAAAAAAATTAAAATATTATATAACTTATAATGTACTATAATACTTATAAAGTATTATATAACTTAGTGTATATACATATATATATAAAGTATTCTAACATTCTATGTTTAAAAAGTCCCTTCTAGACCTGACGTTCTAAATTCTAAGAGCACTTTGAGTTATATCCATTCATATTCTATATTCTCTGGTCTTTTCTACCTCTGACATTTGGGACTCTAGGATTATAAGGCACACTTAGTCAGCCTTGCAATTTTGTTCCAACATCTCACGATTGTTCTAACAGTCTATGATTCTAGCCTCCAAATGATTAGTTTCTAGGAAGACCTCTTTGAGTGGAAACAGAGAGAAGTAATGAGGAGTAGGAGAACAATTTACACAGTGACAACAATGTCATAGAGAAAAACACCTCTGACACCTCTGATTCTGATTAACACAATGATAACCCATGAGTGCACAGGACTGGGGATGAGTCACACCACTCACCTCCTGCCAGGGAGGTGATGGAACTAAAATTCTGATAGAGGAGTGTTTTTGGACATGGCCGATGTAAAGGTTTCCTTTGTTAGACTATAAAAGTTTGTTGAGAGGGTTGGAGAGGGAGACACAGTGGGAGAGAAAGGTAAGTTTTGTTCAGTAGCTTTTCAATTGTGTGCAACTCTTCATGACCCCAGTTGGGGTTTTCTTGGCAAAGATACTAAGGTGCTTTGCCATTTCCTTCTCCAGTTCATTTTACAGCTGAGGAAACTGAGGCAAACAGGGTAAAGTGACTTGCCCAGCGTCACACAGCTAGTAAGTATTTAACATCATATTGAATTCAGGAAGAGGAGAGTTTCTATCTCTAGGCTGGTCACTATATTCACTGCACCACATAGCTGCTCTGAAAAAATAATTATTTATTAAATAAATTAAGCAATGAGAGAAAGATATATAGATATAGAAAAAGAGAGAGAGAGGTGTAGCTTATGTATGTATGTATGTATGTATTTATATAGAAATAGCTACAAGATGATTTTTGGAGGGGGATAGTAGCAGATGGAGGAATTAGGGGAGAAATTATGTAGAAGATGACACTTGAAATTAATCTTGAAGGAAATGGCAAGAAGGAAGTGCATTTCAAGCATGGGGGATAGCCAACGCAAAGGCAAGGAGGCATAAATGGAGTGGGGGGGGGGCGGTTAATAAGGAAAAGCAATAAGGCCAATTTGCCTACACTATAGAATGTAGAAAAGGAATTAATAAAATTATGGCTGGGGCCAGGCTGGAAAGGACTTTAAATGGCAAACAGAGGAGTTTGTATCTCCTCTAAGAAGTTATAAGAAGTCCCTGGGGCTTATTGAATAAAGTGTGAGATGATCAGTACTTTAGAAAACAGTACTTTAGAAAAACCACTTGGGTAGGTGAGTGGAGAGATTGGAGTAGAGAGAGACTTGAGGCAAGGAGACCAAATAGAAAACTATTGCAAGAGTCTAGGCAAGAAGCAATAAAGGAGCGATACGAGGAGAGAAAATATAATCAATACTGTATAACAGAAATAGCCAGATGTGGCAAGTGACTGGATACATGAGGTGAGCATAGGTGAGGAGTCAGAGATGAAGCCAGGGTTGTTAACGTGGGTTACTAGAAGGATGGAGGGACAGAAAAAGAGAAGCTTGAAAGAGAGGTGGGCTTGGGGGGAAAGAGACATTTCTTCAGTGAGATCTTTTGCTCTAATTCTTCTTCATAATTCCTTGTTTGCAGTCTGTAGTGCTCTATTCACAATGCGCTTTTCCTTTGTCTTTGGCAAAGAGCATAGATTCATCGAGATGATGAAATGGATAGAGCATCAGGCTGAAGCTGCCTCCAACACTTACTAACTGTGGGACCCTGGGCAAGTCCTTTAACCTCTGTCTGCCTCAATTTCTTCAATATCCTCAAATGATGATAATAATAGCAGTTACCTTTCAGGGTAGTTGTGATGATCAAATAATATAAAATTTGTAAAGTGCTTAGCACAGTAACTAGCACATAGTAGGCACTTGACAAATGTGTATTTTCTTCCTTTCTTTCCTTCTTTTGGGTGTTTCTTAGTTTTAGTTCTTTGGGGAATTTAATGTTCCAAGACCCAGGGGCATAAGACAATATCTAAAGAATACTGGTGTGTAAAACATGGGCCTTGGTTTCAAGGAGAAATCTAGGGGTCCTTAAAAGAAATCCATCATTTCTCAAAGTTATCGAGACTGCTTTTCTTCTAGTCTTCAATGCCGTGTCCAGCTCAGCACTTCTCTTGACGAGGGTCTAAATAAATGTCTCTGGCTAGCCTGGGAGCCCAGCCCCCATTTGTGAAGTGGTGTCTGTGGGAAGCCAAGTTCTGAGTTCCAAATACCTTCCCCAAATTTCCAAATGTTGCTGGTTTTGCTCTCCTGCGCTGTCCCTCCCTCCAGGCTCACGAATATAACTCCCTTCTCTATGCACTGGAATGTCATGCTGCCTTGTGTGACAAGGATCCTCCCACTGGCAACTAAAATAAGGCATCAGAGACCTGCCATGTCAGGCCCCTAATAATCACGAGGTGTTTGTTAGACTTCGCATTAGGCATTGATTCAAAATTCCGATCCTAATGGGAAAGTTTCCAGATTCTAAACCTACACTAGATGGTCTCTTGTGGCTCTGATGACCTATGCTCCCTAGTCAAAGGTCATCCTCCTTTCGAACATTCTACGTTAAATTCAATAAGCCAGGCACTACACAAGGCACTGAAGATGCAAAGACGAAAAATAACATAGGCCCTGTCCTCAAAGTTACTAGAGAGAATCCGGTTTGAACAAAGAGAAATATGACATAATGTAATAATAATACCAGTAACTAGTCCTTATATGGTGCTTTAAAATTGATAAAGCAGTAAACATTTTTGTCTTCCTGGCCAGTTCCCTAAGATTTCCAAACCTTCATCCTCCCATACTTCTCATCTCCCTCTCAATAAATTCCTTCTCTGCTTCTGAGATCCTGAACTCTGGTAGGTGAGCTTTTGCCTTATTGTGCCTGGAACCAGGGTTTTATGTTCATTTTTGGCCATTTCCAAGCCATGCCATCACATTAGGAGCTCCCTCTTCTACAGCTTCCCTTCATGCTTTGTCTTTCTCTATTAGAATGCAAGCTCCTATAAGGCAGGGACCATCCTTTTTCCTTGTATATTTTTGTCCCTAGGACTTAGTAAAGTGCCTGACACTTAATACATGCTTTCTTATTGATCCATCCATTCATTATCTTACTTGAGTTTCACAATAACTGTGTTATAGGTGTGCTGTAAGTATTATTATTTCCATTTTACAAATTTGATGAAACCAAGACTTGAAGTGGTCATGGGATCATTGATTCAGAAATGGAAGTGACTTTAGAGGGAATCTAGTCCCATCTTCTCACATTAAAAAATGAAGAAACTGAGGCAGATGGCATGCTGACTGATGCTGCAAGAAATATACCTCTTCCTCACCTAGGTCTAGCCACATGATATAGTAGAAAGAGCACTGTACTTCCAATCCGGCTTCTAACACTTACTAGCTCTGAATATGGGTGAATGATTGACCTTCTATGAACAGCAGATTCTTCATTTATAAAATGGTGATACTTGTAGCTATTTCACATGGGTTATTGTGAGGGGGAAAGAATATAATGTGAAGGAAAATCACTTTCTGCACATTAAAGTGTTATATAAGTTGTTATCATAAGAGGCATTGCCAGTGTAGGAAAGAGTGGCATGGAATATTATGCCTTTAGGGTGGGGGTTTTTAATCTAGGATCTGTGAAATTGCTTTTTAAAATATTTTAATAACTATATATTGCAATATAATTTGTTTCATTGGTAATTCTTCATATTTTATTTTATGTTTTTGAAAACATTATTCTGAGAAAGGATAATTAGGCTTCACTAGATTACCAAAGGAGTCAATGGCACAAAAAGGTTAAGAAGTCTTGCTTTTTGTTCTTTTTAAAGCCAGAAGGCTTGCAAAAGGAAGAAGGTAAAGAGGAAAGGAAGCTTGGTAACAACCTACAGCAACCTGCTACTAGGTCCATGCCCCAAAGAGATCAAAGAAATAGGAAGTGTTCCCATATATATAAAAAAAAATATTTATAGTCACTCTTTTGGTGGTGGCAAAAAATTGGATCCTAAGGGGATGCCCATCAATTGGGGAACTTTTGAACAAGTTGTGGCATATGATTGTGATAGAATACTAGTGTGCTATAAGGAATGATGAGGTAGATGGTTTCAGAAAAATCTGGGAAGACTTATATGAGCTGATGGAAAGTGAAGGGAGCAGAACTAGGGGAACCATTTATACACTAATAGCAACATTGTAAAGATAATCTACTTTGAAAGACAATTTTTTGTTGTTCATCCATTATTCTTGAAGAGAACCAATGACATCAGGAGGGTGATGTCATGTCTTGGAAGTGAAATGGATTTATGTGAGGCAGAGCTGTGCAAAATCATCAGCCTCACTCTCATCCAGAGTCATCAGAGTCCAGTAGCAGGACATAGGTCAGGACACCTGGCGATGGCCCCAGATGCAGTGGGAGACTTTGGTCTTTTTAAACTAGGTCTTTCTCAGATCTCAGTTTGTCTGAGGCAACATCCATTCAGTCATTAAAGGCTAGGTAAAAATGGCAGCCAAAGATGGCCTAGTTTGCCTTCAAGAAAGAATCAGTCTGGTAGGGGAAGACCCTCAGAGTTTCTGGCCAGAACAGAAATGCTACTATTTTCCCTCCTCTTTCTCCTCCTGCTGAAAGACTTAGTAACTATACAACGACCAATCACAGTTCCAGAGGACTCATGGTGAAGCATATAATCCACCTCCATAAACTTAAGTGCAAATCAAACCACTTTTCTTCTCTTTCTTTTTCTTTCTTTTTACGTGGCTAATTTGGGATTTTGTTTTGCATGACTATACATATCTTAACGGGTTTTGTTTTCTTGTCTTTTCAATGAATGGGGAAGGGAAGGAGAGAGAAAGAACTAGGAACTGAAAATAAAATAAAATTGAATTTTCAAAACAGATGGATATTGTTAGGGGAGTGTGGATCCAGAGGATACAGGATGGAGGTTGGGGATGATTAGAGAGAGGGAACGTTATAGTCCCTTCTAGTTCTCAAGTTTTTTGATTCCATGACTCCATCAACAATCATAATTCCAAGACCTTGAACTTGGAAATGAAACATACCTGCAAACAGAAGTAGAAACTCATGATTCTGATCCCCTAAGCTAGTGAGTCCTTCCTTCTTCCTGTAGCTTCACCTAGGATGAGCTTCCCTGTGATGCCCTGCTATACATGACTAGATATTCAGAAATCTTGGAATATCTATATTTTGGGGTTCTGGCTCCAGTTTGGCCACTAAATAGTTTAGTGACTTGTCCCATCTCTTCCCTAAGCTTCTATTCTTGGTTCCTTAAAGTGATAACAATTATTCTTCCACGACCTACCTTACTGATATTGAGGGGATCCAAAAAGATAAGGTATAGAAAACATTAGTTTATTATATGGGTTAGTCTGATTGACTAGTCCTTTTCAATGGGTTCTAACATAGAGTAAAAGGGATTTCTTTAAAAATCTTCAGTTGACAATGATTTAATCCAAGAGAATGAATGGTGGATAGACAGGTAATACAGCAGACCAGTGGCAAAGGGTTGTAGAAGATTACTAACCTCAGTTTGTCAGGAACTAAAGCATTCAGCAATAAAGGAAAAAAAGCATCTCCCAAAAAGACAGACAGCTGCTCTTTTAATCAACCTTATAACCCAGAATGGAGATTATCCTTTTGAATTTGAATTTTTAGACTGTGTGGGAAGATATGTCTCTCAGCAAGGCTGCATTCTGATCCATTTTAAAACAAGCACTGGGACTGGCATGGAGCCAGAGACTTTGACACCGGGGAAGTGGCACAATATGAGCCAGCTCACTGCTCTCTCTTCTCTGCCCCTACCCCCAGCACATCAAATGGGTCTAGAGATGCAGAAAATTGTTAACATTGACAACTATTAAATAGAACTATCAGGGGGTAGAAGTAGGATGTCAGTATAGTCTAAGAAATCAGGCAATCCAAAGAGAACCAGAGGATCATGGGATTCAAAGGTGAAATGGGACTTTAGAAATCTTTAAATTTTTCACGTTATTAATGAGGAAACTGAGACCAAGAGATGTTAAGTGACTTGCCTGAGGTCACAAAAAAATGGTGAATATCAAGACTGGAATGTAAATCTAGGTTTATCCATCAAATTAATCAATAAATGTCTTTTAGCACTGGGGACACAAAAATAATGAATGAAACAATCCCAACTCCCAAGGATCGTAAATTCTAATAGGAGAGGCAATAAGGAGACGTATTTACGGGGTATCCCAGAAGTCTCTAAAGCTGTTCAAGCTTAAAACTTCACCAGGCTTTTGAGACATAGTATGTGTTTATGGATAGAGACATACACATACATATATAACATACAGAGAATAAATACAAGGTACTTTGAGCGATCAGACACTAGCAATTGGGGAATTGTGAAAGGCTTCCTACAGAAAGTAAGGCTTGAGCTGAATCTTGAAGGAAGAAGGGGATTCTTTCCAGAAGAAAGAGAACATCCTAAGCATTTATCCATTTGTGAAATGGATAAATGTTGGATTTGTATCAATGTGAGACAGTGCAAAGGCACCAAGACAGGAAAGTGTCAATTGTGAGAAGCACGGAGAAGGTCAATTTGCCGAGTCATAGAGTTTAGGAGGAAGAATAATGCATAGAGGTCAGAAAGACAGATCACAACCAGGTTGCTAAGGGCCTTAAAACTTAAACATAGGAGTTTATATTTGATTCTAAAGTTGACTGAGGGGGGAAATTTTTTAATTTAAAAATATATATAGAGAAAATATTAAATAAAGAAAAAAGGTGACTGGAAGCCTCCAGAGTTTGTTGAAAAACAAATGATAAGGTAAAATCTTGAAAAGAAAAATCACGTTGGCAGCAATGTGAAAAATGAAGTAAGGAGAAAATTGAGAAAGAAAAACCCATCAAAAGCTATTCTAGGAGAGACAACAAGGGCCTAGACTAAGTGGTAGTTATGTGAGTAAGGAGAAGGGGTCAAATGCAAAAGATATTGCCATGGTAGAAATGGAAATTTGGCAATTGAATTGATATTCGAAGTGAAGAAGAATGAGGAATCAAAGATAATGCCAAGCTTATGCACCTGGGACACTGAAATAATGGCGGTGTCTAAAATAGATATAGAAATTTAGAAGGAGAGAGTTATAGCAGCTTTTTGTGGTGGCAAAAAAAAAAAAAAAAAACCCTGACGCCAGGTCCAGTTCTCTGTCCATTACACTAACCTGGCTACTTCTGAAACAAAATGGAAAAGTCAAAGTGTCAGCATATTTTCAAAGGCCTTAAATGCCCTTTTCTAAGAAGTTTGTATTTCATTCTATAGACAATCAGGAACCACTCATTGCTCTTACACAAGGCAGGGGACATGACCAGTGTCATTTGATTGGCAAGATCAGTGACACTTGATAAATGTCAGCATGATTATGTGTTGATAACATTATTTTAGCAGCCTTTGGAATATGGATTAGAGAAGGGAGACGCTGGAGGCAGAGACATTCATTGGGGGGGGGGAGGGGGAGGGATTACAAGAGTCCAGAAAAGTTGTTAAGGGACTGAACTGGGGGATAAGGATCCCAGTTTAATGGCAAAGGAGACTAGTGTATTATGATTTTTATAAATGTTTTTGAATTGAATTGAAATGTATTTCCATTTTATAGATGAGGAAACTGAGCCTCAAAAAAGTTATTTCTCTTCCATGATTACACAAGTCAAGAATCAGAAGTGGAATATGAGATCAATAGAGCAGATAATTTTTAAGGTTCATTCCATTTCTGGCATACCATGTTTAGTGGTTTTTCCCAACCCTAATATCACATGAGTCAGTGATTCAGTTCAATACCACACAGTTGCTTATGAGAAGCTTTTGTTTCTAGCGTTGTCAATCTACATTGCCAAAAGCCCAACTAAGTCTGCAAACAAATCTCTTAAAAATTCTACTTTCTACTTGCTTTCTACTTGACCTCACTTCTCTGACTTCTCTACTTATCTTGACTATATTTTTTTCTGTCTGTAAATCTGGTGATTGGTAGTAATCTTTAAATTAATTTCCTTCTCACTTTTCCTTATCTTTAGGCTCTTCCCCCACCCCCACCCCCGTCCTACTCCAATCATTTATTCCCATTTTTAATACCAATAACAAAGCCTACTTTGGAATTGATTCCTTGGGAATGACTAATTACCTTCTCTTCCTTGCTGTATTCCCAGACAAACCTCCATTCTTTCCTTATCCTCTCATTTGAGTAAACAGGAGTCACCCGAGTATTCATGGGTTTCTTTAGGTAGATCTTTGTACCAAATAGCTTCAGTATTTTTAATCAAGATAAGATAATTTGGAATTTCTTTCTTTTCTGATATTTCTATAAGGATTCAGTGAGAGGAAAGATGGAGTAGTGGAATAAAGAGCTGACCTGAGAATTAGAAAGACTAAAGTTCAAGGCCTATTTGTGATTAAAACTGGCTGCACAATTCTGGGCAAGTCAATTAACCTCTCAGCACATGAGGTGAATTCTAAATTTTAGAGCAGATTCTAATCTGCATTGGTAGGAGGATTTCCCCACTGAGGATTCTCTACACTGATGAAAATCAGAGGTCCAAGCCAAAAGAAATATGCAGTATTCTCAGTATGGATAGTTTCTCCAGAAATAAGTATAAAATTACAGCATTTCACATTTCTAGTTCACCTTACTTATCAATCAACATTCATTTATCAAGCACTACTGTGTGCTGGTGTTCTGAACACCGGGGACAGAAAGAAATGAAACAGTCTCTGCCCTCAAGGAGACTACATTCTTTAATGGGAGGCGTGTACATATCTAAATATATAATATAACATAGAGAAAGATAAAACATAGAGAACTTTTTTATTGAGAAGATACCAGCATTTGGGGGTCTTGTGTGGAATGTGGCACATGGCTGAGCTTTGAAGTGCTTTCCCCACAAAAGCTCTGTGACATAAGTAGTGTTAGCATTATTGTCTCCCTCCCATTTTATAGATGGGGACACTTGGATTTAGAAGGGTGAAACAATTTTCCTATGGTCACATAGGTAGTAAGTGTTAAAACTAAGACTAGACTCCAAGTTTTCTGACCACACAAATAAATACTCTTTTCACTACACCATCACTATACAAGGCCACCTCAGTCTTACTTGATGGGGAGTATGTGTGCATATTTGTAAAATGGATAAATGTTGGATTTGTATCAATATTACTCTCCCTAGCATGCCATTCTTTCACCTATGCTTTCTTCTCTCTCTTTCTCCCTCTCTCTCTCTTCCCCAGACCACTTTAATGCTACTCAGCACTGTGGACAGTTCCAAAGCTACTAACTATCCCCAACCCTTCAGGGTTGCATATAAATGTATTCATACGGACCTATAAAAGAATCGTAATTTTCAGTGATAAGACGTTGTTATGAAATAGTATTTCACTATTCCAGTGAGTTAATTCTTGAAATACTGGAGGTTCACAAAGATTCCCCATTACCACCAAGTCTTGTCCACAATCAATCAAGTTTTTGTTCAAAAGTAATCAATCAATATTTGTAAAAGCATGTGCCAGGCACTGTGCACTGAGGATGCAAGCACAAAGAGTTGGAAAAAGTCCCTGTTCATGAAGAGTTTACATTCTAATGAGGATGACAATAAGCATATTTAGAACATAGCATAATTACTTGTCATGTATAATGGGTATTATATTGCTTGCCTTCTTTCTCAACGGGCACAGGAGGAGCTGGAAGGAGGAAGAGAATTTGGAACTCAAAATTTTAAAATGAACGTTAAAAAATAAAATATATAGCATAAGTACAAAGTGAATAAATACAATAGATATGAAGTAGTTAAATACAAGGGGTTTGGGGTGGGAGGATAATAGCAGTAGGGGTCTCAGGAAAGGTTTCATGTAGAAGGGGCTGGTCGAAGTTGTATCTTAAAGGAAGAGAGGGGCCCAAGGAGGTAGAGGCAAAGAAGGAGTGCACTCCAGGGGTGTGAGATAGCTATTGCAAAGGTACAGAAACCAGAGAGGATGTTTTCTTCCAGTGGCCCATTGTAGGATTCTTGGTAGAGGCAGCAGTGCTGATGCTTGGCTCTGACACTTTCTAATAATTACCTTGGATCAATTAACTTTTCTGAGTTCTAGTGGCCATGTTCATTAGAATGTGCCGACACACCTGGGCCACTCATAATGCACATCTATGGCTAAGAGCTAAGGAGACAAGGATAAAATGACCAAAAGATCCTCCATTCTACAGTCAATGTGGCTTTTCTTTGCTAAAGCCTATGAACACATTCATATAGTGAACTGCCAAAGAGGAAATCTCCTCTTAGCAACATAGGTCAGCAACTTCTGTGCAACAGAATTGTCTTAGTCACCTAGGGCATTTGAATTTAAGTGACCTGCTCATGGTCACTGAGTCCAAGGTGGAACTTGAATCCAAGTGTCCCTCACTCCAAGGGCATTCTTCTAACTACTACACCAACGTGCCCCTTTCTATAACATGTGCCCACGTTAAGTATGAGACAAAAGAAGATTCCTCAATCAATTAACCCATTAATCAGCAAACATTTGCTAAGTGTTTACCATGCCTCAGGCACTGTGCTAAGTTTTAGGGATACAAAGAAAGGCAAAAACCAGAAAGGAATTATCCTATGTGATGAGGAAAGGAGCATTTTCACCTGAGCAACCAAGGTAGCATCTTTAGCTGTCCTTGAAATATTCCTTTCTGTTTAATGATTAATGAATGAAAAAGCATTCATGAAATGATTACTGTGTGTTAGGCACTGTGCTTGGTGTTGGAAATAGAAATCAAAAGCAAACTAATCTCTACTCCCAGAGAGCTTAGGTTCTAAGTAGGGGACGTAACACAAAAAGCTGAGTTGTAAAAGGTCAAGGAGAGAGTAAAGAGGATATGGTTTGGAGGTGATGCCTGGGCATTCCAATGTCTTCAGTATTCTCTATTGTGAAATGCTACTGTCTATATGGCAGTAGGGACTCCCCATCACTGCAGGTTGCTAAGCAAAGACTGAACAGCTACCTGTGAGGCCTTTTATAAAAGGGATTCCTGCTCAGGTGTGGCTTAGACTAGGTGCTCTCCAAGGTCTGTGCCAGTTCTGATCATCTATGATCAAATTCACTTCAACAAGCATTCATTAAAAGTCCACTATGCCCAAAGAATTTTGGTAGGAGCTAGGAATAATAAAATTAAAACATCAAGCAGTCTCTCTTCAAGGACCTTATTTTCTTCTGGAAGTCACAGTGGAGCCACTAGGACCTGAGTTCAAATTCCAGACTTGTCCTTTACCAATAGTATTGCCTTGGGAAACCTTCATAGAGGATAGATACAGCATTGAATCCGGATTCAGAAAAACCTATGTTCAAATCCTGTCTCAGATTCTTACTAACTGTGTGATCCTGGGCAAGTCATTTAACTTTGATGGGTCCCAGTTTCCTCATTTATAAAAAGGACTAGACAACCTCTAAGCTGCAATCTTGTGTGCACAAAGTGAGTGCAAATTAACAGGGCAAATATCAGAAGAAATAAGTAAATACAAGATATATAAGAGAAAACACTAAGGACCAAGGGGATCTGGAAGAGCTGTACAGGAGATAATATCTGACTATGTGTCTTGAGAGAATTTTAAGATTTTTATCAGAGGAGGGATTTGAACCCAGGTCGGACCCCAGGGCCTGCAGTCTTTGCATAATAGCATGCTGCTGATAAAGAACCCATAAGTCTGTGTTCTTCTTCCATCAAACAGATCATACCTTCTTCATCTTTTAGCTATAGATGTTTTAATAAACTGCTGAGACAAAAAAAAAAAATAGCATTGCCTAGTGGTCAACCCTTTGTCTATGAGCCTTTCTGAATACAGTCAGGATGGTCATAGATTTGGACTTGGCAGGGACCTAAGAGGTCGTCTAACCAACCCCTTCACTTTACAAAAGAGGAAACTGATTCCTAGCAAGGTTAAGTAACTTTCCCAAGGTAACCTAGGTATTTAGGAGCAGAGCTGGTTTGAACCCAATCCCTCTGACTATAAATAACATCATCTGCTCCACTACAGCACTCATGACCAGGACTGTTCTTGAAGTTCTTGAAGTTTGTTAAGTGGACCACAGCTTAAATTCCACTGAAACAGCTTTCAAGAGTATAGGAGTGCCTCCACCCCTTGAAGAAGCATCAGAGGAGGAGGAAGAAGAGAATGAGGAGGAGGAAGTCACCAGGGACTCCTTGAGAGAGCTGATTGATTTTACAAACTGGTAAATAAAACCATTCTCTTTTCAGCATCACTGGGAACCTAGGTGTGAGCTCTGCCTCTTGGGAAAGTGCTAATTTCCCTACCAGGTGTCCTTGGCTGCAGATGATACAGGCATCAACACTGGGTGGCTATCATCCAACATCAAACGACAGGTCAAAAATAGCTATGCAAACTCCTGGTTCCTCTCCTTCTTCCCTGTCTAACCATCTAGTGCAAACCTCCCTGAATCCACGCCCAGGAGCTGCTAAGTTAAAAAGCAGGCTTCACTCAGCTTTTGTTTTCAAGTCCAGCTAAATGAAGTATTAACTTCTAAGCATCAGATGGATGGTTTAATTGAAGAATACCCAATGAAAGCAGCTGTTGTAGTGGTAAGAGTGTTGGATTTAGATTTGAAAGATCAGGTTTTGCCACTTTCTACCTGTGTGACCTTGCATAAGTCTTTTTTGGCCTCAGTTTCTCCATCTGAATAATGAAGGGTATGAATTACTTGTAGATAATCACTTCCTACATTCTGTGGGAGTGAGAAAATGGTATGGCTTTCTGGAAAAAACAGAATCCTAAATTTCATTTGTTGACAAATACTACTCTGGCATCTTGTGATCTTCCTTGCCCACTTTGTAAACTTTAGATTTTCAGGATATCCGATAGGAATCTCCTTCCTACTGGGTTCCCTCAGACACCTTTTAGCTTTATAACCTCAGACAAGTGATTTAACTTCTTTCAGTCTCAGTTTCCTCATCGATAGAATCCAGATAATAATAATAACAAATGAGACCAATCAATCAAAGACCAAGCATTTATTAACTGTTATGAGCAGGCCCTGTGCTAAGCACTGGAGATACAAAGAAAGACAAAAACAGTCTCTACCCTCAAGGAGACAGCATATAGAAATCAGAACTTGAAAGACAAATGCAAAGAAAATGAAGCATACACAGAGAGAATGGCCTAATTTGCAAATATTAAAGCACCAGGAAATGTAGGTGGTTGCTATTATTGTTCTTTTTAATGAAACTCAGAATCATCAGACCTCAGAACTGAAAGACACTGGAAATCATTTGGTTGATGACCTATAGAATCACCTCAATGGCATCCCTAACAAAATGCCATCCAATTTCCTCCTAAACAATTTCAGTGATGGGAAGCTCCGATCTTAGAAGGTGATCCCATTCCACTGGGGGTAGCTCCGATTTTTTAGAAGTTTTCAAGCTAAAGTCTGTCTCTCCAAAACTTCCACCCACCCTCCCAGTCCTATTTTCCAAACCAAATGAAAAAAGTTTAATCCCTTTTCCATGCGAAATCCCTTCAAAGATCTGAAAACTGCCATCATCCCCACCCCCATAATCATGTCTTCTCTTCTTCAAGCTAAACATATCTAGCTCTTTCAGCCTGCCTTCAGCTGGCATGTTGTTTTATTTTTTTTTAATGTTGGCTAAGGTTTCAATAATAGCATAACATATCTCAATTTCCACTGTGGACAGGAAAGGTGTCATACTACAATACCATCATAATATGATCATCTACCTCCAAAGTGAACACTTTAAAGATAAGTCCCCTACTTCAAAGAACAGTCATCCCATTTTTTCATTTTACTTTTTTTAATTAACAAAAAATCTGTTTTTCCCTCTCCCACTTCCCTCGTAAAAAAAATCAAAACCCTCATGACAAAAACAAATTGGCCATCTCCAAAAATATATCCCTTTCTGCATGTTGAGTCCATCATCACCCTATTAGGAAATAGCTAGTATACTTGATTCAGAATTATGGTTCATCTTTCAAATCTATTTGTCTTTAAAGTGTTGTTATTACATGATTTGTTTTCCTGTTTCTACTCACTTCAGGCTCCATCAATTCATTCTTCTCAGGTTGTTGCTTTTTTTTTCTAAAACTGTCCCTTTTGTCATTTATTTACAAAAATGCAAGCTCATTCCATTTTTGCTCATCATCTCTTGTTCTAGTCGGGGGATGAAAAGTGAAAGAGGTGGAACCTGAGCTAGACATGAACTGTATTCTCTTTCCTTAAACATGGGGTTGTGATGCTTTCAATATGTTACCCACAAAGGCAATTAGGAGTCTTTCTGCTCTGGAGAATTTCAAGATTAGAATAAACAGCAAAAGCTCTTTTTGTGGTGGCAAAGGATTGGTCCCTCAACTGGGGAATGGCTGAACAAGTTGTGATATGTGTGTGTAACAGAATACTACTGTATTGTATTGTATGACAAACAGACAGATTTCAGAAAAATCTGGAAAGACTTATATGAACTGATAGTGAGTGAAATAAACAGAACCAAGAAAACATTGTATACAATAACAACAACACTATGTGAGGATCATCTATGATTGACTCAGCTTTTCTCAACAACACAATAGTCCAAAAAAAATTCCAAGACTCATGATGGAAAATGCTATCTAAATCCAGAGAAAGAACTATGGAGTCTGAATGCAGATTGAAGCACACTATTTTGACTTTTTTTTAAAATTTTTTCTTTTGTAGCTTTTCCCTTTTGATTTGTTTCTTTTATTACAACATGACTAACGTGGAAATACATTAACATCATTGCACATGTATAACCTATAGGAGATTGCTTTACATCTTGAGGAAGAAGGGATGAGAGGAAGAAAAAAATTGGAACTCAAAATCTTATTTAAAATGAATGTTGAAAACTACCTTCACGTGTAATTGGAAAAAATAAAATACTATTTATCAAAAAAAAAATAAGAATGAAAAAAAATAAACAGCAATCTGAACAGTTTCAATAACAGTTTCAGTATAACTTAGCTGGAAAATGATGAACAATAAAATAAACACTGCAGATCTTTTCCACTCTTGCAATCCTACAACTAGAACATTTCAACATTGGTTTTGTCATGTTTTCTAATCTGCCTTACATTTCTCACAAAACAAAGTGAAGATAGCTAGAGAGGGCCTCAAGAAGATTTAATTTCTCCTTTAGAAATTGATGAAGGGAAAACTGAAAGAGGCATCTAGGATAGCTCCTGGAACTTCCGGAAATGGAGACCAATAAAAGGCTTTTCCTTAAAGCAGGAATATGGACTTGATAATGGTATATTATCTGAAGCAGAAGGAAGGAAGTGTGTGGTCATCATTTTCCTTGAGCTAATTAGCACTTTTACCCATAATTTAGACTTGACCTCAATTTAATCCTTTGCCTGGTCCTAGATGAACTGTACAATCCCCAAGGGCTCATAGATCATAGAATTTAAAGCTGGAAAAATACCGTCTAGTCCAACTCATTTATTTTACAGAGGAAGAGGATAAGGACCATAGAAGTAAAATGATTTACTCAAGGTTGCCATAAGCCCCAGAGCTCAGATTCAAACTGAGTTTCTCTAATTACAAATCTAGAGCAATTTCCACTATAAACATGCCAAGCATTTAAACATCTGAGGAGGTCTGGGTGATTGTAACAGCAACTACACTGGCATACCCAAGATGGCTGCTAGCACAGGTTCTTAGATCTGCTTTACTAGGAAAGATACCTGTGGAAGGGGTCAACAATCTTTTTTTTAATTACATTCATTATCAGGGGAAAAGTCAGCACCCTAAACTTCAGAGAAAATACAAACAGAGAAATAAAGACCAACAAATAGGGCTTCTAACTGTCTGAGAAATTAGCACAGACCAATAGACAGTTCCAACTGTCTGACCAAGGTAACACATACATAGTTGAGAGAGACAGAGAGAGAGAGACAGAGACAGAGAGAGAGACAGAGACAGAGAGAAGCACCAACATCCAGGTTTTTCAAAGCCAGGGAGGCTCCTTAATAGCTACCCAGAGTTTTATCTGGTCAAATTACAAGAACACTCTTCCAGTGAGTGAGCTCCAAAGCAAAACGCTAACCTCAGAGTTAGAGCCAGAAGGCAATCACAACTCTCGTGACTCCATGCCTAATTAAAAATTAGTAAAAGGTGTGAAAGTCTTCCTACAAGTAAGCCTCCCCTAAGCAAGCTTCCCTTAAAGAGCTCCACATGAGACCTATTAATGATGGAGATCTTAAGTCCCATTAACACTACAGTGATGAACAGTGATGGTAAGATCAGACTGAATAGTACTTTAGCATGAAGATTTTTAAGTGACTTACTCATCACCTCTACAATGACTGTGCCCCAACTAAGCATGAAGATGATGAGTATGAATGGAATGAGTTGTTCTTTGGAGAAGGGAACAACCCTTCCTTCGAGGTATTCAAGCAAAAGGTAGATAGCCATAGTTTCATAACATTTAGGATGAGAAGAGACCTCAGGCTAACCTATCCATTTTACAAATTGAGAAAGTAAGGCCAGATTAAAGGCAATAACTTGCCTAAGGTCATAGTATATATCAGGAGGGACTCACATCCCAGGACTCTTGCCCCCAAGTCCCATAACTCCTTCTACTACATATGCCTGCCTCTAACAGACGTGGTAGAAATCTCACACCAAAGAAATTTGCTAACATAGCAGAAAAGAAAAATGAGAAATGTTGGAGGGGATGTGAAAAATAGGTACATAAATGTACTGTTGGTGGACTTGTGAACCACTCCCACCATTCTGGAGAACAATTTGGAGCTATGCCTAACAGGCTATAAAACTGTTCATGCCCTTTGGCCCAGCAATACCCCTACTAGGTCTATATCCCAAAGAGAGCAAAGAAGAAAAAAAGAACCTATATGTACAAAATAAGAATTGAAAATTAAGGCATGATAGAGTACTGCTCAAAGAACTGAGTTGACCTCAGTGACCTCTGAGGTGTCTTCCAACTCTCTGGTTGTAAGAGAGTTGGGGCAGATGGGCACAAATGTGAAGGAAAGGTACACCTGGGAACCAGCTATCCCTCCATGTCTTCTAGACAAGGTCAAAGAAGCCTTGATGGACCTTGCCCACAGCAATTGTTCAAAATAGATTATTGGTTTCTGATGGACAACATACCTAGGGTTATCATTGATTTCCACTGACAATGGCATGGATGCCATGTCAGGTACTGGTTATATAATACCTGTGTGACCTTAGGTAAGGATGCCACATAAAGCATACCAAGGAATACCCTAAGAACCGTTACCCATCATCGTGGTTTTAAATAAGTAGTCAGCATTTTTCAGACAAGGCACAACCAGCCATCCACTTACCCTCCTCCTGAATGATGAGACTGCAATCCACTCTCAATACTAATATGGACAGAGAATATGAGGGGAGGGGGAGGAAACAGTAGGAGTAAACCATGTTCATTAATTTTCTCCTTTCTCAGACTGGCATTCAAAGCCTCTACCACTGGACCCAACCTGCCTTTCTAATCTTATCTCCAACTAGGAGCCTGCATGAACCCTCTACTTTGATCAGATAGCCCCTCGTTATCTCCTCAATATGCCACATTACTCCTAACTTGGCTGGGAGACAGAAAAATGGATTCAGCCAATTTTAAGTAATTAGAGCTGGAGGTTTCCAAATATATTTGGGGAATTGTGAATAATAATTCTATCATTCATCTCTCCTGTCAAGAATTTCCTTATTTCTCCCTTCCATCTATGTCGATTAGAACCATCCATTGCTCACTACAAGCTCTACCTCCTCCTAGAAGTCCTCCCTGCTTTCACTCAACATTCCGAATACTTTCCTGTCTATAGCACCTATAGAGTCCTAGACGCAGAGCCAGCAGGAACCTGAGGGGCCATGTAGCCTAACTCCCTCATTCTGAAGAGGAAAAAACTTGAAGGGGGTGGGAGTGATGTTTCCCAAGATCACACAAGTATCATATAATCAGTGCCTAAGAACGATATGAATGGTAGCTGTTGTTAGGGGAAGGGATTGGAATGAGTACTTATTAACGAGTACCAGAGTACTGGATAAGCAGTTTAGAAATGGTATCTCATCTGATCCTCGAAACAACCCTGGAAGATAAGCAGTCAGCTTTCTTTAGCCAAAACCCAATAAATGAGGCAAAGTTTAAGTGACTTGCCAAGAGTCCCATAGTTTGTAAGTGCCTGAGGCTGCATTTGAACTCAGCTCTTCCTGACTGCAGGCCCAGAACTCTATTTACTGAGCCACCTCACCATCATTCAACAAGGCGCTACTATACCTACTGTGAGCAAGGCATTGTGCTAGGCACAGGGATGCAAATAAAAACCATCCTTGCCTTTAAGTGACTTATGTTCTACTGAGAGGAAACAAAATACACACACACAAAACGAAAAATAATACAAATTAACTTCAAGGGATGAGAGGGAGAGATCACTGACCACTGGGGAGAATGAGAGGCTCTGGAACGGCTTCCTGAAGGAGAAGGCTGCGGTGCATTGAGCCTTGAAAGGACCTAGGAATTCCCAGGGGTAGAGATGAGAAGGGAGGGCGTTTCAGGCATGAGAGACATCCTGGGCAAAAGCACAGAGATTTAAAAAGATGTCCTACAGACATCAAATGGGCCATTTGGGCAGTAAAGTGCACGAAGAGGAATGATATGGCAAGACAGGCTGGGTTTTTTAAGTGGCAAAGAACCAAGACAAAGTAGGCATTGATGGAGAACAGTTCAGTCATTCAGTTGTGTCCAATTTTGTGACCTTGTAGAGCATACTGCCCATGAGGTTTTCTTGGCAAAGATACTGGAGTGGTTTGCCATTTCTTTCTCAACTGAATGAAAGCAAGTGACCTGTCCAGGGTCATACACCAGTAAATGTCTGAGGCCAGATTTGAACTCAGATCTTCCTGACTCCAGGCCTAATACTCTTCACTGAGGTATTCAGCTGCCCCCTGATGGATTAGGCACAGCTAAAAAAAAAATTGTATGCTGAAGAGAGAGACAAGAGATTGGCAGCTAAGCAGAGCAGTGGCTAAATGAATGCAGATAAGGATTTGTAGGGTTTCAATCAAATTGAGATGTTACACTTTTACAAAAAATGTGATTACCCTACAAAATACAAAATACACAAAACAAACAGGTAGCTAAACAATTTGGTGAAATCAAACAAGTCATAAATGCCTTTCTCTTTCCTTGGATTAGGGTACTGTGGCTATGAATGTTGCATAGAATGTTAGAACATGTAGCTGTAATGGCATGGCTTAACTGCTTCTCTTTGTTACGTGGGACGGCTCACTCATTGGAGGATGGGGAGAAGATGCTGCAAAATGGCTGATGTGAAAACAAAAGACATCAATAAAACTTCAAGAAAAAAAATTGTAGCACATTAATATAATGGAATAATTACTATACCTTCAGAAACATTAGAGAAGAACAGGAACGTTTCTATGAACTAATTCAGAGTGAAGTAAGCGGAACCAGAAAACGACATATAAAATAACTCCAACAATGAAAAGGGAAACAAGAGACACAAAAAGGAAATCGGGTACTACGAAATCATGATGAGCAAGCTTGACCCAGGAGAAGACTTAAGGAAATACACTTTCCTTCTTTCATTGCAAAGGAAACGGCCTATGGCTGTGGAATATTATGTCACAAATAGAGATTAATGGGTTAGTTTTACTGATTTGTGTTTCTCTCTTTATTTTTTTAATCTTTAGTACAAAAGATGGCTGTGGGGGAGGGGAGGGATAAATATTCAGAAATTTAATGTGATATAAAAACAAAAGCATCAGTAAAAATGAGTTGTGTTGTTGTTACTGTTATTGCTCTAAGATCATCAGAAACTAAATTATAGAGAGATATAAAAACCAAACAGAGGAGTTTGTCTCAGTACACTAAATCCTAGAGACAATAGGGAGTCCTGGAAGCTTCTTGAACAAGAGAATCACTGAGTGGAGGATAGATAAGAAAGGGGGGAGACTGGAAGCAAGGAACATTACACGGCTCCAGGCAGGAGTGATGCGTTCATGGGATTTGAACTTGGGGCTTCAGGGTCAGTGCTCTTACCACCACACCATTGCCCACTCCCCGTAGTGGCCAAGGACACGTCCCAGCCCAGCGGCTCTCTGTTTTTCCATTTGGTGCAGGCCGATAGCTTTGCCCTACATCTTGGGAGACAGTGAATAATTCTCCCTTTGTTTGCCAAGGCTGTTGCCTTCCCCATATTTATAGACCCTGCTCGTGTCCCTGCCGAGTCTCTTCTTCAGCCTCTATTAAATTTAGCTCCTTTGTCTGCTCCCCTAGCCTTATCTGCTGCTCCCTGCATGGCTTTCCTTTCCCTGCTTTGTTTTCACTCTGCATCTTCATTCTCTGCTGAGCCCTGCACAATCCATCCAAGTGGGAGGGAGGTTCTCCTGACGCTGCTATAGAATGTCCCCTTCTGTGCTCCTAATCTTCTCTTAAGAACCGAAAGGAACTTTCCTCACTCCCATAGCCCTTTGCTGACCCTCTCTTTTAGGATCTCTCTTAGGATCATTGAGCCATGGCTCTATGGAGGACCTCAGACTCCGCCTAGTTCAATACCCTCATTATACAGAGGAGGAAACTGAGGCCAAGGCAAATGCTGTTATTATCCCCACTTTATAGTTGAAGAAACTGAGACTAGCGTGGTCAAGTGACTTGCCAGTGACACATAGTAAGTGTGGAGCTGGGTGCTGCAGTGGATAGAGGACTGGACCTGGAGTCAGGAAGACTCATCTTCCCAAATTCAAATCTGGCCGCAGACACTTCCTAGCTTTGTGACCCTGGGCAAGTCACTTAACCCTGTCTGCTTCAGTGTCTTCATCTGTCAAATGAGCTGGGGAAGGAAATGGCAAAGCACTTTAGTACTTTTACCCAAAAAAAAAAAACCAAATGAGGTCAAGAAAAGTCACAACTGAAATGACTCGACTAAAACAACAATTTCCTGCCTCCAGGTCCAGCACCCTGTGCTCTGCTCTGCTCTGTGCCAGGCATTTTACTAAGCCCTGTGCTTAGCAGTAGCACTTTAAGATTTGCAAAGCAAATCACACATGTCGTCTCATTTTAGCTTCATAACAACCCTGTGAAGTCAGTGTTGTTAATACCCCCATTTTACAAATAAGAAAAACTGAGACTGAAGGAGATTAAATGACTTGCTCACAGTCACATAGCTAGGAGGTATCTGAGACAGGATTTGAACTCAGGTCTTCTTGACTCCAGATTCAGAGCTCTATTGACCCTACTCCCCTGGTAATGAGGATCAGAGATGGAATTTGCATCCCAAGTCTTCTGACTGCAAAACCAGTGTCCTTTAAATGGTACCACACTGACTCCTCTCTTCAATTCCCTGGGAGCCTAGTGTTTTTGCATACTTATCTCATTAGATTGCAAATTATTTGCCAGCAGACCCTGGCATCCTATTTTTGCGTCCTCAGCGCCCAGCATAGAACTTTGCAAATAGTAAACATTTAATAAGGACTTGTTTTGGACAGTTTCTGATTATGTAGTCTAACCACCTCATGCTACAGAAAAGACGCTGAGAGGAAGTTACTTTCTCCAAGATAACACAGAGCTAATTGCACACCCACAAACAGAAACAATGTCTCTCTTAAACTCTGGCTCTTCCTCCTAGTCACAGAGCTTTGACCAATCTTGTGTTTGGCAAACAGTAAGCGTTTGATAAATCCTTTGTCTAATCTATTCCTTGAAAGAGAAATTGACTGTGACCAATTTCCAAATGAAAGTGAGGCTAAATGCATCCTAGTCTTGTCAAGCTAAAAGCCTTTTATTTAGCCTTTGGCTTCATCCCACCTTCCCTAGTCAGCATCTCCCAGCCTGGGCTTTCTCTCCTTTCCCCAATTCCTATTGAGCTTTGTCAGCTCCTGTTCCTTTTCTTCCAAATAGCTTCTTTTGTTCCTGATGTTACCAAAGTCAGTATCCCAAACTTGATCCCCTGTTCTCTCTCATGATCTCACTGTCCTCTGGGGTCCCTTCTGGACTTAGAAGAAGGTCAGAACTCACAATAATCCATTATCTATGTGCTTTCCATTCTGTGCCTTCCCCTCTTTGGATATAGCTTCCAACTCTCAGATCACACCCTTGCCTTGTCTGGATTCCATCCTCTTTCTTTTTTGCTTGAAGCCACCACAAGTGAGAGGAAAGAAAGTGAGAGAAGGGGAAGTTGTCTTATCCACTCACTAGACCACAAGCTCTCTGCCAATGGGCTAGGAATGAGTCTTCCCTAAATTCTTACCGAGTATCTAGGCGCTTAGTTCCTCTAGTTTGGATTAAATTGAGTGACTACCCAAGGCAAAATGAAGAGAAAGAATTGATGTTTTAAACAATCAGCCTGACTGGGCAAATAAAATACTGACTGGTATTTATATAATACAACATACTTTTCTCACCTATATATTGTCATCTCCCTTTCATAGATGAAGACCCTGATGCTCAGCGAGGTTACGTGATTTGCCAAGATCTTAGTTCAGGGAGAAGCAGGCCTTCAGAGGGAAGAGTCTTTCTTCTAAACAATATTCTTCATACAACACAGGTGGAGATAAAGACAGAAAGACAAAGGGACAGCAACAAATCAAGAGACAAAGACACACACACATACACACACACACAAAGAGGCATAGACAGAAAGTCTGAGAAAAAGAGATAAAGAGACAGTGACAGAGATACAGACAAGAATGTCAGAGACAGAGTGGAGACAGAGACCCAGAAAGAGTTGTAAGACCCTGGTTAAGTGCCCCTGACTTTCTCCTTGGCTCGGCCCATCTTGAGATTGGCCCCTGTCCATGAGGTGCTGTACAGATCCACAGTCAGTAGTAATTTCTGGCCTTGGAGTCCCACAGCACTGGCCCACAGTAATTCTGTTACCTCTAATTTATCTTGAGTGTGTGTGTGTGTGTATACACACATATGTATGTATGTATGTATGTATGTATATACACACATATACATATATACATACATATATGTATATGTACGTATGTGTGTGTACACATATATGTGTGTGCATACATATATACACCCATATATACATACAGACATATACACACACATATACACACACACATACATATATACATTATTTGCTCATAGTGTTTGCATATTGTCTCTATTATCAGTCGGTGAGTTCCTTGAGCACAGGGACTGTCTTTTGCCTTTCTTTGTATCCTGAGAGGTTAGCGCAGTGTCTGGCACTTAGTAGATGCTTAATAGACATGCATAAAGCAACAAGGAGAACACCAGCATAAAAGCTTTTGGTATTTTAGGCGTGCTTTGGGAATCATCACCAAGGTCGGCTGTTCTCACTCCATCTCTACAAAAAAAAAAAACACAAAAGCTTCTTTCAAAATTTCCCCCTTTGATCCTCTACACAGCTCAGTCTTCAGAGTCACAGAATAATGAGGTCAGTTCTGGCTTCTGAGATCCTTGTCCAAGAAACAGTGGCTGCTCCTGCTGCCAAAGATGCTCCAGGCTCCCAAGGTTCTAGAAGAATATAATCTTCCCCATCCCTACCTCTAGAGCACCCTAGAGTTCAATCCACAGTACAGTGGGATTCCCTGCTCCTAGGGGTGCCAGTACATGGGCATCATGCCTAGAACTCTCATTCTAGCTCTTCCCCAAGTTACTGACCAGCCTTCAACAAGTTCCTTCGCTTTGCTGGGTCTCAGTTATTTTACAAAGTCAGAGATTTAGGTAATATAATCTTTCTTTCCTTCTAGTTCTGACTTTCCATGTTCTAAGGCCACTTATGTGTTCTAAGGTCCCTCCTGGCTCTGATATTTTGTGTTCTAAGGTCCCTCCCGGTTCTAACACACTATACTTGTCTAAAGTGCTTCTACAAAATCCCTAAGCTTTGCAAGGCAGTGCCCAGCTGGGTGTTATACATAAGCATAGCACAAGGGGGCAGTGTGGTCCCACACTGTATTTCTTTTTTCATTCAAAAGTCTACCTGGCAATGGGAAAATTACCTTAAAAGTACAAAAAAATCAAAAGAGATGGGCTACTGTTCCAGGGGAATTTTCCAGGATAGCTGGATTTCCCCGGGACTCCAAGGCCAGAAATTACTACTGAATATGGCTCTGTACAACACCTCATGAACAGGGGCCAATCTCAAGATGGGCCGAGCCAAGGAGAAAGTCAGGGGCACTTAACCAGGGTCCTACAACTCTTTCTGGGTCTCTGTCTCCACTCTGTCTCTGACATTCTTGTCTGTATCTCTGTCACTGTCTCTTTATCTCTTTTTCTCAGACTTTCTGTCTATGCCTCTTTGTGTGTGTGTGTATGTGTGAGTGTCTTCATCTCTCAATTTGTTGCTGTCCCTTTGTCTTTCTGTCTTTATCTCTTTCTTTCTCTGCCTCTGTCTCTCTGTCTGTCTCCACCTCTTTTTCTGTATCTCTCCAACTCTCTGGGAAGGAATGGGGAAAGATTCATGGAGGAGGTGGTCCCTGAGTTGGAATTCAAAGGAAGGGAGAGACTTCAACAGCCAAAAATAAATAGGAAGTGGAGAATTAACTCAATACATGGGGGATGATCCAAAAAGGATAGTGACGAGTTCATGGTCTTCTAGTCCAATGCCCAAACTGAAGACCAGAATGGGAAGTGACTTGCCCAAGGACACATGAGGAGAAAATGGTAGAGCAGATATTTAAATCCATATACTCTGACTTTAAATCCAGCACACAACCCATAGTACTATGGTGCCACTTGAGGATGAGCTAAAGATGTATAAACTGATGAACAGAAGACTTAGGAGGATATCATCATTGTTTGGAAGGCTGTCATGAAAGAATTTAACTTGTCCTGTTTGACCCCAAGGGGGAGAGTTAGAGGTAAAAGGTAAGGTTGCAAAGAGACAAAGCATTAAAAAAAAAAAAAACCTTCCTCACAATAAGAGCTATGACAACATGGAATAACCACCTTTGGGCAGCATTATACGTTCCCTCCCTCATTGGGCATCTTCACAAAAAAAAATGGGTGCCTGTTGTTAAATATTTTTTTCACAAATGAGTGTAAAAAGGAAGGACCCTGGGCTAGGAACCGGGCCCTGAGTTTACAGACAGGCAAGTTAATTCAAGAGACAACTGCTGAGTTCATATGATATTCAGGACCCCATCTCAGGCATTGTAGAGGGCACCAATATAAATGAAACATGGTCTCTGCCCTCAAAGATTTTATAATCTGCTATCCTCCTTCAAAGTAATGTTGTAGACTAGCTCAAAATTCAATAACCACCACTAGATGGCTGCAAGAAGAAACTTTGGTAGCTTGCATCAATCCCTACTTCTCTTCAATCCCAATCTCTCTTCTTATCTTTTGACATCCCTCCTTTAATGGCCCCCTTATTCTCCGTGGCCATCCACTCCCTCTTATCGGAGAACTCTCTTGCTTCCTATTAGCAGGCTTCTCTCTTTCATCTTTTGAATGTCTTTATCTGACTCTCTTCCCACTATATCTGCTGGTCCATATCTTCTCCCTCTCCTGTCTCTCTTCTGCAGTGCCTATTATCAGCCCTCTTCCCACTCCATCATTCCCCTTATCCATCCATCTCTGTGCCACACACATGCACTGTTTTTTTCTTTTTCTTCCATAAAAGGCCAAAATAAACATCAGTAAGCCTGGAGATGAGGAATCCAAGGTGACTGGCTGACTGACTGGCAGGGCCTTGAAATGGGGTAAGAAGCCTGAGAGCAGAGCCCATGACATCATCACTAAGGCCCCTTCCATCTCAAAACTCAACAGCTTTATGACTTCCATGCCAGGCAACCCCGGTCCTGAACAACCTGACCTTCACTATCCATGGCATCTTCAGGAAGTAAAGATGGCTTTATCAGAATACCAGTGTGCTTAGAGTGAAAGGAAGCAGGATAAGCTAGTCCAACCTCTTCTTTTCACAGATGAAAAAACCGATGACCACATAGGGCAGGGGACTTAGGATCATAGGATGTCAGAGCTGGAAGGGATCCTGGAGTTCATCTAACCCCTGAAATATTTCACAGATGAAAAAACTGAGGACTACACAGGGCAAGGGACTTAGGATCACAGGATATTGGAGTTAGAAGGGACCTTGGAGTTCATTTAACCCAACCCCCTCATTTTGCAGGGGAGGAAACAGATGTTCCCACCAGCCCAGCTTTATAGAGCTGATTATAAACAGAGGGTTACTCCAGGCTAGAATTCCCTTTGACTTCAAGCCCAGTGTTCTTTCTACTACACCATGTCTCTTCCCTAGTCTTGTTGGGAATCTTGGTGGAGGATTGTTTCATGATGCCGCTGGATTAAAAGGCCTCTGGGATCCCTTCCACTTGAGGTTGTCTAAGTCCCAGTTGACTTCCTGGGGCATGGAAGCCTTAGGCATGATATATTTCTAAGCCTCATGTGTGGTTTGATGAGATGCCTAGATTTGGAATCTGTAGCAGTCATGATGACTGGACTTCAATCTCACTGGAAATCTCTTTTCTGGTTTTCCCACTGAGTTTGCTGAGAGGGGCTGTCTTCCTAGACTCAAGCCTACTCCACCGAACAACAGTTTGGAAGAGGACAGCTGCCTTCTGCATAAAACTGATTCCCAGAAGCCATGAGTGGTCAGAGCAGCCACCCCTCCCTTCAGGTCCACCCACCCAACCAACCCCCCAGCCACAACAGCTGTTTTGTTGGTGTGAAACCAATAGAGGCTAGCCTCTGAACCATAAAAATTTCATTTTGGAAGAACATTGTAAATGTCTGAGTCGTCTCTCAGACTTCTGAGTGCACCCTAAAACATCTCCTATCCTTGAATTTTAGCGAATTCTCTTGAACCGTTAGGTGCTTTGACAAAATTCTGATTTTTGTGATATATTGGGTTGGATTAAAATCTCTAAAACCAGGGCAATAGGGAAAATACAATGTTGAGAAGATACAACCTGACCCACCTACCTAACACTACCACTATCACTAAGGTATCCAGTTACATTTAAAGTAGAATAAATCTTATGATTATAGAATATTAGATCTACAAGGGACCTTAGAACATACAACCTAGACCATAGAATACCAGCGCCAAATGGAACATAAATATGTGTGTGTGTTTGTGTGTGTGTGTGTGTGTGTGTGTGTGTGTACAGAATATAAAATGTCAGACCTAGAAGAGACCATAGAACAAAAAAGAAATGCAGGGGCAGCACCGGCCCTGGAGTCAGGAGGACCTGAGTTCAAATACAGACTCAGACACTTAACACTTACTAGCCATGTGACCTTGGGCAAATCACTTAACCCCAGTTGCCCTACCTTATCCCCTCCAAAAAGCAAAAAAAAAAAAAAAAAAGGAATGTAGAATATTAGATGTGGAAAGAATCTTAGAATGTTCAAATATTCAACCTAGAACATAGACTGTCAGAGCCGGGAGAATGCTTAGAACATAATGTAAAATATGAGAGTTTTGAGGAAACTTGAACATCCAACCAAAAACAAAATGTCAGAGCTGGAGGATCCTTAAAGCATAGAATGTCAGAGCTGTAAAAGACTTCAGAACATACAACCTAAAACGTAGAATGTCAGAGATGGAGATATCTTAAATGTAGAACACAGAATGTCAGAGCTATAAGGAGCCTTAGAAAATAGAAAATTAAAATCAGAATTCAAGAGATCCAAGACCTCATCATACAGAGGAGAAAACTAAAACCCAGATCATGGAAGCACATGAAAAATGTGTGCACTGGACCCTGGGAGATCAGCTCCTTCCTCTCCCAATGCAATTGTAAATAAATTCAGACTCTTCTCTACCTCTCACACACATATTTTTTGCCTCAGGTTTAAAAAAAATAACTAATTACAACTCTGCTGATCACTAAGTCACATTATGAGTTCATCAAGAATGGATATGGAAAGAGAAGTTTCATTTCCTTTGTGGACAGGGGTATTAGACTGGTAGATCAGCTGACTGCTGAAGGCATGGTTTTCCTGGATTTTATCAAAAAAATCAACAAAGTCTCTCTTGTACAAGACAAAAAAAGTTTACTAGACAATGACTGTAGGTTGCAATGGGCACAAAGAGTATTCAATGAGTAAATTTCGACTTGGAGGGAAGTCTCTAGTGGAGAGCTCTAGGGATCTGCTTTTGGATTGGGGTTAACATCTGGATGAAGAATGATGGAACTCCTGAGATTTTTCAGATATAGCTTTGAAAATCTGGAGCTAGAAGGAACATTAGGGGTCGCCTATTATGGATGAGAAAATGATTAGGTCAATGACTTGCCCAGTAGCAGAGCTGGGAATCTGAACTCAGGTCTCATGGCTCCACTTTCAGAAGATCAGTTCAGAGCTCCTTCCATTACACCCCATTTCTCACACTTTGGATGTCAGAATCAGAATCTAACAAGTTGTTCAACATGCTAGGACAATAGGCCTATAATAAAAAAAAAGAAAGAAAGAAAAAGAAAAGAAAAAAGAAAACGATTCATAAGTATAAATACAGAGTTCAACATTTACACTAAAAATTACATCCAAAAAATAAATTTTACAAGTGGTAGAGTCGTGTTTGGATATTTATGTGAGCACTTATATGAAAGGATGTGAGTCTTGGTAGACCTCAAGCTCAATGTGGGTCAACAGGGTGATAAGGTTCCAAAGAGTTATAGAGTGACCAGATGAAGGAAGATCTTGCCACTTTGTTTTTTGGTTGAACTATGCCTGGAGTCACATTTTAAGAAGGAAATTGGCATGCTGGTGACGATCCAGAAAAAGGAAACTAGGCTAGTGAAGGGGATATTCCATACAAGGATTGAGCTGAAGGTACTGGGCATGTTTCACCAGGAGAAGAGAAGACTCAGGGTTAGGGGTGGAGGAATGACAGATGTGTTCAAGTATTTGAAGAGCCGTCATGTGGAGTGGTTGGTGATGGTGGAGGTGGTGGTGGTGGTGGTGGTGGTAAGTCATTTCAGTCATGTCCAACTTTTAATGGCCCAAATTGGGGTTTTCTTGGCAAATATATTGCAAAGGTTTGCAGTTTCCTTCTCTAGTTCCTTTTACAGATGAGGAAACTGAGGTAAAGACTTGACCAGCGTCCTGCAGCTAGCAAGTATCTGAGGCCAGTTTTGAGCTCGGGAAGATGAGTTTTCCTGACTCCAGGCCCAGCATTCTATCCACTGCAGTGCCATCTAGCTGCCCTGTGGGGTGACTAGATTTGTTCCATCAAACCCCAGAAAGCAGAATAAGCAGCAGTAACCAGAAGTCCCTATGTTGGGAAAACTTTTCTAACGCCTAGATCCACCTAAAAATTAGAATGGGTTGTCTCAGGAGGGGATGGGCTCCCCACCTCACTTTAGGTCCTTCAAGTGAATATTAGATGACTACCTGTAGGGGAGTTTATACAAGGCATTTTTAGTCAGTACAGCTTAGACTAGAGGGCATCTGAAATCCCTTTACCTCTGTGATTCTGTGATCCTCCTGAGTCCTCTTTTCAGGGTTAAAAATCCCCAGTTCCTCCAAGCAATCATGGGACAACCAGGTGTCCAGTCCCTTTCCCTTCCTGGTCGTCCTCCTCTGTCTAGCGTCCAGCTTGTCAATGTCCTTCCTAGACTGGGACACCCAGCACTGAATACCCTACCCCCAGTGGAAGGGGAGGATGAAAACAATTTGTTCCAACAGCCAACAAGGCAGCTGAAGCAGACACTGAGAAGTGCTTAGAGCTTGGTCAGACATCACCGAGGTCATTCACTGCATCCCGGGCCATTGCCAATCATCTTGACTTTTGTTTTACTATCGGACTTCATCGACTCTGGAAAAGAGCACGCAGCTGATAACTTTGCGCAACTCTGTCTCCCTTACATCCAATTCACCTGCAAGCCAAGACATCACCTGTGATGTCACTGGTCCTTTGAAAATGAAGGACAAACAACAACAACCCTCCTCTAGAAGTAACCAATGGGGCAGGCTTATCAGCTCCCTGAGGCTGAACAATATGGTTCTGTTAATGCAGCCAAAGACCGCATTAGTATTTTCTACTTCCACCAGACACTGTTGACTCACAATGAGCAAGCCTGCAGTCCACTCAAACCCCAAGGGCTTTTTTCATGCCAACTGTTGTCCAGCCATACCTCCCCCAACCTGATTTGCGCTGTTCATTTTCTTTAACCCAACCACAGGGCTCTACACTTCTCACAGCCGTTTCATCACAATAGGCAGTGCTAATCTTTGCAAACACTGATGCTGTCATCAGACATGTCAGCTGTCCCTCCTTGTTCCATGTGGACTACCAATTTGATAAACATGCCATCTATACCTTCAGTAATAGCCAACATTTATGTAAAGCTTTAAGATTTACAAAGAATGCTACATATATTATTTCACTAAAAACTGACAACAACCATGGGAGGTAGGTATTATTATTATCTCTGTTTGCAGATGAAGAAACCAAGGCAGAGAGGGTTTTAATTTATTTTCCCAAAGTCACATAGCTAGTGTCTGAAACAGGATTTGAACTCAGGTCTTTCTGACTCCAGATTCAACACTCTAGCCACTGTACAATTTGGACCCAGAAGACAAGGAAAGGGTCAAACTTCTGCTTTGTCATATTTTTAGCGAATTATCTCAGGCCATCTAACTTCAGGCCTCAGTTTTATTTGAAAAATTAGTAGCAGAATTGAAGACCTCTAAGCTACAAATCTAAGGTACTTCCAGTCACAAATCTCTGCTGACAGGAGCAAAGAGCTCACTCCTTGTTCACCCTAAGCTCCTCCAGGAAGGAAACACCACTCGTCTTGGTCCTCCCATCCTATATGTGATATAGAGGGCTTGGATGTAAATCCCACCTTTCACAATTACTACCTGTGTGAACTGGGGCAAGTTATGTGGCCCCCTGAGACCTCAGTGTCCTAGTCTGTAATAGGGGGTGTGGACAGCAAGGTTCTGAGGCCCCTTCTCCTAGTTTTAGGATCCTAGACAAAGAGTACGGGTGAGAAGGAAATATCCTCTGTAAAAAGGGGAAGAGGGAGGGACCGCAACCTTGCCTGCAGGAGCCCAGGATGTGAGTTCTGCAGCCCCACATGAGCTGCTTCCAGGTGTTAATCATTTGTTCACAGCCTTGAAAGCCTCCCCTCCCCTTCTCTCCTTTTGCTACATTTACCAGGGTGCTGACTGGGTGTTGCTACAAAAGTCACACCAGCAGCATTTCACACACCTGCTCTGGGAGGCAGGGACCAACCCAGACCCTGCTCAACACAATCCCAGCTGCTGCCCAGCTGACAACAGGAGGAAAAGCTGCCTGGGATAAGGATGGAAGTGTGATATCCCTGAATTATGCATGAACCAACCAGCCACAGCTAAGGGACCTCAGAGGGATGGGGGAAGGGGATGGATGGCTGGGGAAGTGGAGGAAGACAGGATTCTGGTCCCAGAAACAGAATCTCAGAGCTGAAAGACACATTCTTGTTTTACAGTTTGGAGAAACTGAGACCCAGAGCCAGGAAGAAACTGATGAGCAAATTGCCCAAAGTAACACAGAAAGTTAGTGCCAAGTTAGGAGTTAGACCAGAGTCTACTGGCTCTCAGACAAGGCTCCTCTAGAAACAGTGTTGCACAGTGGAAAGTGTACTGCTTTAGAGTTGAAGGACTTGGGTTTTCTTACTACCTGTGTGACCTTGGATAAGTCAGTACCCTCATCTCTAAAATGCGGGGTTTGAATTAAATGACATCTGAGCTTCTTCCCATCTCTTGAGCTATGTTCTTGTGTTTGTCCTTTGTTTTCAAAGAGGACCATGGCATCAGGAAAATGATGGCATGACTTGCAGTTGACTTTGATTTGTGTCCCAGGGCTCTCTGCCACACACTTCCTGAAAATCCATTTTAATCCCTCTCTGTTTGACATTGAAAGCTCTTCCCAACCTGGCCCCCAACCTACCTCTCCAGACTTCTACATATCCCTCCCTTCCTCCAAAGACAAAATGCCCAGATCTGGTTACATAAAATTACAGTTGTTTTTCCCCCGTGAACAAAACTAACGTAATTCAAATTAGAAGAGAAACAGATAATGGAGGGGAGGAAGGCATTCTGTGATAATCTTTGCAACAGCTTCCTGTGAAAAGGGCCTCATATACAAAATATGTAGGAAACTAATTCAGGTTTATGAGAACAAGAACCATCCCTGAACTGATAAATTCCCAGAGAATATTAATAGCATTTCTAAAATGGCAAAGTCCAAACTATCCACAAACATATAAAAATGCTCTAAGCCACCAATAATGAGAGAAATAAATATGAAAGCAACTCTAAAGTTCTACTTCTCATTCATCAGAAAGGAACGACACAAACACAAAAAAATGACAGTTACATTGTCTGTGCTCAGCTCTGTGCCCGGTATGCGGTGAATACTTAATGAATGTTAACTCACCGTTACCTGTCAAACTGCTACCTGACTGGTGAGCTTGTGAATTGGTCCAGACGTTCCGGAAAGTACATTGGAACTGCTCCCCCAAAGTCACTAAGCTGGACATACTCTTTCAGCGGTCAGTCCTACTGCCAGGCTCATACCCCAAGACATAAAAGAAAGAGGAAAAGGACACACATGTTTAAAATATTTATGGCCATTCTCTTCTTTTTGGTATAGCAAAGAACTGAAAATGAAGAAGGTGCCCCTCGGCTGGGAAATGACCAAACAGAATGTAGTATATGGATCCAAAGAATATTATTATGCCATAAGAAATTACCAAAGAGACATGCAAACATTTGTATGAAATGATACAGAGTGAAATGAACAGAACCAGGAAAACAATTTGTACAATAATATTGTCAAGAAAAACAGCTCTAAAAGACTGGAGAATTCCAGTCAATGCAATGCCCAAACACAACTCCAGAGGACCAATGATGAAGCAAGCTACCTCTGAGCCTCTGACTCTGACTCCGACGCTAAACCTAATTCTGACCTTAGCCCAATTCCAACCTCTGACAGAGCTGGACAGTGACGGATCCAGGGGGCAGATGGAGACATCAATTTTTTGGTTGTGGTTAATGTAGCCATTTGTCTTGCTTCATTATGTATACTTGTTTAAAAAGTTGTGTTTTTCTTTTTTTAATTGGAAAATAGGACACGGGTGAGAGAGAGGGGACTACGGGTATGTTAACAAGAAGAGAAAAAGAAAAGAAGGTCATTGATGCATTTTTAATGAACAGTAAAGCATGTAAGGAAGTTTAGAAGGAAATCCAATCAGGACGCCTTGGGAAGAAACACACTGATTTTATTATATACTTTAAAAGAAAAGCAGCTCTGCATAATAAATATTCTACATTTTATTCACAGTTGTTTTTTTTATTCTACTGTGTATATGGAAATTCTAATTTTATTTAGTGTTTAATTCAGAATTAAAAAATAAAATGGAAAAAATCTCAAGTGCCACCTCCTACAGGAAGTCTCTCTTGATTATCCTGGTTGCTAATGCATTCCCCTCAGAAATTACTCTGTGCCAATTTTATATTTAATTTTCTATGTATGTTTCCTCCCACCCCCTCAATAGAATATAACTCTCAAGAGAAGAAAAAATGTTTCATTTTTGTCTTTATATTCCCAGCACCTTTCCTAGTGCCTGGCATAAAGCAAAGATTCAATAAAATTTTATTAAATAGATAAAAGGAAGACAACCAAAGCACAAGACAGAAGGATGTGGTTACATCGCCAGTAAGCTACAACTTGTTACCACTGCTGAATTGCATAACAGAAATGTCATAAAAGATATTATCAGAGAGATATATGAAAAGGATGGGGGGAGGTAGGCTATTACTCTACAGAGATGGTCGAATGAAAAATGGGCAGCCCGAGTTCTGCCTTGATGAAATGCACTATTACAAAACCTCAAAGTAAGCCCCTGTCACTTTGGGGGAACTCCTTGGGGAAGGAAGGCTTACTTTTTGACAAAGACAAGTTATACAAGATTGGCCAGTGGGGATGGGCTACCATCTGCAGCGTAGAAGGGAGTACCTATATAGATAGAATCACAGATCTATTGAAGTATCCAAGAACAGATCTAGATTGTGGCAGCATCTTTCTGTGTTCCTCACAATTCCTAATCTAGCACCTCATCATGAACGATGGACTGGTGCTCCCTTGGCCCATCAACCTTGGACAGGCACTGGAGACCGACAATGAACTAGGTCCTGCATGGACCAAGAGAAGGAAAGCAAGCTGGATTGTGTTTGGGAAATTACATCACTTTCAATGACCCCAACCTGCTGCCTGATGAAAAAGAAAAAACTCATCTTTTAATTATCAACGTTCTCCCAGGGATGTTATATGGCTGCCAATAATGGAACACAACAACCTTCAAAGAATAGTAAACATCAGTAACCCAGAGAGCAATGGAGAGAAGAATGAGAAATGTAAGCAGGATGGGAGATCCTGTTAACCACACTGAACATACAGGAACTGGTATAAAAGATTTTACTTGAGGAAACCCATGCCCACTTATGCAGCTGGAGGGATGGACAAATGGAAGGACAAGAGGTAAACAACACAACACGTACCACAGAATGTTTAAAGACATAGAAGGCTTTGGTTAGAGCCCCTGTGGAGGATTTGAGAAAAGATCTATACTTGGGCCTTCCCGTGAGCATTTTAGGTCAATAGCTGTATACGACTCTATACTCTCTGAGGGCAGGAAGCAAGGGCTCATTCATCTGTGCCTTCCCTGTGGTGTCTAAAATATGGGCTCAGTAAATGACTACAGGTTTGGTTATAACACCCATCCCTTCTTCCACACCCCAAACTACGGAACATGGCCTCCATCTCGTAAACCCTTCCCAAGTTCAAAGGCTATTAAAGGCTTTCCTAGAACAGATCTAGATTGTGGCAGCATGAGGCTGATCCACCATGAACAGAGAACAGAAAGCCTTAGAGGTCCTTGTTCCTGAGTGAGGGAGGAAGACTTGACAGAACTATAAGCAACCATTAGAGAGCATATGATTAGAGATTTAGAAATAAAGGAAACGTTAGAAGACATCTAGTCTAGCTCCCTCATTTTACATGGGAAGAAACTGAGGCCAAAGCGGTTCAGGTTGCATAGTAGGTGGTGATCTGGAATCCGGGGGTCTAGGTCTTTGTGGATGAAGAGACCCCTCTGCCGGCTCTTTATCCTGAGGCCTATGCCCACCCTGACAGAAACAGAGGCCAACACAGCACTAGCAGCATCATTGCCCGCAATGGCACCAACTGGCAGGTGATCTGGGTTGTATGCAGACTCAGTTTCCTTACTCTGAGTCCAGAGTTCGTTCCATTGCTTCATAGGCAGGACAACAAGACAGAATACACAGAGAAGCAAGCAGGAGAAGAGAGGAAGGAACATAGGCTCAAAGACTTAGAACCCTGAATGAGGCCATCTAGTGAAAAAAATTATCATTTTACAGATGAGGAGACAGAGACCCAGAGAATTACAGCCAGCGAGTGACACTTGAACACAGATCCTATGACTCCAAATCCAATGTGCTTTCCACTGGACCACACTGCCTCTCAAACAGTGAGAGAAACAGAAGGAAATGAGGGGGGAAAGCAGAAGGCAAAGGAGAAAGAGGGGTAGGAGGCAGGAAATTAGGGAAGAGAGAGGAGGAGGGAATGAAGTGGGGACAAGACAAGAACACAAGGGAAGGAGCAGGGTGGCCACCCTGGTTTTTACTTCAGTTCCAGACCAAAAACTGATGAAGGCCAAGATGCCCGAGACCTGGGAACATCAAGGAAAATTAAATTCCTTAGAATAACCTTATTAAAAAAGCCTCTGAAAGAATGGGTCCAGTTGTCCCTTGTCAGTGGAGGATAACACGCGGCAGAGACAGGGGATGAGGACGGGAAGAGGAAAAGGAAGAAAACCGTCTCTGGATTAGCACGTGTGGCTTAGGGGGTCTACTTGGTGCTCAGTACTCAGGGAGAATCGTTCCTGTTTTCAGGCTCAGGCACAACACGGGACTCCAGGGGGTCTGGGGTGAGATCCAGAGGCACAAAACAGGAAAGGTATTTGTCCAGTGGCCAGACTACAGCCAAGCTGTTACGTGGAGTCCATCCTGGCTGCATTCTCCCCTCCATGCAACCAAAATCATAATTATAGAGGAGAATGTTGGGAGTTAAGGATGCCGAATAATGGGTGGGGGTTTAGGTGGGGATCTTTGAAGGTCACTGAGAAAGCTCCTTGCCCCAACATGACTCTTCTCAAGTCACTTAGCTGTGTGACCCTGGGCAAGTCACTAAACCCTGTTTGCCTCAGTTTCCTCATCTGTAAAATGAGCTGGAGAAGAAAATGGCAAACCGCTCCAGTGTCTTTGGCAAGAAAACTCCAAACAGGGTCACAAAGAGTCAGACATGACTGAAATGACTGAACAACATAGATTGGAAGTTGGAAGGGACTTCAGAGGACATCTAGTCCAACCCCTTCATTTTATGGATGAGGAAACTGAGGTGAATTCTCCCAAGACCATGAAGTTAGTAATAATATCATTAATACAACACTTACTACATGCCCGGCGGCATGGTGCTAAGTACTTTAATAGTATCCTCTTAGGTGAGGCCAGCACCTGAACCCAAGTCCTCTGACTCAAGATGCAGGACTCATTCTCCTTCATGAAAATTTTTCTGCCTTCTGCAATCATGGTCTTTCCCCCTCCATTTGGAGACCTCTAGTGATGAAGAACACACTACCATACAAGGCAGCCCATTCCTCTTTGGGTCAGCTCTGATGGTTAAGTTTTCCTTGATTGTTTAAATCTTTCTGATTCAGCAATTTAAAGTCATAGGATCACAGCAGAGAATTGAAAGGGACCTTCAGAGTCCAACCCTTCCATTTCACCGATAAAGAGAGGCACAGAGAAACCAGATCACTTGCCCGACGTTGCATGAGCAGTAAGTTTCAGAGGTGTATTTGAACCATTGTCTTCTGACTCCAAAGTAAGTGAGCTTTCCTGTTTTTACACTTTTGTCTACTGCGCTGAGCTCCGCATTCTGGGGCTGCAAAACAGATGTAGTCCTTTGTCACACTGCCTGAATTCACACCATTAAAGTAATCTCTTTCAGTGATCTCAAATGTTCTCCCTCTCCTGGCTTCTTTGAGTCCCAGATAAAATCCCACCTTCTCCAGGAAGCCTTTCCCAGTCTCCCTTAATTCTAATGCCTTCCTTCTGTGGAGCATCTCCAACATATATCACTTATGTGGTAGCTTGTATAGACAAGCTTCTATAAAAGCCTGTATACAGGTCATGTTATAGAGCTTCTCTGTACATAGTTGTTTGCTTCTGTCTCCCCCATTAGGCTGTGAACTCCTTGAGAACATGCACTTTGTGTCCCCAGCACTTAAAGTAGTCATTTAATATCTGTCTATTGACTGAAGAACTAACTGACCTCTCCAGCTAAACACATTCCTGGAAGGGGAGTCATTAAGCTCTCAATGCTTCACCATACTTCACCCTATGGTAAATTATGCTTTGAGGGGTTACTACCTTTTGTGCCGGCATTTGTGAGCTATGGAAATTTTGGATGCGAAGGCAATTAGGTCTTGAAAAGAGGTACTGCCTATAGAGTTTCAACCAGACTATCAGCTATCAGTCAAACCAGAACAAGAATTACAGACAGTTTAGGAGGGCTTCAGAAAGAATAAGAGATATGAAAGGGGAGACTGGAGATAAGAAGATACAATGAAGATAGACTTGGTCCATTTCTAAGAGGCATCCAAGCATGTCTTATGATCGCAAATGAAATGATACATCTAATGTACTCTGCAATGTTAAAGCATTGTGTGTGATTAATATTGTTGTTACCATCATCATCATTACCCTGGAGCAGAAGCCAGGGAAAGCGAGATCCTGGGCTGCCTTGGTAGCGCCGTAGCAGTGTGACCTTCAGCTAGCCCCTTCCCTTCTCCAGGCCTTGATTTCTTCCTCTGTGTAATGAGAAGGGAGGGGCAGACTAGATGTTTTCAAAGGTCTCTTCCATTCTCTACTGTTATATTGGAAGACAGACTTTGTTCCAATCCAGAGTACTAATCTGGGGATTGAGTTGCAAGACAGACTAATGTGCATGAAAATCTTCCCAGGGCTACCAAGGCCAGATATCTTGGAAGGGAAGGAAGAACGACGACAGCAAAAAGAGATAGGAAATGCAAGAGACAGGAAAGAAGGAAGAGGAGGAGGAGGAGGAGGAGAAGAAGAAGAAGAAAAAGAAGAAGAAGAAGAAGAAGAAGAAGATGATGATGATGATGATGGAGGAGACAAGCATAAGAACACATCCCTTCTCATTTGAACAAGATAGTATCCACTACAACTATTGTCACTCTTATCTATCTTCCAAACTAAATCCCTCCCCATCCTTCACATAACTTCTGAAAACCCTTCTCTTCCACAAAGTCCCCTTCAGCTTGACCCCTTCCAAAGACAACTTTGGATTTATGGCAAGATGCAGCATAGTGTTCTGGAAAGAGTGTGAGCTTAGGGGACAGGAGATCTGTGTTTTAATATTGACTCTGATGATAATACACTGCATGACCTTGGGCAAGCCACCTCACTAGAAGTTTTCTTCTGGGTCAAATGAGGGACTTGAAACTAACTCTAACAGTCTCTGTTCTCTATTCCAAAGTCCCTCCTAGCTATTACATCTATGATTATATGCATGGACATCAGAAAACCAAATAATGTGAGCAGAGCTGAGGCAATCATGTTGTAGATCAGTGGGAGACAAGGTTGGAAAAGCCAGAAAGTGAAGATGAGTTGCTAGAGGGATGGAAGGCTCTGGTGGACTACAGATGTTCTCATAGGCCAGAGCAAAGTTAATTGAAGACAAGTTGAGTACAAGAGATATACACACTGGTTATTCCTCGAGCAGCCCTTCCACCAAGGCTCTCACCAATAGTCCATTATGCTGCCTTCTATCTAGCTGCAATTCAATTCCATCCCCACTCCCACTCCCACTTGTCCAGACTAAATCTCTCCGAGGGGCCTCTGAATCCATGAACCTCCCCCACTGTGCCCCTTCCTGAACACAGATATCTCAGTTTGCTATACTTACCATCTGGCCACCTGCTGTGACTCAGGGTCTTTCCTGAAAATGATGCCTCACCAACATCCTCTGGGTACTTTCACAGATTTGGTAGAAAAACCTTAAGTTGCCCAGATTGTCTTTCTGTCACTGAGGCCTACTTCTTTTCTTCCTAAAAAATCTTGGAGTTCCTCCCTTCCTGTTTCTTAGTCATGCTCTCTCTTGCTCTCTCTCTCGCTCTCTCTCGCTCTCTCTCGCTTTCTCTCTCTCTCTCTCTCTCTCTCTCTCTCTCTCTCTCTCTCTCTCTCTCTCTTTCTTTCTCTTTCTCTCTTTCTCTCTCAGTTCATTGACTAAGTTCCTTGGGTTTTTTCCCCATTGCTCCACTTTAAGAATGAAATTGTACTGACTTCATAATAACCTGGAGAGACTTACATAAACTGATACTGAGTGAGAAGAGCAGAGCCAGGAGAATTTCGTACACGATTACAGACATCGTATCTGTGACGACTAGCTTTGATAGGATAGGCTCTTCTCAGCAATGCAAGGTTATAAAACAACTCCAAAAGACTCCTGATGGAAAGGGACATTCGTATCCAGAGAAAGAACTACAGAATCTGAATGCAGATTGAAGGAAACTACTTGCTCTCTCTCTTTTCTGTTTTGTTTTGTTTCGTTCCTTCTTTCTCATTGTTCACTCCATTGGTTATAACTCTTCTTTACAACTTGACTAGTGTTTAATGTGTAGACATATGTAGAACTTATATCAGATTGCGTGCCACCTTAGGGGAGGGTACAGGGGAGGAGAGGGGGGGGGAGAAAATTTGGATCTCGAGGGATTATGGAACTGAATGTTGTAATCTAAAAGTAAACAAATAAATTAAAATTTTTAAAAAAGAATTAAATTGTATTTGTATGAGCATTATCCTTACTGAGCCTTAGACTTCTCTGTGTCTGTCTGTCTGTCTCTGTCTCTGTCTCTGTCTCTATGTGTGTGTGTCTCTCTCTGTCTCTGTCTCTGTCTCTGTCTGTCTGTCTCTCTCTCTCTCTCTGTTTCTCTGTCTCTCGGTCTCTCTGTCTCTCTCTCTCTCTCTCTGTTTTTCTGTCTCTCTCTCTGTCTCTGTCTCTGTTTCTCTCTGTGTCTCTCTCTCGGTCTCTCTGTCTCTCTGTCTCTTTCTCTCTCTGTCCCTCTCTCTGTCTCTGTTTCTCCTCTGTCTCTCTCTCTGTCTCTGTCTCTCTCTCTCTCTCTCTCTCTCTCTCTCTCTCTCTCTGTCTCTCTCTCTCTCTCTCCCTCTCCATAGAATATTTTACATGGCAAGAGACCCTAAGATATATAACTTCAGACCTGGGAGAGGGTCTAAAACATAGAACTCCAGACCTGGGAAGGACCTTAGAAGAGAGAATTGAGAGCTGACAGAGACCTTAAAATAGAAAATCAGAACTGAGAGGGGTCTTTAATATCAAACCTAACATGGATGACCACTTGTCATCCCTATTCTTGGGATTGTGAAACGAGTTCCTAACCTTTTTCTTTCACTGACAACTTTGGTAGTCTGATGAAGACTATGGATCCCTTCTTAGAGTAATGATGCCCTGCTTACTTTCATAATTAAAAGAAATGGTCAATTTCAGTTCAAGGTTAGTAAAAATAAAGATATAATGTTTTCCCAATTAAGTTCACAGACTCAGTGAAATCTGTTCATCGACCCCCAAGTTAACCTCTGTTCCAGAGTCATCCAAAATTCAGTCTGTTCAACTTTTTAGGGCAGATGGCCAGACTCTCAAATTGGTTGTTACCCAAACTGTATTCAAGGTGGTGGTCTACACCAGGGAGATTTCTCCAGGAACAGAGCTGAAGTTCTAACTCCCAGACCAGAACACTTTCTAAGATACTATCTTACATCCTGACTGAAAAGCTCAAGCTTCTATCCCAAAGATGTGACATCTTACTATGTTATCTGAAACTGTGAGATAAGAACCATCCTGGCTAAATGAGAGAGGTCTGATGAGCAGAAAGATAACACTAGCAATCTTAGCAACCAACCTTTATAAAAGACACAAATGGTGATAAAAAAAAAAAACAACAAATTCTGTGAGAAAAGTGCTGAGCTTAGAAATACAAATGGTTCTTGGAATAGGAACTGCACACAGGACACATGCATATAGATATATACACTGTTGATAAATAATCACAATAGTCTCATAAGCTAGACTGAACAAAAAATAACTATTAATCACTTCATTTTACAGATGATAAAACAGGCTCTGAGTCAATGACTTGAAAATGGTCACATACACTACGCAAAAGTACATTTAATCAACAAGTATTTGTTAACTGACTCCAATGGGCAAAGTGACAAAAATGAAACAGCTCCTGAGCTCAAAGAGATTACATTCTACTGGGGATGTAACTTTTACCTATGAGCATATATACAAATATTTTACAAATAAATGCAAGATAATTTCAGAGATCCTAGCAACTTGGCTGAAATCAGGAAATATTATAGAATGTGACAGAAACTGACCTCTGAAGAAAGCTTAAGACTACAAGAGATACAGGTGAGAAGGAAGTACATTCTAAGTGAGGAGAACACTATCCGAAAGCACAAAGATGGGAGATGGAATTGCCCCAAGAAGAGTCATTTTTCTCAATTGTAGATGGTATATAAAGGAGAATAATGTGTCATATGCCCAGAAAAGAAGGTCAAAGTCAGATTTTGAAGGACTTGAAACAGAAACCAGAAGAGGTGTTTGTTTATGTGTTTCTTTTGTCCTGGGGTAATAGGGAGCCACTGGAGTTTATTAAGCCAGGGAGAGATGTGGTCAGACCTGTGTTTAGGAAAATCACTTTGGCTGCTTTGTGGAAGATATATTGGAGGGGGAAAGGACTGAAGGCAGAGAGAACAATCAGGAGGTCTTTGAAATAGTCCAGGCCAAAGGTGGTGAAGAGCTAAACTAGCCAAAATTGAAAACCCCCTGTTCACTGTGCTTTCCAATCCCTTGGCTTTTGCTCAGCTACAATGACCTTAGAATGATTTAAAATGACCATTCCTAGAATGACTTCCTTCCTATCTTCTACTGCTGGACTCTTCCTCATCCTTAAAGGCACACCACCACTTAATAACACCACCCTTTTCCTTCATCACATAGCACTAATCTTGGTAAATCTAATGTCATTATTATATAACAGTGCTTTGTAGTTGTCTGTGCTAGTACAGCACAGTGCCTGGTGCATGGTAGGCCTGTAATAAATGTTTATTGATTAATCTATTGGTATCTTGACTCCCTACTGGAGTGGAAGCTCTGTACTGTACAAAGACAGAGAGCAACAATGTCTTACCTAAACTTTGCATCACTTCCAGCACCTTGGACAGTGTTCTGCCTTTAATCGGTGCTTGATGATAATTATCTGATTTGCTAAAGAAACATAAGATTGGAGAGGGGAAGTGACATGCCCAATGACACACAGCTAGTTAACCCAGGGCTCTCCTGACTCCCATCCAGCCCTGTAACAAGAATGACTTTTGTCATTGGGTCAATAGTGATGCTTAGTATAAAGTTCAGAGTCATTGAGGACGCATTGGTCTCCCTCTTGCTGACATTTTGCTTATTTTTTATCCTTTTTTGGTGAACATCATATCATCACAGGGCCCCTCAAGCCATTGCTGCTCTTTCCTCCAGTTGCATCCAGACCATTTCCCACTCTGCTGTTGTTAATAATAGCAGTGCCAGGCCCAGAGAATGCTTTGATTCTGCAAAGGGTGTTCCAGTTGCCTTTATCAGCAGCTTTTTCCCAAGGACCCTGGACAGACTTTAAAATCACTCTGCAGCTAAGGAAGCTGAGATAGGAGGTTATTAAACTGCTTGCCTATGTTCACCAAATCAATGAAAGGACTGGAATTGACATTTTCTAGCTTCATACCTATTGTGGGTCCCCTGATCTATGCCATTCATCTCAACTCAGTTCAGTATCTCTGCCAGGAGAGGGCCATCAATCAAGGCGAAAGTAGGCAGTATGTAAAGGGACAGCCCCATAAGCCACGTAGCCAGTGAGGATGGAAACAGGAATTTTATGTTATTTTCTTCCTTACCCAGATAAAGGTAATGTTTGGGATATATCTTTCTCTCCTTCCAGGGGATATCATAGTGTCGTTATAGAATCATCAGTTGGATTCAGAGAATATCAAAGTCCAAAAGACATAAAGCATTAGACGTTTGGTCTAAAAATATTATTAGAACACAAAACATCAGAGTTGGAAAAAACTCAGAACATGGAATGCCAAAGCTGGGAGACACCTTAGAACATAGAATAGCTGAACCAGACCTTGGAAACCAACTCTCCCGTTTTATAGATGAGGAAAGTAAGGCCTGGAAAAGTAACAAGCTCACATTGTGAAAGAAGGAAGATCCCTTACTATCATACTAATTTTTAGGGATAGGCTGTTTACTGATGTTCCTAACTCTCACTAGTCATTCCTTTTCTTTCTAGTCATTCTTTCTGCCTCCTAATTTTCTCTGTTGTTCATAATTGCCTGATAAAGACTGGATATAACCCAAGAGGTCTGGCAGTTCTTCAATGGGGCCAAGTACTCAACTAAGCTATGATAGGAACAAAAAATGTAAATCTCTCACTGGTGGCTATGAACAACATTGTAAAATCTTAATGTTCAGAAGAAAATGGGCTTTGGGACTTTTATAAATCAGATTGTAGAAGGAAGAAGACATTCATCAAGGCTGAGATCTGTGAGGGGGAAAAAATAGGTTATAAGACAGTCACGGGACTACCAGGGCAGAACATTGTATACATTGCCAAACATCATTACTAAATCTGTTGTTTTTGCTTAGCTGTTTTTCTTTTTCACAAGGATGGGTTCAGTTCAAGAGAGAGGGACTCACAGGATCATAGATCCACAGTTGGAAGGGATCTCACAAATGATCTAGTCAACTCCATCATTTTAATGATAAAGAAACTAAGACCAACAAGATTAAGTGACTTGTCCAAGGTCACATAGGTAAGTAAGGGTCAGAGGCAATATTTGAACCCAATCCTCTGATTCCAGAGGCAAATCTGTTTTGACTGTACCACTAGAAATGATGACAATGAAAAAAAGATATTAATAAAACTTACTTTAAAAAGTCAAATTAAGAAGTAGAAGCAGAGAGTCTTATCTTGACAAAGGACATTTGGGGCTATCCACTAAATTTAATCTACCCTAAAGGAGCAATACCTTTCACCTATGGCACCTATGTGAAGAAGTGTAGCAGCAATGTTGAGGACATTGGTAACAATAACCCTCTTGTCACCAGTGTGGTTCACTTCTTTCAGGCACAGTGTTTTGCCAGCCAGAGAGTCATTGTTGATGAATGCCAAGAGGCTGAATGGACAACGTCGTGAGTACAGATGACTCAGCTCTACCAACACCCAGGAATTCCAGAGCTTTCCCCTTTGTATGACAAGCAGTGACTCTGGCTTGTCTCTCTCCCCTGGGGGCCCCTCTGTCACTGTTACCAGGCATTCCTGCTGCTCAGAGCATCCCCAAATTTCCTTTGACGTAGTCATATAAGAACTCAAATTGGTTCACAGCAAACTGACTGAGAAATAAGGGCCTGGGGGGCTCCCTGAGCCCAGGAATGAACTGAGATGAAGGAAAGAGAGAAGAGAAGGGGAAGGGAAGGGAAAAATAGGAAGGAGAGGGGAGAAATGCAGAGACAGGATGGGAAGGGAGAACAGGGGAGAAATACCTTGTGGATTTCAGAAGAGAAAGAGACTCATACCACCTCCACTGAAGAACTACTCAAGAGCAGATGCCACAAGATGGTAAACATCAGCTAAAGGTAGTCAAATAAGAGATATTATCCACACTGTCAAGGAGAGAGAAATCACACCAGATCACCAAAAGTAGTAGAACATGGGACTAGAAAAAATGCATTAAAACTTGAGAGACTGCAAGCTGACTGCTCTATGCAGTGAAAAGTTAATTAGGAAAATAGATCAACAGCTAATCAGATGCAAACTTGACCCTGCATAATAGATCTGTAAAATCTTATGAGGGCGAAAGACTTTAGAATATACAACAAAATGCCCATGTGAGAAAGGACCCTAGAACATATAACAAGGAATGTCAAAACTAGGAGAGACCCTATAACATAGAACAGGGAACATCAGAGCTGGGAAAGACTTTAGAATATAGAAAATAACCAAGTTGGAAGGGATCTTGTAACATAGAACCAAAAATGTCAAAGCTGGGAAGGGTCTTGGGATATAAAGCAGAGAATTTCAGAATTGGAAGATGGCCTTAGAACATAAAATATCAGATCTGAGAGCCCTTAGAATGTGGAACAGAGAATGTCAGAACTAATAGAAGATGTCAGGACTGGACAAGGCCTTAGAATATAGAAATACAGAATCACAGAATTGGAGTCTTCGAAGCCATTTAATTCAAGTCATCTTTGGCCAAGAATTTCCAAAGAATAGTCATCTAGGCATTAGTTATAGGGAACTCCTTTCCTCTTCAGGCAATCCAACCTACTTTTGATTTGTTCTGTTAGGAAGTTTTTCCTGACCTCACCCCTAGATCTGCCTGTCTGCAACTTCCCCCATTGCTTCTAGTGCCACCCTCTAGACCAAGTAGAACAATATGCCCTTCAAATATTTAAAGATTACTGTAGTGATTCCCCACACACACACCTTCTCTTCTCCACTTCTTTCAGTTAATTGCCTCATGGCATGGTCTCCAGTCCTCTCACCATGCTGGTCACAATGGATATGTGAACTTAATATGGGTCTGCTTTATAAGCATTCAACCTAAAACATGATGCCCCAAGCTTAGCATAACATCCCAGTATAGTCTGACCAGAGCAGGCTAAAGCAGTACTGTTGGACATTCTCTCATTTGGGACACTTTGCCTTTCTCATTGCATGCTCCTTTTTCTCAGCCACGATGTCCACATCAAGCTATAGGTACACTAAAACTAAAATTCCCATACCTTCTCCACACAGCCATAAAATTGTCAAAGTTTGAAGGAAACTTAGAAATCAGAATGTCAGAACTGAAATTAAACTTAAAACTCAGAATGTCAGAGTCAGGCAAAAATCTTAAAAGATGATCCATTCCATCTTTCTCCTTTTATAAATGATAAATTGAGACCCTAGAGGGCAAATAACTTGCCCAAATCACACAGCAAGTTAATCTCAGAGTCTTCCCCAATACACAAGTCTCCCAACTTCCAGGCCAGCCACATCCTTCCATATGGTCAGTTTGCCCTCTCTTGACTTAGCTTCCTAATCTATAAGATTGGGAGTAAGACTAAGTGGAGGTTCTTAAGCAAGTGAATCAGATTAGGTAGATATTGATAGAGAGATATAAACACATATGTGTCATTTTCAATATAATTGGTTTCCTTGGTAATCCTGTATACCTTATTATTTTAAGGCTATTATTCTGAAAAGGAGTCCATAGGTTTCCTCAGACTGTGAATGGGGTCCATCCATCTATGACACACACAAAAAGGTTTAAGAAGTTACAGACCAATCATCTCTAAATTTCCTCTAAGCTTCAAAACCTGTGAATCTTTTGGTACCTCTGAGCCTGAAGACTAAATAGGACTGGAGGAGGAGGGATATAATAGATTTCACTTTTAGACCTAGAAAGTTAGGTGGCGCAGTGAATAGAGCACTGGACCTGGAGTCAAAAGGACCTGAGTTCAAATCCGACCTTGGACACTTAACACAAAAACTAGCTGTGTGACTTTGGGCAAGTCACTTAACTCCAATTGCCCTACCTTTCCCCCTGTAAAAAAACAATTTTTTTTTAAAAATTAGACCTTGGAGACAACTGAATATAATCCCCTCATTTTATAAATAAAGAGAAGGACACACAGAGCAGATGGGTGACAAATGTTCGATGTAGCCAGCACAGAGATGCTTCTGTGGTCCTGTATTCCTGTGTCTCCAAAGAAAGAGCCATCACTACCACTACTGAGAGCAACCTAGTGGCCCCTCTGCATACTCTGCATCACATAAGCCCTTCAACCCTAAAGCAAAAAGTCATGGCCTTCAATAGGCTCACACCATCCAGGAAGAGTCAGCCTGCCTTTTGTTGCCTGCCCAAAGCCGCCCATTCTTCAGTGGCTACAGAAACCTGGAAAGCATTGATGTCGACAGACCTGGAGTATACATGAGAGGCAAGTTGGCTGTGTTTGCAGTTCTTGATGGCAAACACAAAGGCTGCTGCTATTCCGGGCTGTGGGCAGAGGCGGATGTGTCAGAAGAAGGAAGAAGCAGAGGCTAGTGCCCCCTCACTCCAGAGCTCCCAGAAGATGAGAAGCCCACTTCTCCCAGAGTCATTGAGGCCTTGGCACAGCAGTGTCTAACGAGCCTGCTATTTCAGGGGCAAAACAGCTAGCTGGGGGGAGGAGGCTGAGTCCTGCACTGGCTTTGGACCGCCCAAGAGGAGGGATGAAGCAGAATTAGAGAGCACAGAGATGAGTGATGAAAATACTGTCAGGGACCAGAGAGAGAGCTTTGCAAGAGATAAAAGAAGCTAAATGTGTGCAGCTTCCCTGAGCAGTGACTAAATCAGATGATTTCCGTGGGGAAATATCTGAAAGGTGCAAACACCTGAGGAGGGGGAAGCATTTAGCCTGCACAATGCAGGGGTCAGGACCAAGAGGAAGATTCTGAAATACACCAAAGGTATCATGGTACATAGGCCAGGGACAGTTTCTAGTCAGTAAGATCTATTAACCCAAAAAACTGGCTCCCAAAAGTGGTTTTCTGTAATGGGATCTTTAGACCTGGAAGGAACACTAGACCATAGAATACCAAAGTGCAGAGAGAGCTAGAACATAAGAACACAGAATACCAGAGTGAGAAGGGACCTTAGAACACATTGTGTTACAGCTAAAATAGAACATAGAATATCAGAGTTGGAAAGGACCCTAGAATATAGAACCTTAAGACATAGAACACAGAATTTCAGAGCTGGCATTTAGCTTAGAGAATAAAACATAAACATTATGGTTGAAAGGGATCTTAGAACATAGAATATGGGAGTTTAAAGGGAATTTAGAATATGAAACATAGAATACAGAGCTGGGAGGAGCCTTGCAATCCAGAACATAGAATATTAGGACTGGAAGAGACCCTAGGACATATAGCACAGAATGCCAGGACTGAGAAGCATCTTAGAGCATAGAACACAGGTAGTTTGGACTGAAAAGGACTTTAGAACATAGAAAATAGAATGTCAGAGATGGAAGGGACCTTAGAACATAAAACGATCAATATGGAAAGAGATTAGATAGTCCAACGCACTTATTTTACAGAGAAGGGAAGTGACTCAATCAAGTTCACAGGGATAGTTATTGTGCAATAACATCTCTTTATCTAAATGTGTCTATTCATTCTTATTAGTTATTACCCACGCCCATGGCTGGGAATGACTAGGACCTCACCCAGTGGGCCATAATCATAACCCTCTTTTGCTTTCTTTTTTTTAAAATTAATTGATTTGTTTATTTACTTTTAGTTTACAAGATTCAGTTCTAGAATCCCTTGAGTTTCAAATTTCCTCCCTTCCCTCTCCCTCCCCACCCATGGTGGCATGCAATCAAGTATAGAATCTGCAAGTACTTTTACATTGGACGTTAGTCTGGTTGTATAGAAGGGTTGTAACCAATGGAGTGGACAATGGGAAAAAGGAAACAAAACCAAACATGGAAAAGAGTGATAGCATGTAGATTGCTTCAGTCTCCATTTAAACTCTGGTCTTTCTAGATCTTTCTCTAAATGTAGATATCTCCTCCCATCCTGGGACTTGTAGAGTTGTCTTATACCTGTGTGTTGCTGAGAAGAGTCCAGTTTATCAGGGTTGGTCATCACACATACAATGTGTCTGTGATGGTGTACAAATTTTTCCTGGTTCTGCTCTTCTCACTCAGCATCAATTTGTATAAATCTCTCCAGGTAATTATGAAGTCCATCTCCTCCCCATTTCTTACAGCACAATAGTATTCCATTACATTCATATACCACAACTTGTTTAGTCATTCCCCAATTGATGG
>CM053583.1:15221450-15273302 GCA_028627135.1 Pseudochirops cupreus | reverse complement strand
TCATTTTCTTGTTTTGTCATCTTATCCAATCTGATTAGTGAGATGTAGTACCTCAGAGTTGTTTTGATTTGCATTTCTCTAATCAATAGTGATTTAGAGCATTTTTTCATTTGCTTATAGATATCTTTAATTTCTACCTCTGAGAATTGCCTGTTCATATCCTTTGACCATTTATCAATTGGAGAATGACTTGTATTCTTATAGATTTTACTTAACTCCCTGTATATTTTAGAAATAAGGCCTTTATCAGAGACACTGGTTGTAAAAATTCTTTCCCAGTTTCCCACTTCCCTCTTAATCTTGGTTACATTGACTTTGTTTGTACAGAAACTTTTCAATTTAATGTAATCAAGATTATCCGTTTTAGATTTTATAATGTTCTCTAACTCTTGTTTGGTCATAAAGTCTTCCCTGCTCCATAAATCTGACAGGTAAACTATTCCTTGCTTCCTCAGATTATTTACAGTATCAGCCTTTATACCAAGGTTGTGTACCCATTTGGATTTGATTTTTGTGTATGGCATTAGATAATGGTCTATGCCCAGTTTCTGCCATGCTATATTCCAGTTTTCCCAGCAGTTTTTGTCAAATAGTGAGTTCTTATCCCAAAAACTGGGGTCTTTAGGCTTATCAAACAGTATATTACTATAATCGTTGACTACTGAGTCATTTGTACCCAATCTATTCCATTGATCCACTACTCTATTCTTCAGCCAGTACCAAGTAGTTTTGATGACTGCTGCTTTATAATAGAGATTAAAGTCTGGTACGGCTAGGCCACCTTCCCTAGCACCTCTTTTCCTTTCAACAATGCTAAACTCAACGGACTCAACTCTGAGCAACCAAGTTACACTGAAGAGAGACCAGCACTCATCACTATCTCGGGAGAGCTGTGCTCAAGTATTTGAAGGGCTGTCATGTGAAAAGAGGAATCAGAATTGTTCTGCTTGGCCCCAAGGGGTAGAACTTGGAGCAATGAAGAAAAGCTATTGGGAAGCAGTGTTTGGCTTGATATATGGGAAGACAGACTAACAACAGAAGCTGCCAAAGAGAATGAGGTGCCTCAGGGGGCTGTGGCCTCCTCACCCCCAGAAATTCAGCTAGAGAGGAAGTTCATGGTCATCAATGGGTTAGACAAGATCACCTCATAAGCATCCAGATTCTCTTCCTAGTAACAACAGCAGCAACAATGACAACAAGAACAACAAAGTTGTTATCCTCAATCTCTTGGAGTTGACATTAACCATAAAAATTTAAGGAAAATGTTTTTAATAAATGTAGCTCTATTGAATACTTCCCACCTCCAATTTACACAACATGAAAAGTTCCCAAATGTGGAGACCTGGCAGAAGAAATCAAAACCATGGAAGAAGATCATTGTCATCCCTGTTATCTGCTTCTGTGCTTGTTCTAAAGATGCTTTCAGTGAACCTGTAGAAAATGAACTGGGATCCCAATACTTTTATTCAGGCATAAAAAGCATCCGTTTAATCTGCCTGTGCAATAGTCAGCTGTGCCAACATTAAACACAGATACAGTGTAAGAACATTAGTAAGATGGTGACCTCTCCTAGGACTGTCTCTGAACTCCATCAAAGATCAGAAGAGAATAATAAAAAGTATATGTATACACACGTGTATGAATGTCATATATGTATGTATATATGTAATATATACATACATATAGTTAGATAGATAGCTGTGGGACAGCTAGGTGGTATGATGGATAGGGTGCTGAGCCTGGAGTTAAAAATATTCATCTTCATGAGTTCAAATCCAGCCTCAACCATTTACTGGCTGTATCACCCTGGACAGGTCACTTAACCTTGTTTGCCTCAGTTTCCTCATCTGTAAAATGAGCTGGGAAAGGAAATGGCAAACCATGCCAGCATCTCTGCCAAGAAAACCCCCAATGGGGTCATGAAGAGTCAGACATGACTGAAACAACTGAGCAACAATAAAAGATAAACAGAAGGCAAATGCTACTAGTGTTGGAGCCCAAGCGTAGCTTCCTTAAAATCCTAGAATCCTCAGAGAGCATTTATTTCCAACTTCAGCCTTAATCTCAACAACACCCCCCAAAAGTGTCGACCCAGCCTCTGCTTGAACGTCTTTAAGGGACAGGATCTCATAAGACTGCTTCGGCAATTGTCCGTGAAACCTTTCCCACCAGCACCATCCTTCGCTATAGGATCATAAGATTAAAATATTTAGAGCTCAAAGGAGCCTTGGATAGGATGGAGCTCAATCCACTCTTCCCAAATTAAGAAACTGAGGCTGAGAGCTTAGGGCACGCAGCCAGTAAGGCAAGGAGCTGTTCCTTTAACTCCAGATTCAGAAGTCTTTCCACGGCATCACATTTACTGCTCACTTTCCTGAGCCCCGCCATCAGCCTTCACTGTGCAGGTTAACACTTCATTTTTTGGACTTTGAATTACTCAAAAACCACTTCATGTGGCATAGCCTCATAGCCCCAAGCAGATGGCAAACTTGTTGAGAGTAGAAACCACATTCTTACATTGCTTTTGTATCTCTTAAAGTGCAAAGTACAGGACTTGGCAAGTGAGAGAAAGAACCCCATTAGAAGAGGCGGGTATGAGCTCCAGACCACAAACTCACTGCCTGTTTTGTCTTGGGTAAGTGACTTCAGCTCTTAAGCCTCTGAATGGTGAGTTGGTAAGTCCAACTCATAGCCTACTCTAAGACTCCACCAAGCAGTCATCCAGGTTCTGCTTGAAGGACTCCAAGAAGAGAAAACCTCTTGGCGGCAAGCCAGTCAATTTGTGGACAGCTCTGATTTTTAGGCAATTTCTTCTGACATTAGGTCTGAATTTGAACCTCAGTCTTCTTTAATGTAAAATGGGAATAATTTTGCTTCTATAAGAAATGAGACAGTTTTTTTTTAATATCAGGCAGTAGTATAGCCAGTATCTCCCCTCAACTAGAATGGGTGTAGAAAGTACTGGAAGAGAAGAGTTTGTGTTTGAAGGTGAAAGAAGGGAGGCAGGTGGGTATAGGGAAAATATCATTAACTTCCTAGTTAGAGGACCTGGATTCAAATCTTGCTTCTGATGCTTCCTGACTGTGTGACCTTGGACAAGTCATTTAACTTCCTGGGCCTTGGTTTCTTCATCAGTAAAATGAAAAGGGTGGTCTGGATGGTTTCCAATGTCTTCTCTACCTCTAAATCTGTGATCCTATGAACCTCTAGATCCGCAGTTCTCAACCTGTGGGTTATGTTCAATTTGTAACAATGAAAATACTTCCTGCATATCAGATATTTACATTATGATTCATAACAGTAGCAAAATTACACTTATGAATTAGCGACAAAAATAATTTTATGGTTGGGGGTCACCACAACATGAGGAACTGTATTAAAGGGTTGCGGCATTAGGAGGGTTAAGAACCACTGTTCTAGATGGAAAAGCAGAAAGATCAGTGAGAGTAAGCTGGTTGCAATATATAGGGAAAGGCCCAGCTAAGACGTAACTTGCCACATGACCCAGGTTTAGCCCAGGTACATATCACCCTCATGAGAGTCAGAAACCATCAGGGAGCCTCAGAAAGGAGCTTAGCACGTAGAATGAGCTGGAAGAGAAAGAGATGGAATATCAGGGGCAAAGGGGGGCTTAGAAAGTCAGAACAGGAAGAGAACTCCAAACATAGACCATCAGAGCTGGAAGGAAACTTGGAACATAGAACAAAGAATGTCAGAGCTGGAACACTTCCCCATCTGTGGAAACCAGGCTTCCACTGCCGAACTTCTACCCCTTTCTTTATCTTTCCTATCAACATTCAAATGGCCATTCTTCCAATACTGTGGATGAGAAACCTCCATATATCACACAATAACCATCTTTTATTTCCTTAATATGATAATTCCCATTTCACAGATGGAGAAACTGAGGCTCAGAAGGAAAGGGATTCTCTACAGGCTGAGCAGACAGGAAGTTGAGACTAAGTAAGCCGAGACTTGCTCAGGGCCAGGCAGGCACTTCAAGTTAAGAAACAATGAACAAATCAGGCCCCAGGTTGGGAAGCTGCTGTCAGGATATATTTGAGGAGTCAGCACCGAGACTCACAGTGGGGCAGAAGCTGGATAAGTCAACAAACAGCTATTAATCATTTACTGTGTGCCAGTCATTGTGGTACTGACCAGGGCTACAGAGAAAAGAAAAAGAAAAAACCCTCCCCTTGTGCCCTTCTTATACTCTAATTGGCCAGACAGACAATAACCAGGAATATTCAGATGCCAGAAGGCAGGCCCGCTACCAGGCCAACAGTCATGAGGCCAGAGATGAGCAAGAAGGAATAGGACAAAGCAGACAGAGAACAGATAACCCCCAGAACAGAAGCTGCTGTAGGCTTCCTGGAAAGGCAGGGGCAAAGCCCCAACCAGCCCTGGCCTGCAATGGACGGGTGGGGATAGCTCAATGCCATGTATCCTGCTAATGTGGGAAGTGGGAGGGCAAGCCCAAAGAAGAGACAGGAAGGCCCTGGCCCCTATAGAATGATCTGTGATGTCAGGAAAGGTGAGCCAAAGGAGCCGTAAGCAGCAACCAAGCAACATTCACGCTTTGGTTATTTATGACGGACTCTGTTTTTTTACCTCATTGATAGGAAACTGGCTTAGAGAGGAAAACACTGACCTGGGAATCAGGAACCTAAGTTCAATCCCCGACTCAGCTCATGAGATTCAGGACCAGTCACTTCCCCTCTGTGGAATTCAATTTTCTTATTTGTGAAATAAAAGAGTTGGACCAGATAACCTTGGAAGTCCCCTATGGGTTTGACATTCTGAGTTCTTAAGGTCCCTCCTAGCTCTGACATTCAATGCTCCAAGGGCCCTCCCAGTTCTAACACTTCAAGTTCTAAGGTCCCTCCTAGTACTGACATCTTGAGGTTCCTTCCTGAGTTCTAAGACCTTTTCCAGTTCTGATATTCGAGTTTTAAAGTCCTTCCTGAGTTCTAAACTCTCATGCTCCATGTGCTAAGGTTGCTTTCCAGTTCTAACACCCTATGATCATACAACTCCAAATGCATTTGCTGGGAAGCAGCCGGTGGCTTTTAGTCAGGAGGACTGGAGTTCAAAAAGGCCTAAGATTCATACTAGTATCGGCATCACCCTGGGCAAGTGACTTTGTCTCTGGCTTAGTTTCCTCAACTCTAAAATGTGGATGATAATAACATCCAGCTCCCAGGGCTGCTGGAAGGATCAGAGGAGACAACATTTATAAAGCACTTAGTAAAGTACCAGACACAGTAGGTGCCATTTAAATGTTCCTTTCCTTCCTCCCTTCCCTAAAGTCCCCACTTTCTATTGCCAAGCATAGAAGCAATTAGACAGGTCTAGGGATCCACCTGGCACCTCTCCTCTGGGAATATCTGATGCCAGGGTGAATCAGATGAACGGTACCTCCCTGCTCCATCCAAGCTGGCTTAAGTGGAGTCCATTAGCCTGATAGGGCCTCCTTTCACTCATCCTAAAGAAAAGTAAATAACCTGAGGCTTGATTTTACCTTCTTGTGATCATTATGGGAGAAAGAAGAAAGATTTCAGCCTAGCTTAGAATCAGAATTGAGAAATTTCAGAGTTTTACTGCAAAGGTCATCACATCAAAAGAAATTCTCTCCAGAACATCAAGTTTTCACCACAAAAGCCTCCAGTAAAGGGCAATTTACTTCCTCGGGTGGGAGTTCATTCTACCTTTTGGACAGCTCTGTTTCTCAGGAGGTTTGCCCTTACATTAAGCTAACATCTGCCTCTCAGTAACTACCATCAATTGGTCTTGATTCTGCCATCTGGGGCTGAGCAGAAGAGCTCCAGGCCCTCATTCACTTGATAGCCCTTCAAACATGCCAGAGCAGCTCTCATGCTCCCCCTAAGTCTTCTCTTCACCAGGTAAACATCTCTTGCTTCTTCATCTGATCCTCATCTAGCACAGCCTCAGGTCCTTTCACCATCCTGGTGGCTTTCTTTTGGAGGCTTCTCCTCTTCCTCAATGCCCCTCCTAAAGTGTGGTTCTCAGAAACAAACACATTATTCCAGGGAGACCCAATGAGAACAGACTACTCCTAACAGGTCTCTCTCCTTCCTGGTCGTAAATGCTCTTCCTCAACTAATCCAGCTGAAGATGGACCTAGCTTTTCACCTGCCATGTGACTGTTCACATGGATTGGACTTTGGAGAACTCTTCTCTCCTAAAGAGCCTTGACCATGTATTTCACCCTCCTGGATTTATGGACAGGTGTATAGCAGGAAACCCCGGGGTCCCCAGCAATCCATACCTTTCCTGACTATCTCCCTGAATGCTGTGGATGGTCACTCACTGTCCCTAAGCTTTAGCTAGCCACACAAAGAGGGAAGCAACCCAGGCTCAAGCCTAAGGCCTCAGTCCCAGAGGATCAATCACAGGATCATAGATGGAGAGCTGGAAAGAACTTCACGGGAAGTCTAATCTCACCTGCTCAGTTTACAGCTAAGGAAACCAAAGCCCATAGAAGTGAAGCGATTTTTCTCAGGATCACAGAGCTGATTTGTGTCAGAGGCAGGATTCAAGCCCACATCTCCTTGACTTCAAGTCCATTCCTCTATTCATACCACCATGGCATTGTCCAAGGGGAAAATGGAGCTTGTCTCCTCACAGAGCCATTTGACACGCTCTGAGGTCACTATCTGGTTTGCCACTTGTTCAATCATAAAGAAGCAGGGGGTTCTGGGAGTCCTCTTTTTAGGTTTAATTATTCAAAAATGGCGCCTTAATTGAGTCAAGTCAGTACCGTGATAAGCAATGCGAGAAACAGATCTCAGGGACATGCATTTCTCTTCCTTTTTCTCCATCTTTAGTGAGATTCTTTCTTTTCTCTTTTCTTTCCCCCATCTCCCTTTGCCCTCTTCCACCTTCCCATTTCCAAATAGGCTCGCTCGCACTGGGCTCTCCATCCCCAGCTCTGCCCATGGCTGCCTGTTTCCATGTTTCTTGTTCCTTTCCTAATGCTTGTCCCTGAGTAGCTCCTCACCCTCCTCTTTTTCTGTCTTCCCCTGTCTGTCCCTGCCTCTCTTTTCTCTTACCCTCTCCCTGTTATTAAGATTCTGTGGGTGGCTACAGAGTCTCCCAACTGTGTTTTCTTTCCCCTTCTCTCTCATCTTGGTGGGGTCTGTAGCCAGCTCTGCTGTTGCTCAGAGATGTAGAGGCAGTTGCTAAGAGACAGTAAAACGTCAGTACCTGGCCCTCGAGGAAAAAAAGAGAGAGGGAGGGAGGGAGGGGGGAGGAGGGAGAGAGGAAGGGGAGGGAGACCTGGCTGAAGCCACACACTCCAGCAGCCTTGGCACTAGCCGAGTCTCAAGAATAGGCATTTGGGTCCTCTGAACTTTCCTCTGAGCTCCCCTTTCTCTCAACCCATCTCAGGGAAGAAGGGTTGGGAGGGACAGAAGGAGGAAGCCTCAGGAACTGGCTAGGGAGCCCAGAGACATGGAGGAGGAGAGGGAGGAGGAGGGAAAGAGAAAAGGAGGGAAGGAAGGCAAGCTGTTTTCCTGAAACAACCTGGGATTCCAAGAGGGAAATCCTTGTCTGCCTCCACACTGATTGCAGCGTTCCTGGGCCAGAGTGAGTAATTGCTTTAGGGGATAAAGAGTGAGAAGAAGGATAAGGGTAAGGTAAGGCACCTGGAAGACCCTGGGGCTGGCAGGACTAAGTCTGGAGCTGGGGTCATTTTCTTGTATCAGGAATTGAGGTTGGGAGGGGGCATTGATGCTGGGGTAGAAGGTGGGTGAGGGATGGAGGAGCAGAAGGGACAGCAGGCACAAAGGGGCAATGCGTCTCGAGGGGAAGGGATGTGAAAGGTGGTGCAAGGCCACCCATGTACTAGGTTATTGCTGTCTGGGGGAGGGAGGGGAGCAGGGGCAGGGCATGGGGGTGGGGAACATTCGTGGAAAAGGATGCTGGGAGTAGGGGTGTGTACTGTGTGTGAAAGATGGTAGGGGAAGCTCTGGCTGGCTGTGTGAGAGACAACTGAAGGCAGAGATGTCATCGGAGGTGAGTACCAGGAAGGGCAGGCAGCTTAGGGGTGGAGGCAAAGGGGAGATCAAATGGAAGGGGTTCTGGGAGGCAATGATGAGATGATGAGGGCAGCCTAGCCCTAGTGGATGTGTGCTATAGAATAGGTAGATGTGTTTGTGCTAATGGGGGAGGGGGGGATTGGAGGGAAAGACGGCTATAAAGGTAAAGACTAGCTATACCCCAGGATTCTCATTGTGAAAGGTAGGACTGGGTCACTAGAGGGAAAGGGAGGTTCTCTTGCCACTCAATCAGTCAGTCAACAACCATTTGCAGAAGGGATCCAAGGCTGGAGGAGCCCAGAGCTAAGGGGTATGATGTCAGCATCAAGGAGGGAGCTTTGATATGGAACCACGAAGTGAAGGGCATGGAAAGGGAAGGGAGGAGAAAAGAGACCCGGAGAAGAAGGCCATAGGAATATGGCAGGCAGCAAATGTCTCCTTTTCAGAGCCCCCTGCTAAGCATCTGCTCTTCAAATCTTGTTGGCAGATGATGCAGTGGGGACTTCTAACCACTCCCTGCTGAATAAAGGAAAAGAATACTGGACTAGGAACAAGTCCAGAGCTCAACCCAGAACTGGCTTAGAGGGAAGGCTTTGGATTCTCCCCTTGGTGAGCCTTCAGACTTCTCCTGTCCTCTGGGATCCTCTGGACTCATGGTCTCCCCAAACCTTTCCGGTAACATACAGACAGAAGACATCTTCTCAGGCGAGTGGTTTTTCTGGTCCTATTTTCCTTAGCACAGGAAACGTCTCCCTTGCTAAGGATCCTGCCACCTCCTGGTGGGACCCATGGAGACCCACTTCAGCCTGGGTATCCTTCCCAGAAGGCTAATCCCTTGTCTCTCTTTGACTATTAAATATCTCCATGAAATGGGTTCTGCAGCCCTGAGTGCTAGGATTCAGAGGACTGGATTTGCTCCCTAAGAGATTTCAGTGACTGAGTAAGAGCTGGGACCCAAGTAGGGGTGGGGAGGTGCCAAATTAAGCCTTCAGCCCTCCCCCTCTCCCCCCAGTCAGACACTTAACCAAGAATATCTTGTGATCTTTGATGACTTTCAATGGCCCAGAGTATCCTGGCCATAGTTTCAAGGACCACTGCCAATTGGTCCCACTGGACGTCTCCGTTGGTTTCTACAGCACTGATCATCTTCCCAAACCCCAGGAGCCTTGGCTGAGCCTCCCTGCATTCCCACCAGGTGCCAGCCACCAAAGGAAGCCTGCTGGTGCTTCTCACCTGGGGAGCCCTTTCAGGCTTCCCATGCTCCCCCGGGCTGGCCAGAGCCAATGCCAGTCCATGAACAGGAGCCCCACCTCCCCCAGCCCCTGGCCACAATGTAGCTGCCTTCTTGCCCCAGTGACTCTTCTCTGAGACCCAGGGTGATGGGCTCCTCTTGGCCATGCTGCTGCTGGCAGAGGACTGAAATGGGCCCTGTTTGGTCCCAGCTCATCCGACCCTGCTCTCTGAAGCCAGTCCTGCTGCTGGCCTCATTCCTCTTAACGGCAGGACTGGCCCTGGCTGATGCTGCTGCCAGCTGCCCAGTCTTGTGTACCTGCCGCAGCCAAGTGGTCGACTGCAGTAACCAGCGCCTTTTCTCTGTGCCTCCTGACCTTCCACTGGACACTCGAAACCTCAGCCTAGCCCACAATCGCATTGCCACCGTCCCACCGGGCTACCTTACCTGCTATGGGGAGCTCCGGGTGCTGGACCTACGGAACAACTCCCTGGTAGAGCTGCCCCCTGGGCTCTTCCTCCACACTAAGAGACTGGCCCACTTGGACTTGAGTTACAACAACTTCAGCCACATCCCTGCTGACATGTTCCTCGAGGCTCGAGGACTGGTACACATTGACCTGAGCCATAACCCCTGGCTGAGAAAAGTCCACCCACAGGCCTTCCAGGGTCTCTCCCAGCTCCGAGAACTTGACCTCAGCTTTGGGGGACTGGCCTTCCTCAGCCTTGAGGCCCTAGAGGGTCTGCCTGGGCTAGTGACCCTACAGATTGGTGGGAACCCCTGGGTATGTGGCTGTACCATGGAGCCCCTCCTGAAGTGGCTGAGAAATAAGATTCAGCGCTGTACAGCAGGTAGGAGATGGTCCGTCAGGGTTGGGGGTAAGGGAGCAGGCAAGATGCCTTGGATGAAGAGGGAAGGGGAGATCGTATGATCATACAAGGGATCTTAGTCAGCCCCTTCATTTAACAGGGCTAGAGAAGGAACGTGGTCAAGAGAAAAGATGGCATTCAGACACAGAGCCTCAGTGCTCTTAGAGAGGGCCCAGCTGCCTTTTGTGTGTGTGTTGCAGACCCCTTTGACAGTCTGGGGAAGTCTATTAACCCCTTCTCAGAGTAATGTGCATACGGGATTACCTAGGATTGCAAAGGACACAAACTCTATCCAGTAATTACAGCTATCAAAATGGTTTGTAAAAACAAGTTCACAGATCATGGGCTAAGAATCCTCTCACCTGAGGTAATCAGAGTGCTAGAATCAGACTGAGAGGCTGAAGGGAATTAAGAAGTCATCTGGTTCAGTTCCTTCATTTTACCAAGAAGGAAACTGAGGCCTGGAGAGGACAGGGGATTTCCTCAAGGTCACACAGGTAAGTGGCAGAAGCAGGATTTCAGAGCCCCGACTTCAAACCCAGCCTGTCCTTTGCACATCTGTTGACTAAAGACAATGGAAAGGAAATAGGGACCAGACACAAAAGACCCTCCCCTGAGTTAAAACCGTATAGAAACGTGAGTTTGATTATTGCTACCATCATGACTTATGCCCTGCTCCAAACCAAGAGAAGTTATTCTATTCTGGGTGACAATCACATTAGCTCATTTTTCTAGAGTACTTCTCTCACAACCCAGGGAGCTGGATAATGTGACAGCATCCTCACGTTACAGAAGAGGGAGGTAACTTGCCAAGGGTCTTACATTTAGGAAGTGTTGGACTCGGGATCAAACCCAGAGGCTCCAAGGTCACTGCTATTCCCACCTCCACCCCCACTGCCTAACTAAGGCTTTGGAGGCAAAGCTGGCAGCTAGGTAGAGTAGTGGATAGAACATTGGACTTAAGAGTCAGGAAGACCTAAGTTGGAATCCTTCCTCACACACTTAACATCTGAGTGACCTGAGCAAATTGAGCAATCTCTGTTGCCTCAGTTTCCTCATCTGCACAAGGGGGAGAATAACATTATCTACCTCACATATTGCTACAAAGATCGGCTGTGATAGCATATGTAAATCGCTCAGCCAATCTTAAAGGGCTGTTTGAATGCTAGATGGTATTATCAGCAGAAGGATCTCAGGAGAGGGCTAAGGGACTTGGGCAGAAATTTATGGAATAACAAGAGTCTGGGATTTGGGAGCCCAGAAAATTAAAAAGTGACCACAAAGTCCAAGCTGATTCCCAGGATTTGGGGGTTGAAAGGGTCTGGATAAAACAGCAAATTGAAGTAGTAGCCAAGCCAGAGGGTACCATAAAATGGGTCCGGCTGTGAATGCTGCTACCAGTCACAACCAAACCTGAGACATTTCTAAAATAGCAGAATTCTGTGCACAGAGGCTCAGCCTGGCAATGCACTGCATTCCTCCAAACCCTGCTCCATGACCAAAACAGCAGGATATGGCATATGAGCATGGATATGTCTTTCCTGCAGTGTGGGCTAGGAAGCCCACTGGGAAAGGGCAGAGGACTAGGGAAAATTCAAGGGGAGCTTGGGGAGGGCTGAAGTGGGGGGTGTGGGTGGGCCCAGGACCAGAATAGTGTGGGGGCCGTGGGTCACGACTACATCTCTTCCACAGAGCTGTGGGAAGGAACTCCCTCAGGGCTGAAAATAGCTGGAGAACCCACATGTGAGGTTCAGGTGCCTGGGCCAAGCATTAATGGGGATGCATCATGGGACACAGAGCGAAGGGATGGATGGAGTCATTTCAAATACTGCACAACTCTAGAAGAATGTTTCTTTCCTTTAATATGTTCTTAAATTCATGGGAGAAGCTACAGAAAACAAGCATTCAGGACTTTTTGGAGACAGTAATAAAGTCCCATTTTATTCTTCCCTTCACTTGATTTCTGCCCTTCCCGATCACCAGAGCTTCCAAAGAGGAGAGTGGTGGGGGGAGGGGGACCCAAGCTTTTATTTAAGTGCCTCCCATGTTCCAGGAGCTATGCTAAGAGCTTTATAAACATTATCCCATGACATAGAATCACACAGCTCAGAAAGTCCTTAGAAATTCTCAATCTCTATCTCATTATAAGACCATGGATTTAGACCTGGAATGGGCCCTGGAGACCATCTAGTAGAACCTCCTCATTTTAAAGAGGAAGAAACTGAGGGTCAGAAAAGTTAAGTGACTTGCCCAGAGTCATACAGCCAGTATGTAATGAAGGTGGAATTTAAATACAAGTCCTCTTGACCTTGCCAAGGCCAACACTCTAGCCACTATGGCTCACTGCCTGATTAATTATACAGATGCAAAGCCAAAAGACTAGAGAAGCCCATGTGATTTAGGCAAGATCACAGTGAATCCGTGGCAGAAATATGACTAGAACCCAGGCCCCAGGACTGCGGCTCCTGTGTCTTTCTTTGTACTGCACTCCCTTATGCCACTAAACTTGGAACTCCAAGTTCCCCTTTCATTCTGGCCTCCCATTTCTCCTTCTTGGCACATCCCTGGACCTCACCACCATGATGTGGCTTTGCCAAATACAGGTGACCCAGTGATGGCTTTGATGAGGCTACTCCACCTCTAAGGATGATGATACTAAACCACTTCCCAGAAGGATCCTGTGAATCAACTAGTGGCTTATTATATAAAGTTATTTTTTAAATCTAAAGTTTTTTGTCAAGACGAAGACCCTTCATGGGGCAGTGGCTGTAGTGGTCTGATACTGTGGGGGAGGATCCTTGGCCTGGGTGGCCCCATACAGGGAAAATAAGTTGGCATGATAAAGTTAAAGGAAGTTAGCCGTGGCAGTAATGCACCAAGCCACTGTGAAGGTGACCTCAGAAGATTAGGGTGGGTCCATTGTGAATTCAGATGCAGCAAAGAAGGAATAGAAGGAATCTCCCTTCCCATGGAGAGATCGGAGGTAACTCAAAATTCACTCCTTAACAGTAGAAAATGCCTGCTGCCCTCACTAAAGATGGCAACACTTTGCCATGAGACATCTAGCTGACATGTAATAGGAGGAAGCCTTAGCCTCAGGGAGCCCCTAATACAGACTGAGCTGGAGGAGCAAGACTCCATCCCTCTGGGGCACTGCCCCCAGAGATGAGGGCATCTCTTCTCTCCCTGGGATCAAAAGGCTTCTCTGCTTTCTCTGTTGCAGATTCCCAGATGGCCGAGTGCCGGGGGCCCCCAGAAGTAGAGGGAGCCCCACTGTTCTCTCTCACAGAAGAAAGCTTCAAAGCCTGTCACCTGACCTTGACGCTGGACGATTATCTGTTCATTGCCTTCGTGGGCTTTGTGGTCTCCATTGCTTCTGTGGCCACCAATTTTCTCCTGGGGATCACTGCTAACTGCTGCCACCGCTGGAACAAGGCAAGCGAGGAGGAAGAGATCTGACTCAGTTTCCCTGGTCTTCCTCCATTTTGCTAAGTGCTGCTACCACCAACAATGCTAGACCAGCAAGGATGAGGAGATCACAGGCCCCATTTCATAGTAGCTCCATGGCTCCCCTCCTCCAGGCATTGCCAACCACTGTCACTGTTAAAATGAGATTAGTCATCAGGGGATGATGCCAATACTCTACCAATCTTCATGCCAATCTTCCAGCTATTGGCTCTGCTGACTCCTGATGGCTAACAGCTCAGAAATCTTCAATGATAACCCTTCCCCATACCAACCTCCTTCAAGCCCATCAGGCTTCCTTCTACTCGACTACTGCCACCAACAGAGAAAACGCTTCCCTGGCTTTTGCCAGTCTCCCTTCGTTTCTCCATCAATGGTAGTCAGCTTCAAAGATTAAGATAATCAGCCAGAAAATCACCATTTCCTGTCCTGCACTCAGTCATCCTCACTTCAGAATAGGGAGAGTAAACCCCTAGGGGAGCCATCCTGGGACTCTTGACCATGTGAACTGTACAGGGCAAAGAACTCTGTCAGTGGAGGACAGAACCATAACTAGGGTGGGGCAATCAGGATATTTCCACAGGGTACTAAAATTTAGAGGGTGCAGCTAGCATTTATACTTCAGCAGCATAAAACACAACTGAACTTAGCACCTAGTTAACAAGAATAATTAGTTAAAATATACCATTGATATACTATTGATATTACAATCTATCCTCCCTCACCAAAACTAAATTTGTCTTCAAAATTTAATTTGAGGATATATTTTGTGAGGTTTGCTCCAAGTTTGCCCCAGGCACGAAACTTGCTCTTTATGGCTCTAGTAAAGACTGATAGAGAAATAGAAACATAGAATAAAAATACCTATTGGGGATTTGGGGGACAGAAGGGGAAACCATCAATAGTCTAGGTCATAAGGTTAGCTATTTTACTCTGACTTATTAAGTGGCCCATCTTTCTGAGGTGCCCACCAGGGTAATACCAGTTTTTCAATATTGTTGTAACCCCTGAGGCTGATCTAACTTTCCATTAGTTTTGATTAAAGATTAACTTAATCCCTGTATTGGATAAATCTAATCCAACAAGCAGTTATTAAGAACCTACCCTGTTTCGAGGACAGTGGTGCTGATGCAAAGATAAAACAAAATCACCTCCTGCCCTCGAGGGGTCTACATTCTACTGTAATGAGACTATGTATAAACCGTTGAGTAGACACGGGCTGGTGTGAGGAGGAGGAGAGAGAGTACAAACGACTAAGATCATCCAAAAAGGTTTCCATGAGAGGTGGTGTGAGCTGAGCCTTGAAGGAAGCTGAGGATTCTAAGGGTCAAAGGTGAGTAGCAAGCAAAATTGACAGGGGAGGGACGCAAGAGACGGCGTCAGGCTGAGCAAAAAGAACGTGGAGCTGGAAAGGAGCATTTGCTGGGATTTTGGCCTTGTGGGGGAAGTAGTGAGGAGGGGGAAATCTGGAAAAGGAGGCTGGAGTCAGATTTCCAGAGGCTGGAAAGCATGAAATGCCAGGCTGAGGAGTTGGTATCTGATCCTAGAAGCAATAGGACTCCTTAAAGGTTCTTGAGCAAAGGAGTAACATGGGCTAACCCAGAGTGAATTAAACTTAGAGATCTATTTTAAGGAAGGTAGGCCTAGTATAGCATGTTCTGGAGAACCATTCACCAATCCTCAAGACAATACTTCCTAAGAACTTAGGAAATACAGTATGCTAGGCACGGTCCATCCCTAAACACTGGCCAGGCACTCTGCGCACTGTAGGCTTTTAACAAATGTTTTCTGATAGATTTGTTGATTAGAGAGCTAGGTCACAAGGCCCTGAGGCTAGAACAATGTACACCTGTGGGTGTAGGGAATGGGCTGTGTGGCCTTAAGCACCCTCAGGCATGGGCACCACTCCTGTACAGAAAGCCAAGGATAATGCTCACCCCAACACTCCCATGCTTTGTACTCACCAGCACCAATGAACATATTGTCACTTGGTGGACCACAAGCAGAGAAGAAATCTGTTGTAGCATATATACTGATATACTAAATATCCTTTCATTCACTCAAAGAGCATTTCAATCAGGACTTAACTATGTGTCAGGAATTGCTGGGGATACAGGAAAAACAAACAAAAAGCCCCTGCCACCAAGGAGTTTGTCTTCTAGTGGAAGAGACACCAAGTATACATAACCCTCTTAAAATGCCCACAAAGTAGATATGAAGTCATCTTGGGGAAAAGAAACTCAGTTGGAGGCATGGGGAAAGGCATCTGGTAGGAGGTAAGCCATATAGCTGTGTGCTTCAGGAAGATCCTTTGGACAGCTGCCTAGACAATAGATTTGAGATGGGCAAGACTCAAGGCAGGCAGACCAATTAGGAAGCTATTGCAACGCTCTAGCTAAGAGGCTATGGAGGCCTGAGCTGAGTGGGGAAAGGGTCCAGAGAGAAGAGATGTTGCAGCTAAAATTATAACCCCCAACAGAACTCTACAATAATATTATGGTACAATCTGGCCAACTGAGAAGGCCCCCAATAGCAAAGCTGAGGTGAACCGTTCTTTGCCACCTAATATCAGCTTTGAGAGGGTTCCACTCTATTTTTTTAACTAGTATTGCAATTTCATTGGTGGAGGGCACTGTCAATAAGAAATATCTATCCAATGATGCCAATCACCCATTCCTCTTAGAGAGGTCAGGTGACTCATTCAGGGTCACAAAACCAGTTTCAGAGGTAGGGTTTGAACGCAGGTCTTCCTGCTTGACTCTCTATTCACTATTATCATACTACCTCTCTCCACCCTTTCATATAAAAGAAAAGCATGAATAGAGATAGCAATGACACCAGGATTTGTTTGTTCATGCATTCAGCCAACAAAGAATTATTAAACACCTTCCTGTTCAGAGCAAAGCAATGTGCTAGATGCTGGGGGAGACCCAAGGCTTAGATAAGGCATTGTCTCTGCCCTGGCGGAGCCAACGGGCCAGTGGGGGAGGTGGGGAGACAGCTGACACCAACGCTGACCCTGTAATGCATAGCATTACCTGGTAAGTGTATTAAAGAGATGCAAGACAGGTTGTGCAAGCTCAGAGGGAGCAGGTCACTAGCAAATGGAAGAAGATGGTGTGAGACACAATGGTAGTCTCAGAGAGTTTAGGCTGAGGCAGAAAGAAGGGATGTGGAATCAAGGAGGGGATGAAGCATTGCATATTGGGGAGGGATCTAAATGAAGCTAGATATATCAGGGGAAAATAGAGATATGGCAGGTTCCACATCAGTGCATCCAACTGCCTCTCTTGTCAAAATTCAGCGACTTGGCAGAGCTGACTGGATGGAATCACCCTACAAGAGCATTTCTGCCTAGCCCCATTTCTCAGTGACCTCCAGCTCCTCCATCTTGCTGCCCCCCAAGCACTTCAAGAGGACTTGGGGGGAATGGAAGGGCCAGCTCCCACTCAAAAAGTGTATCCTCCCCAGTGATGCTTTACCCAGGGAGCTTTCCAACCAAAAGAGTCAGCAGAGACATTCCTAGGACTTAGAGAAATGAACTCAGCCGAGACCACACTCTATTGCAATCCCTAAAGCTCAGCTCCCGACATCCAGAGCTGAGAACTGCTCTTGCTGTCTTTCTGCCACCACTGATGAGGCCACTCTTCTGTCTGCTTGCTTCTCTTGTCAGAGCCTGTAATATTCCAACTGAGAGACTCTAGTATTATAGGATGACCTTTTCAAAACAATACTACTAATGCAAACAGTTAAAGCCTCCCCAAATGGGAGATACTCCATAGGAATCTATAACCATCTCCTAGAGACCTTCGTTTACTGATATATGGTTAATGTATTTCAAGATATGTATGTTTTTGTTTTTATTTTATTTTATTTTATTTTGCATAGAACTAGGACCAAACAAGATACCAAATGCCACTTGAGGTCAGATGCACTTCTCCACCTGTATTTTTCTGTCTCCATCAGTGGCAAAACTAAAGAGTGAACCTTTACGAACAGGATAGATGCCTTTAAAAAGCAGACACTTTTCCATCTGTGGAAATGTTCTGAAGTGTACACACACACACACACACACACACACACACACTCAGAGGAACCATAGTGTAGCAGGAAAGAGCATTGGACCCAGAGTCATGGAGAACTGGGCTCTGTTCTTAGCTCTCCTACTGGCTAGCTATGTTACTTGGAGTGAATTACTTCCCCTCTCTGGGTCTCAGTTTTCCCATCCGTAAAATGAAGATGAATGCTAAGGCCCTTTCCAGTTCTAATATTTTGGGATTTCTAAGGAAACAGTGGACCTCAGCAAATACGAGGTTTATTCATCCTCTCCAGAGCCCTTTTCCATTGCCAATAAATTGCCTTCCATTCCTTTACTGGGATTGTCCCAAAAACACAAAAAAAAAAAAAGTTGAAGAAGAAATCTCTTAAAGGCAATGTAGCAATCCTGGTCACAACTGTTCACATTGCCCTGGTGATAAACACCCTTGGTGGTCTTCCCACAAGGTTTAATTTTCATTTTTTACAGGTTGACTTGTTTGTATCTCTGTGTATGTGTGTATTTGCGTAAGGTTTAAAATGCATCTGGCTCCACCTGTGATGGGGTCAAGCTCCCACCACGAGCTGAGCTCAGGTCTCCTACACTGTTCTCTGGTGTGTTCCTTGCTGCTGCTGTGTTTTCTGATATGCCAAAATGGGCTTGAAGACCTCAACTTAACTGGCATGAGGTGGAACTGGCCCCTCAGGAAGGAAAGAGAGAAAGAAAGCAAGAAGGGAGGGAGGGAGGAAGGAAGGAAGGAAGGAGGGAGGGAGGGAGGGAGGAGGAAAGGAAGGAAAGAAGGAAGGAAGGAAGGGAGGGAGGGAGATAGGGAGAGAGGGTAAAGGAGGAAAAAAGGAAGAAGAAAGAGAAAAAAGGAAGGAAAAGAAAGAAAGAAAGAGAGAGAGAGAGAGGGAAGGAGGGAAGGAGGGAGGGAGGCAAAGAGGAAGAGTAAAGAAGGAAAAAAGGAAGGAAGAGAAAGAAAGAAGGAAGGAAGGAAGGAAGGAAGGAAGGAAGGAAGGAAGGAAGGAAAAGGAAAACATTGCCTGGAAGTCTTGGACAGAGGTCAAACTCTTTTCCTCTTCTTCCCTTTCTCCCTTCTCATCTCCTCCCATCCTTCAAGTACTCGTTTATGCTGAAGAAGTGTCCTTCATGTTAGATTAGAGGACATTAAAGGTCTGCATGGCCAGCAAGGCCTGAGGGACTCTGAAGCATCCTGGTCTAGAAATCCTCCATTCCACTCCCCACCACTCCACTCTCAGCCCTAGGTTCATTTTCCCTTATTTCTACAATGCATCCAAAAAAGAACCCTGCAGGAACAGACAAGCATGATTGACGGGGAGACCCAAAGCACCTTAGAGACTGATGCTGAGCAGATCAGGGATTCTGAGCACCCACAAGTTGTCATTTCCCCTTATAAGCCACAGCAGCTCCATTCTGGGAAGCCAGAGACTGCCCTTAGTCTCCATCTTCCCTGCATCCTTCCACAAGCATGGCATTGAAGAGGGTAGCCTGGAAGCTCCCCAAGAAGGAGGAATTTGCCAGAGCCACCTTCTTCCACTCACTCCTCATGGTCATGCCTTCCAAAGGTCAGAGGAATTGAACTGCCCTCTTCCAGAAGAGACAGAGAGGAAGCAAGCAATGCGAGATGAGAGGTCTGTCCTTGCCCCTGCCTCTCGGCCATCAAACTGGCTCTCGAAGAGTAGGGTTTCCACTTTTCTAACCACTGTCCCATGATGTGCGATGTCTGTGGGTGGGAGGGGGGAAGGGAAGATGCCAATCTTTGTACAGAGACAATTTTATAACCATGAACTTTTGTAACTGTGAAAATTTTTTCATAAATGTACATTAAGAATAAAGAATGAATAGTTTAACAAAGGGTCTGAAGGTCTGTGAAAGAGGGCCAGAAGGGGGAAGAATGAACATAAGGAATGACTGTGTGTGTATCTATAGCACTTTAAGATTTAAAAATCACAAAACCTGTGTAAGGTAACAGGGTAGGACAGCTAAGTGGCCCAGTGGATAGGGCACCAGCCCTGGAGACAGGAGAACCTGAGTTCAAATCCAGCTTCAGACACTTACTAATTGTATGACTCTGGGCAAGTCCCTTAACCCCAACTTCCTCCCCCTACCCCTCCCAAAAAAAGGTAGCAGGGCATAATGCATCAAAAGAATCTGGGTTCTGACACATTCTATATGACCTTGGATAAGTCACTGAATCTTTCAGTCCCCCACCCCTACCCCCGAACAACTCTAAGTCTGTAACTTGCCAAAGAGTAGCCTCTCTACACTAGTAGAGGGAATTTCCTTATGGGGATTCCATCCACCAGTTAACATGTCTAAATCTAAACCATCAACCCATAAGCATCTATTAAATACTTTTTATGTGCCAAATATGGAGTCAACGGTAGGGATACAAAGACAAAGGTGAAAGTCTCCACTCTCAAGGAAGATGTAGATACATACATACACACATACATATATATACATACATACATTTTTATATACAGGAGTGTGTAGAGAGACACAGAGAGATGAAGACAGAGACAGAAACTTAGTGACAGAAGCAGAAAGATAGAGGGAAAGAGAGACACAGAGAGACAGAAAGAGAGACAGAGTGAGAAAGGAGGAAAAATGTATTCTGTTTTTATATGTAGATAGAGTAGAGTATCGGGTACTAAGGTTTGGATACAAAAAGTCTACAGGGAGGATGTAGATGAGAATAATCAGTTCTGCGTCATGCAGAAAAGTTCACGTGTGGGTATAAGGAAGCCTATTTCTGGGAAGATGAGAGAACATGTGTATGCGGTGTGTGTGTATGTCTCCACAGGCTCGTGTGTGGGTGCATGCATACACACACGCCTTTTCGTAGGTGTATGTTGGTGTCTAATGGCACACAGAGAACATATGTTTAACATGTGTTTGTGTTTTCTCATTGGGGTATCAAAAAAAACAAACCAAGAAAGAGTGGGTTTACTATGTTTCACATCCCTAGACATGTGCCTGCCAGAGGAGAGTCGTGTACTAGAGCTTCGAATACCTTGGGTTTTGTTCAAGAGCTACCACTTACCATGGAACCAAGTCCTTCCCCCTTCCTGAGTCTTAGATTACTCGTGTAAAAAGACAGGGTTGAAAAAGATGACCTCTAGGGATGCTCCAAGCTCTGACAATTCTAATTTCTGTGCCCAAGGGTCCCTTCCAGCTCTGAAATTCATATGTTCTGTGTTCTAGGGTTTCTCTAGCTCTGACATTCTAAGGACCCTTCCAGCTCTAATTTTCTATAATCTTAGGTCCCTTGCAGTTATGACATTCTCTGTTCTAAAGTACTGCTGTGTTAAACTCTGATGTGCTACGTTCTGGGTCCCCTTCCAAAGAAAGCCAACATTCATTTATTGATTAAGTACCTTCTATGTGCCAAGCATCAAGAGACAATATGGAAAAATGGACAGAGAGCTGGCCTGGGAACCAGTCAGAGTTGAGTTCAAGCATGCCCTGTGACACATATGGGTTATGTGAGCCCTGGCACTTCATCTCTCAATGCTCTGAGCAAACTCTCAAAGACCATAAATTGGAGACAAAATACTGATCTGAACTTGGCTAATGGACTTTGTTCATTCAAGAGATGGGAAAGATTGAAGTCAAAAGGAAATGGGGATGGCAGAGGATGCAATGGATAGGTAGTATCATGGAAACACCAAACATAAACCTGAATAGATTTGGATTTGAACAATCTGTGGGGTCTCAAAGAGCCAGGCACAACTGAACAACTGAACAACATCTGAGAGTTCCCTATACCAACGAAATCATAAATCCAACTCATATGTAGTGGAAAGGAAAGGGAATAAACATTTATTAAAGGCCGATTCTTAATGAAACTGAGGCAGACAAGTTAATTGACTTGCCCTGGGGCACACAGCTGCTAAGTGTCTAAAACATGATTTGAACTTCAGACTTCCTAACTAGAGGCCTAATACTCTATCCACTGTACCATCTAGGTGACTTAAGCATTTACTACCTGAGCAGCACTATGCTACATGCTAATCCATGTTGTCAATGAACTTACATTCTTGTGTGGTTTGTCCTTAATTCTCAAAGAGGACCGTGACATCAGGAAGATGATGATGTGACTTGCAATTGAATCAGATTTGAGTGAGGAAGGGCTGTGCAAGGCCACCAGCCTCACTTTCTCCTCCAGAGTCATCTGCAGCCAGTGGCCAGATATAGATCAGGACAACTGGAGATGGCCCAGGAGGCAGTGGGAGACTTGGCTTTTTTAAACTAAGGTCTTTCTGAGTTCTCACTTTGAGCGAATTAATACCCATTCAATAAATAGGCCTGTTTAAGAAGAGAGTCAAGGGATGGCCCCTTTGATCAATGATCTTAAGTTCTATTGGGGAAAAGGAAGAAGAAAAGGAAAGGAAGAATTTCTCTTCCAAATCTGACATTGTGTGAGTTGAGAACGTTGAAGGGAGAGTAAGCCAGCCCATAGACACAGAGCAGGGCTCCTGACCCATTTCTGTGTCCTGGACCCTCTTGGAAGTGTGGTGAATAATATAGAATTGACCAGTATTTCTTAAGCACTTACTACATGCCAAGTTCTGTGATAAGTACTAGAGACACAAAGACAAGCAGAAAGACAGTCCTCGTCCTTAAGAGCTAACATTTTAGTGAGGTAATACGTCACATAAAAGGAGATTGAAAAGAGTTTCTTCTAGCTCTAGCAATGAATGAAAAACTGTTTTATTGGGGGCTTTTCATTTCAACTTTTTTTTTCGATTACTAGCCCTCAGTTTCCCTATGATTTTCAATTCCCTCAATTTCCCTACTATGAAGAGTTTGACCTGGGCATCCTCTAAATCTCTTTCCAACTCTAACAATCTCTGAGTAAGCAGGGCAAGCCCAGAAACCTCTATGCTTTATACATGGAAAGGTGAGGGAGGGACAGTAAGTGGGGAGAGGGAGGGAGGGAGAAGGGGCCCAAGGTGCCTGTGGGCAGCTCACACAGTGGAGGGCCTGCCCCTGTTTCTCTCTCTTCACCAGCAGGAAGACCTGGCTCCTTTGTCACGAAGCACAAACAAAAAAACATTTGGTGTCTGCAGAAGGAATTAGCAGGCTTTTTTGCTAGCTCTGTGGGCTCTCCTAATGACACTTCCTGTTTTTCTCCTCCAAGTCCAAAAGAGTGAGAAAACAGCCTTGGGGAAAGTTAGAAGCAGGATGCTCTAGAAAGGCTTCTGGCCAAGGCCATCCAAGTCCACAGGGTAGAGAAAATTAGGATCAGCTCTGGTCTGGCTCAAACACCAATCCTCCAGTTCAAGTCCCCAAGGGTGAAGGAGGAAATGTTTCATTTGGGTTTTTTTATCTTAGCTTCTATTTTTTTTTCAATTATAAGCTTTTGTTTTCTCCCCCATCCTTCCTCCCACCCCCACTGAAAAAAAATAGAAAAGAAAACGCCTTATAACAAATAAGTTGTCTCTTCATCTAAGGTGGGTGTCGCCACCCAGCCAACGAGGCAAATCTCCCTTAGGGCAGCCCCCTGGGGATTCCACAGGGCGAATTCCTGCTGGTCCTTCCTGTGTGCTAGCCCCAGGCCAATTAAATTTCAATTAGAAAGTTTACCCAATCATAGAATTAAGCCACAGAACATCAGTCTTGGAGAGGAACTTAGAAGAACATCGTGTTAGAGCTAGCAGGACTTTAGAGTGGAGAATAATCGAATGTCAGAGCTGGAAGGGAACTGGGAATATAGAAAAATGAAATTTTACAAGTGAAGGCAACATGTCTAGATAGAGCTCCATTCTTGGAGTCAGGAAGAATCTTGCCCTAGACACTTACTGGATGCATGACCTTGGGCTTGTCTTATTTTCTTCTATAAAGTGGGAGTAGTCATGTCATCTGTCTCCAAGGGCTGTTAGGAGGATTAAATGAGAGAATATTTGTAAAGCACTTTGCAAACTTTAAAATGCTATCTGAACACTAGCAATTATTATCACCATTATTAAAAGGAACTATAGAATGATAATAGTGGCTAACATTTATAAATAGAGTTTACAAAGTCATTTATATAAATGATTTCATTTGGTCTTCTTGACAACTCTGTGAATTAAGTGCTATACTTATGCCAATTGTACAAATGGGAAAAGAGAGATATTCAGTGACTTGTCCAGGGTCACAAAGCTATAAGTCTCTGGGTAGGATTTGAACTCAGAATAGGAGAACTGGAAGAAATCTTAGAATATAAAGTTGCACCTGGAAAAGGTCTTTGAACATTTAGAATGTAGAATGTAGAACCTGATTAAGGGCAAGGACAGAAGAGACATAAGCTCCCATAACTCACTCCTACCCCCATTTTAAAACAAGAATTCCATGCTCCATCTGGGCTAAACTAACCCTGGATGTATCGCTATATGCATGAAGGACCACCCAGGAACATGAAGGCATTCCTGAAATTCCAGTAAGGGCAGAGTGAGGGGATCCTGGTCCTGTGGAAGAGACTTTGGAGATTATCTAGTCTAATCTTTTCTTTTCACAGATAAAGAAATGGTGGCTCCTAAAAGTGAAATGACTTTCCTTTGGTTACATCACTAGTGTGTGTTGGGGGCTTAAGAAGTGTTCAGAAGGACAAGCACCTCTGGTGTGAGGATTGCCCAGCCCTTTTGAGGGCTTCTCATCCATCTTTGGTGTTTACCTTTCCACCTGACTTTCACCTGGGGCTCCAAGAAGCTGTAGCATGGGCAGTGGCCACGCCCCAATAAAACCATCTCAGCGGATGGGCCAAACCAGGTTGAGGGTGATCAATAGACCTCAAACCCATTGGTGAGCTAGGGGGATATCTACCCCAAGCATGTGAGGAATTCTCTGGGTGGAATGGGTGGAAGAGAACAATTTTTCCAGTGGCCATAAAGGCATTTGAAGCAGGTGCTGCGGAGTGCTTAGAGCTTGGTCAGACATCAGAGATGCCAAGGTCATCTTCTGCATCCCAAGCCCCTGCCAGTCATCTTGACTTTTGTCCTGCCGCTGGACTTTGATGACTCTGGAAGAGAGAGTGAGGATGACAGCATTGTGCAACTCTGTTCCACTAAAATCCAATTCTCCTGCAAGTCAAGACAACACCTGTAACATCACTGGTCTTCTTTGAAAATAAAGGACAAACAACAACATAACAATGTGTTAGGTGCTGGATCTGAACCCAGGTCTCCTGTCATCATGTCCAGAGCTCTTTCCACTCCATTTCCTTGACTTTCTGTGGATATGTTATTACAAAACATTTGCCTCCCACTTTGTTACTGACAAAGCTTTATCTCTGCTCAGTCAGCTCCCACTGTCCAAAGAGTAGGGAAGAAACACTCAGTTCACAAACTCATTCACTGAAGAGATGGTAGGGAGTTGACTCAAAGGATCATAAGATTTAGAGCTAGAAAAACTCTTCGATATTATCTAGCCTAAACCATCCAGCCACCCATTTTACAGATGAGGTCCTGAAACCCAACCACATGAGAGCCAAAGTCACACAAGTAGTATCAGCAAAAGGATTCAGACCCAGATTCTTTGACTCCAAATTCACTGTTGTTTCTACTATCCCATTTTTTATCTGAAGGAAAAAGGCAGAAATCTTCTATCATTGGAAGTCTTAGAGCACAGCAGAAAGGGTGCCAGATTCTAGAATCAACAGCCCTGGATTCAAATCCCAGACCTGTCACTTATTAACTGTGTGAGCTTAAATATAAGTCTCTTGCCTTCTCTGGTCCTCATTTACCTCATCAGTAAAATGATGGGACTTGAACTGAATAACAACCAAGATGCTTTCTGTCTCCAAGTGGATGATCTTAAAGCAGATGATCTTATGCTGTTTAATGGAACCACCAGTCACTATTTCTCCATTTTGCATAGGTCACTGCCACTGTTCCTTAAGTTTCAACTACAGACCTATTTCTCACTGCTCCTTTATGTCTCATTTTTCTTTATACTTATAAGGGAATTATGTGTCTATGAAAATGTGATATTCCTTAGAAAACTGTATGCAGAACTGTCCGTGTTCTCTTTTCATGTTTTCATCAAAGATACCTTCAAGATATGTGCAAAGCATTCTGATAAAGATTTTATAGAAATAAAAGAGAGATGAGTCCATGGTGACTGATTTCTTCTGAGTCATCGTATTTGGGTAAAACATCACCTATTATCTTTTTAAGTCTTTTGGAATCTTTGCCTTGGAAAGAGCTTGAAAATCAGTCTCTGAGATGGCTCACTGGTTAAGGTAGTGGAGAGGGAGGTGGGAGAGAAGAGAGAAAGAGACAAAGAGAAAGAGACAGAGAACAACAGAGACAGAAAGAGAAAACAAGATAGACAGAAACTGAGAGATTTTTCAGAAATAAAGTTCTATTAAAAATAAAAGAATTAATAAAAATATCTTTAAAAGAAAATGAATCTCATATGAATGAAAAAGTTATGATCAAAGATTTCCTCTGCATGTACTCCATCAGGTCCCGTCATCCTAGCTTCATAGTTCCAAGTGCAACTTCACATCTAGTGTTGTTCCCAAATGCAAACTTCCTCACATAGCAGAGGTAGTGAAGTGTGCTGGTTCCCATGATGTTAGCCATATGAATAGTTAACTATGGAAATGATAGGAGATCTGTTCCAATTCACATGGACTTGTTATCCCTCTTCCAATTTCATCTATAAAAATGCTCTTGGGTGATTCCGCTTTGCTGGGTCTCACAACAAGCTTTTTGCATGCTCCTTTGCCCATACTGTGTTGAACTTTTTGTGAACCAATACTACTTGTGATTTCCCATCATTTTCCTCCATAAAATTTTATAAATGAACCAATTTTCTCCTTAAATGTTGGTTCTCAGATGTCACATCTTTCTGCATGGCAGGGAAAGCGAGCGTTTTCTGGGTTGAGATGGCATCTGTGTTCTTTGGTTTCATATTTCACGGAGGTGACTGTTTTAGCTCAATTAATTTTCTCTAAGGACTGGTCAATTAACCTTCTCTAAGGAAAAGAATCTTCTCTAAGTCCATCCTGATTTTTGTGCATTTCTTACTTTTCAGTCAACAACCTAATTAAAGAGGTCATTTTGGAGCTGTTCGAGTGTACACAGTGTTCTCCTGTCTTTCGTTGTGATTTGGTGTTGATTTTGATCTGACTAGTCAACGATCTGATTACAGCAAGGACAGCTTAAACGTAGATTGTTGTCAGGGCTAAGGATTACAGCTTCTGAAATGACTCCCATGTGACTTACCGGTCCTTTTGTCTATTAAGAATGATATAGTTATCTTCATTCTCTGTGACCCCGCTCAGTGTTTATCGCCCCACAGTGTACTCTTCATAAAGCAAGTATTTATGGAATACAGACATCAGTCTTCTGATTAGTCTGCAAATCAACTCTTTTTCAATTCCCGATCCCGAACTCTATTCAATACACATTAGCCATCCTTCCCTTTGCTCACCTCCTCATTAAAGTCGCTAACTGTAAAGGTTTATGATGAACAGATTTGGAAGATCTTTTCAAGTTCACCGCAGGATTTCTCTACCTATTTGTCCTCTGCCACAAATGTAGAGGCAGCGAGGCGGTACAGTCAATAGATCTTCCCTTTGACTTCTCTGAATCATTGTGAAGTGAAAAGGGTACCATCACGTAAACGGTACCCAAGACAGCTACGATTATGTAAACAGAAACAACAAAAACAATGAAACTGAATGTTGTGAAATTTAAATGAGCAAGTTTGCCCTCCCCCAAGAAAGATCCTCCTCCTTTTTTTTTTTGAGTGGGGAAGACAAGGCAGTTGGGGTTAAGTGATTTGCCCAAGGTCACACAGTTCCTTTCTTTACCAAGGGGAGATACTATGGGTGTGGAATGATGCACATAACATCAGACTCTGTGACCATAGTATTATCTACGCTGAACTTTTCTTCTCTTTTTATTCTTTGTCATATGGGATAGCTAACTATCTGGGATGGGGCAGACTGGGGCAAGAATAAATGATGCAATGACAAAAATATTAATAGAATTTTAAAATGTTTTTCCCTCCTTAGAACATTTGTCTCCACTCAAAAAGAAAATGGGTTTGAACCTTAAAGCACTCACAAACCCATGGTATGGGGGGGAAGGAAAGACAGTAGGTTCAAGGAGGGTCTTTTTTAGTAAATCTCCCATCAGGGGTACAAGAAACTAGGCCCCTTGATCATCATAGCAGCATAGATTTAGTACTGGAAGGGACCTTAGAGGCCAGGTTTCATCCCTTCATTTTACAGATGAAGAAACTGGGGTCTCAGAGAAGTGACATGTCTTGCTCAGGGCTACCCGGCTAACAAATGTTAGAGGCAGAATTCGAGCCTGAAGATCTCCAGGATTCTGAGTCTAACCCTTTCTGTCCCCTACCTGTTGCCTCTCTGATAATAAAGGGTCCCAGCTGTGAAGAGGGTGTTTGGATGGTAGCATACATCTTTACACAGTCTTTGCAAGCAAGTCACACTGCACCCCCCCACACTTTCCCTGATTACACCCCTTCCCCAGGGACCGCCCTCTCTCGGGACCCCTATAGCACTTAGAGCTTGTGCCGCATAATTTATCATTTGATTACATCCTGTCCTCTGTTGTTCACTAATTGTTTCCCATGCACTCAGTTTATCTTCCTCACCAGATTGCAAGCTCCTTAAACATAGATTGTTGTCAGGGCTAAATTCATGACCCCCTGTGGGGTTTTCTTGGCAAAGATACCCAAGTGGCTTGCTATTTCTTTCTCCAATGTGTCTCCATTTTACAGATGAGGAACTGAGGCAAATAGGGGTTAAGTGACTTGCCCAGGTTCACCCAGCTAGTGTTTGAGTCAGGATTTGAGCTCAGATCTTGCTGACTCCAGACCTGGTGCTCTATTCCCTGTGCCACCTAGTGGCCCCTCCTTAAAGGCAGAAGCCATGCTGTTTGTGAGGGACATCTACAATATATTCCACAAGACTACAGTCCTACCCCAAAATAGAAGTAGAGGGCCTACAAAAAATTTCCACACTAGCTATATTTTTCCTCCAAATAGAATATGTTCACATAAAATGCATGAATATATATGTAGCTCTGTGTGTGGTCTGTGTATATGTATATATTTAAAAATAAGCATGTGTGTGTATGCATGTGTAGATGAAAGATACAGAGACACATATCTATTCATCATAGACCACCCCCAAGCTTCACCCTGAAACAAAGCTCTCCATCTTGTTGGTGATACTGAGTACCCACAAGCTGGTTCTCTGAAGTAATGAATCCATAGAGGATGATACAAAAGCAGCTAAGAGAGATGGAGGAGGTAAGAGGCAGAGTGGACAAAGTGATGGACCTCGGGTCCGAGAGAAGTGAGTTCAAATGCAGCCTCAGATACTTACTAGCTCTGTGACCCTGAACAGTCACGTAAGTCAGCCTCAGCTTCCTCCTCTGTAAAATGGGGATAATCATCTACTTCCCAGGGTTTTTGTCAAGATCAAGTGAGATAATATTTGTAAAGGGCTTGCAAACCTTAAGGTGCATATGAATGCTAACTATGGTCATGATGTTGTGGGCACAGGCAGGAGCCAACAGATAACAAAGAAAAACCTATGAAGAATAAACATCAGAGAGATGTTATGATCTGAAAACAAAGATGATCTGAAAATGTAGCAAAAGAGGGAAAATTTATGGGGCTCCAATAGTAGATTTCTGGGAGGAAAGAGAGAAGACATAAACAGAATGGTCCGGCATGCATCACGCAATCTGATTACAGGGAGGGCCCTTATCAATGCAAGCACAGATCCACCGACATAGACTGAAGTACTGACAACTTTTCTTTTGCATAAGAAGATTGGATTCCATCATTTTACTTCAAATGAGGGAATTCCCACTTTTGTACCTTGGAAGTATAGCATCCCATCCCCCAAAAAGCCCTTCCTAGGCATCATCAATTTCAAGCCCCAAAGTGTCCCTGGACAAATTCACTTTCAAAATTCCTGGCCCTGGAGTCAGGAAGACTTGAGTTCAAATGTGGCCTCAGACATTTGACACACTTACTAGCCTTGTGACCTTGGGCAAGTCGCTTAACCCCAATTGCCTTGTCTTCCCCCCCCAAAAAAAACAAACAAGCAAACAACCAAAATCCCTTTAAGCTCTAACATACAATGGTCTATGTTCTAAAGTCCAAAGTTCTTCCCAGTTCTGACATTCTGTGTTCTTATAAGGTCGTCCTACCTCTAACATTCTATATTCTAATGTTCCATTTAGCCTTGACATTGACCATATCAGAGTTCTACCACTTTATGTTCTATGTTCTAAGGTCTCTTCCAACTTTGAGATTCTGCATCCTATATCCTCTGGTGCTCAATATAGCTAGTGAGAATCTGAGGACAGATTTTAACCCAAGTCCTCTTTATTCCAGGCCCCTCATTCCAGCCCCCAGGTCTTACCTAGCTTCCTGTTCTACCGTGCTCTATCCCTCATTCTAAGGTTCATTCCAGATCTAATATTCTGTGTTCTATATTCTATAGTTCCTTCAAGTTGTGATAGTCTACATTCTAAGGTCTCTTCCAGCGTTGTCTTTCTGTGTTCTTTGTTCTTCCTAGCCCTGCCATTCAGTGTTCTCTCATTCTTCCACTTCTTACATTCCATGTTCTATGATCTAAGATCCATTCTGACCCTGACATTTAGCATTCTAGGGTTCTTCCAGATATAGTGTTCTACGTTCTTTGTTCTAAGATTTCTTCTAGCTATAATATTCTATGTTCTATACTCTAAAGTCCCTTTCAACTCTGTTATCCTGTGTTCTATGCTTGAGGGCCCCTACAAATCCTGACATTTGATATTTTAAGGGTCTGCTAATACTCTGCATTCTAAGATCCATTCCAGCTCTGATAACCCATGTCCTATATTCTAAATCCCCTTCCAAGGCTGATATTCTACATTCTAAGTTTCTTCCAACTCTGACATTCTATGTCCCTTGTTCTAATATCTTTGATATTCAACATTCTAGTCTTCTTCCATTTCTAACATTCTGTGTTCATTCCAACTCTGCTGGCCTTTGTCCTATATCCTAAATCCCCTTCTAGGTCTGATATCCTGTCTTCTTAGGACGCTTCTAACTCTGACCTTCTATGTTCTTTGTTCTAATAACCCATACATTCAACGTCTTTCTGTTCTTTCAGTTTATCATTCTATGTTCCTTGTTCTAAGGAAACTTCCAGCCTTGACATTCTGTGTTTTATTTGCTAAGATGCCATTCACAACTTGAATGTTTTCTGTTCTAAGGTCCCTCCCAGTTCTATCCTTCTGTGATTGGAAAGAGATGGTCTCCTGTGGCCAGTCGTACTACTGTGAGCAAGAGTATCAGAAGGAAGCAGCTGACCTCAGAGAGAGGCAAACCCAAGGTTAAGTCAGTATAGCTCTTTTGATGTTCGTTACTGTGTTGGCTAAGGAGGAGGGCTCTGGGAGCTGTCCATAAAACAAGTAATAAAGATGAACTAGACCAGGCAGTAGCTACCTAAAATTGGGCCGATGTTCCCGGATCACTATCAGTCCCGGATGCATGTGGAGGGGAAAGCATTCATCTCCCTATGATCTCCGGCTGCTGTTTCCTGTGGCCAAGCTCCAGGCCAAAGGAGAGGGAATGGAGGCTGGGGGGAAGGCAGGGATATTGCCTCCTGCCCCTCAGTCCCCGGCACATATCCTGTGACAGAACCCTCTCTGATCAGGATGTTATTGTAGCAGCCAGGTCTGTTATTGTGAGACAATCGGGCTTTCCTGAGCTCATTAAAACATCCCCACAGTCCTCTCCCTCCCAGCCCAGCTCCTATTTTCCCACCCTACCCAGTGGCATTTGGGAAGGGCTTTCTTGAGTTTCTTCACTCTTAGACCATGAGGACTCCCAATTCTTCAGTTTACCGTCAGATGTTCAGGGGCCCACACGGAAAGAGGAGAAGGATCACTAGGAAATGTGGGTCACTGAGAGTGAGAACCAGAACAATAGATCAACTAGTATAAGATCTAAAACTGAATCAGGGATGGTTGGAGCCAAAGAGGACCTTAGAAGCCAACTAATCCAGAGGCTCTTAAGGAGTCTTTGTATGTTATGGCCCCCTTTGGCAGTCTGGTGGTGCCTATGGACCCTTTCTCAGAATCATGTTTTTAAATACATGAAATCAAGTGTACAGAATCACAAATGAAACAAATTATGTTTTTTATAAATACAGTTATCAAAATATCTTTTTTAAATAAGTGAATAGACCCAAGGGTGAGAACCCCTGCCCCAAACCCCTCCTTTTTTATAGTCAAGGAGTAGATCAAGTGACTTGCTCCACTCAACAGTTAATGACAGAGCTGAGAGCTAGACCTTGACATCTGACATTTAAATTGTGTTTTTAGATTTCCAAAGCATTTTACAAACGTTTATCTAATCCAATACTCACTACAGGTAAGAACTGTAGCAAGTAACCCCTGCCTCTTCATTCCTCCATCATTTCTGCCTTCGATGCTCCTCCCCACCACCTCCACTTCTTGGCACCCCAAAGTCCTTTCAAGGCTCAGCTCTAGGACCATCTCCTACAAGAGGAATTTTCTGCTTCTTTCCTGTTATCAGCTTTTCCCCCCACCCCCTGAAAATAAATTGCATTTTCTATTCTTTGAGCTGGGCATATCTAATTCCCCCAGCAATGGGTAAAATCCTTAAGAACTATTTGTTTTCATCTTCTTGTTCTCAGCACCCAACACAGTGTCTGACACTCAATAAACATCTATACGACTGAATGGGATCACCATATTATAGGTTGAGAAGCCAGTGCTTAGAAAACTTACATGAGTTGTCCACAGTTGCATGTCCATGGGCATGGTTGCAGATAGGTGGCACAGTGGTGGGTGAATAGGTGGGCAGGTAGGTAGTGCAGTGAACAGAGAGTCAGGCGTAGAGTCAGGAGGACCTAGTTCAAATCCAGCCTTAGATTCTTACTAGCTGTGTGACTTTGGGCAAGTCACTTAATCCTGCTTGCCTTAGTTCCTCATCTGTAAAATGAGCTGGAGACGGAAATGGCAAACCACTCCAGTATCTTTGCCAAGAAAAGCCCAAATGGAGTCAGACACAACTGGAAAATGGCTCACTGGGCACGGTTGCACCTAGGAAGTCCTAGAGAAAGGATCTGAGCCCACATTTCCCCTAATTCCAGGTCTAACACCCTTTTCACCATGCTATGCCTGTCGAGAGTTCTTTCTACTAAATCACACTGCTTCCAATGGAAAATCTGGAGATCATTGCACCCTCAGTGATACTGGGCAAAAAACTGATCAAGGATAGAAAGGACAAAATAGATAACCCACCAAGGGGGAGTGCATTGAACTCCCATGCAGATGAGCACACAGAGGTAAGAGCAGATTAAATATGAAAATAATATCTACTTGGGCAGCAAACATTCTGTGTATCAATATTTCTTACAGGTTTCCCTTCCTCATTATTTTTGCTTCAGCTAATAATAAAATGAGTTTGCTGTCCCAGAACACCCACAGACTAATGGTAGGAGTAGGAATTCCAGATTTAGCCCCAAGAGATGGGGGAGAGGCAGTCTGGATCATAAATTAACTGAGGATAATGCACAAAGTGGTTACTCCCTCTATAGGCAGATCATCAAAAGCTAACTTCAGGCTGTGGAAAAGGAGAAGCATCTGAAAATGAACAGGATGCAAAAGATATTGTGAGTGAAAAGGGGAGAAGCTCCAGAGTGGCTCAGAAGATCTGACTGGAAACCCAGATGCTTGTCACTTCAGGCAACAAAGGAAGCAGAGAAGCAGCAGAATCTAGTGGCTGCCATGATGGATTTGGAGTCAGGAGTTGTTCAGTAGTTTCCAAGTCCTCATGACCCTACTTGGGGTTTTCTTGGCAAAGATACTGGAGTGGTTTGCCATTTCCGTCTCCAGCTCATTTTACAAATAAGGAAACTGAGGCAAACAGGGTTAAGTGACTTGCCCAGGGTCACACAACTAGTAAATGTCTGAGGTCAGATTTGAACTCAGAAAGATGAGTCCTCCTGACTCCAGGCCCCAGCCCTCTATCCACTGTACCACCCAACTAATCCTACCTCTCTCATTTAGCCCTGTGACCACAGGCAAAACAATTAAGCTGAGCCTCAGTTTCCTCATCTCTAAAATTGACATGCCTCTATTACCCATGTCAGGAAGTCACTTCAAGGCTCAAATGAGATAGTGCATATGAAACACTTTACATACTTTAAAGAGCAAGATAAAAATGTCAGCTCTTTTCCCACTTATTGGGCAATTCACATGTCTCTGGACCTCTGACTCCTTGAGTATAGAAGAAAGGGGTTCCATTGGACAACTCCTGGAATCCCCTCCAGTTCTGGACACTCTGACTCTAAGATAAGGAAATTCCATGATACTGAAAGAGATAAGGCAACAGAATAGGGCAGGGCTGGATCTAATTCTAGAAATGAAGAAATGGAGGCCCAGAAAAGAGAAACTACATGCCCAGAGGGCCTGCATGGTTGGCCCAAGATTAGGAGCTGGATCTCCTGGGTCCCAGTCCAGCAGCTCACATTCCTATTGGGTTTTTTTAACCAACAAAACATCATCTCCTCTTCCAACAATCCAATAAGATCTTGATGATGGTGATGATGATGACGGTGGTGGTGGTGGTGATGATGGTGATGATGATGACGGTGGTGGTGGTGATTGTGAAGATAGTGATGATAATAGTTTATATTTATATGGGCTACGAAGAATGCAAATCACTTTGTGAATATTTACTCACTTGATATTTATTCAACCCTGGAAGAAAAGTGTTCTTATCTTCATTTTGTACATGAGGAAACTGAGGTATGGCAAGGAGCCTTTAACCCTTAACCCAGTTAGCAAATCTCTGAGACAGTATTTGAAACCAAGACTCCCTGACTTTCAGGCTCCCACTTCATCCATACTGCCTCTTATTCACAGATGTTTTATCAGTTAGGAAACTGAGTCTCAGAAGGATGACTTGTCCAAAGTCTCATAGTCAAGAAATAACAGCTCACAAAGGTCTTCTAACATCCAGTATAGAGTTCTTATCAATCAACCACATTGCTGGTAACAAGTTGAAGAAGTTTTCCAACCACCACTACCTTGGAACCCTGAAGATTTCCCAACGTAGATGTGTTTTCTGCCTAAGCAGCCCCTGCAAAGATGGGGAACAGAGTAAGTGTGAAAAGATGAGTCTCCTACTACTGAAGATCTTTGCCTTTTGCAATTAAAGGAAAGGGTTAGAATCAGGGTTACTTTTTCAAAACATTTGCTTGTGGGATACAAATCATATAAAGTAAATATAAATTATATAATATATAATATTATATATTATAAATTATATAAATTTTTTTACATTATAGGGGTAGGAAACCTGCAACCTTGAGGCCACATGTGATCCTCTAGGTCCTCAAGTGCAGCCCTTTGTCTGAACCCAAACTTCAGAGAATAAATCCCCTCAATAAAAACATTTGTTCTGTAAAACTTGGACTCGGTTAAAAGGCTGTACCCAAGGACCTAGAAGGTCACGTGTGTCCTTGAGCCCCAGGTTCTCCACCCCTGCACAAATGTGAACTACTTTCTGAAGTTGCAAAGAACTAGAAATAAAATGTCTACTGATCATCGACTGGGAATGGCTGATGGTGTATGAATGCAAAGGAATATTTCTGTCTTATAAGAGACCACGAATATGTGAGAATCGTGGGAAGACTTTCATGAACTGATGCAAAATGAAGTAGCCAAGAAAACAACATACAACACAAGGATAAACACTACCAAGAACAAAACAGCTGAAACCAACTTCCATGAAGTTATAAAGAGCAAGCTTGGACCCAAACCAAAAATTTGAAAAGGTCGCCTCATCTCTCCATTGCAGAGAGAAGAACTAGGGGTGTGGAATTCCACAGATGGCGTCCTATGATGTACTGATTAATTATGCTGTACCATTTGGCTTTTGTTGCTGTTTATTGTAAGAGATGGCTTGAGGGAAAGGGCAGAGGGACACTGGGAAATGAAGGTGATAGGAAACAAAATGTATCAATAAAAGGGTATTTCAGAATAACATGAAAAAGTGTGAGCCGCTATTATCATTAATATCATCAACATTATTGCAAAATTTGATCCCACAGGCTCCATTTGCAAAATCTTTCACCTATTCCTTTTTTTAGTTCAGCTAGATCAGGCATGCTGCGGAGGGAAAATACCAGTCCCGTCTCAGATCCTTGAAGGCACAGGAAGAACTGCAAGGGAAGGACCAGGAAAGGCTGGGGGAGGGGAGGGGGAGGGAGGCCAGCTTCTATTTTAAAGACGTTTTCCTCTTCAGGACACAATCAGTCTTCCAACAGTGAAGACAGGGCAAAGGTTGTGGCTGACATTGTGTCATTGGACATAAAGCAGTCCCTGAGGTCACTCAGCAGCTGGCAATCATGTCCTGACAGAAGGCTGATTCCTTTCTGCCCTCTGGACCCCTGGGCCTTAGAAAAGGCCCCTATGGAGTCCAGCTGCTGTTGGCAGCAAGTCATTCCTTCTTTATCTTCTCATATGTGGGACCTGATCCATGCAGTCCACCCCACCATGATAGCAATAAAGGGCAATTCTATGATGCTTTAAGGTTGACCAAGTGTTTACTTCCCAATGACCCTCTGAGGTAGGCGGTACAAGTGTTAGGACAGGGATAGGGACTCTATCTGTGATTCCATTGGCACAGGGAACTCAGCGGAGGAAACTCCCTCCACCAATACAGACTGACACTTTCTCAGTCTTAGAGATTTGCCTAGAGCCCTGAGAGGTGGAGAACAGGGTCACATAATCAGTATATGCCCATATTAGAGATAAGGAAACTGAGAATGAAGTAGCTCAAACACAGTCACTCATCTGATGTCAGAACCAGTAATGATGTCTCCCAGGTGTCTCCTCATTGCAAGTTCATAGTACTCCCCACTACATCACATTGCCTCTACCTGGCCCTAACCTTCTAGGTCATCATAGGGTTAGACTCTAGAAGACACCTCAAAGATCGACCACCTCATTTGACAACCGAGTAAACTGAGGGCCAGAGAAGAAAAATGACTTGCCCAAGGTTGCACAACTATTAAGTGTCAAAGCTGGGGTAAGGGCTTAAAGTAAGAAAGAAGTAGATAGGGGGCATAGAAAATGAGGTATTTTAAATAATGTTGTTTTTGTTCAGTCGTTTCTAATCATGTCCAACTCTTCATGACCCCATTTGGGGTTTTCTTGGCAAAGATACTAGAGCAGTTTGCCATTTCCTTCTCCAGCTCATTTTATAGATGTGGAAACTGAGGCAAAAAGGGTTAAGTGACTTGCCCAGGGTCACACAGCTAGTAAGTGTCTGAAGCCAATTTGAACTCAGGAAGATGACTCTTCCTGACTCCATACCCAGCACCCTACCCACTGTGCCATCTTGATGACCTCAATAGTAACAGGAAAGTTCAAAAAGAAAAGGGTGAGATCAGATTCGCACAAAAAGATGAATTCCATTTAGAACACATTCAACTTAATACATTGTGTAATGTAAGGAGTAGCTTGCTTGCTTATATTTGTGGTACAACATTCTAGAGCACAGCAAGCTTGTAAAAGGCTTTCTCTAGCTAGCTAGCTTTCTAGGCACCAGCCTCTATGGAGCTCCCACCCAATGTGCCTCCTTCTACTTTCTAAGATGCAGTAGAATCTAAGGCTGTTGCCATATGCCAACCCTTCTAAGCCAGTACCATATGCCACCTCCATCTTCTCTTCTCTGGGCTAAACACTCCCAGTTCTTTCAGCCAATCTTCTCATGTTCTTATCCACTCTTAGAGGTTACCCTGCAGTCTTTACCGCCCTTTGTTCTTGGTCCCAACCTTCTCTAAGTCACAGAGTTGAGAGAATAACTCATAGATGCTGGCACCAGAGGCAGCCAGGATCATTCACTACTGGGGACTTAATTCATTTGTGCAACTATTCCAAAAAAAATTTGGAATTCTGAAAGCAAAGTTCCTAAATTGCTTATACTCAGAAGATCTTCAAATGATTGAATCCTCAAACACTTTGATGGCTTAAAAAAAATCTTAAAAACCTATACAAACATATTCATGGCATAACTATTTGTAATAGCAAAAACATGTACCCAGGAATCTAGCGATGGCCAAACAAATTGCATTTGACTAATGAGAAAATGATTGCATTTTATGGAATGACAAATATGAAGAATGTAGAAAGAATTGTATAAAATTACTCTGCCCTGGGGTTGAGTGGAATGAGAGCTGGAAGACAGCTTAATTCACCCACGTTTATAGCCATCCCTAGACTTTGCTTCATAATCTATTCAGCCATCTGCCAGGATATCAGAGTTTACCTAGAATGGGCATCCCTACTACCTCACAGGGCATCTCCCACTGCCAATACAAACATACTTTCCACCCTTTGTTCTTGCTCAGAGAAGAGTAATCAAACAATATTACTGTTGCCTCTTCAAAAGTCAGGATGATCTATTGTCCTATGGCTCCAATCTTGGGCAGCTAAGTGATACAATGGATAGAGCACTAGGCTTGGAATCAGAAAGACTCATCTTCCTGAGTTCAAATCTGGCCTCAGACACTTACTAATTGTGTGACCTTGGGTAAATCACTCCATCCTATTTGCCTCAATTTCCTCATCTGTAAAATGAGTTGGAGAAGAAAATGGCAAACTTCTCCAGTATCTGCCAAGAAAATCCCAAATGGGGCCATGAAATGACTCAACAACAGCAACGTGGCTCCACTCCTAATCTATGTGACTCCTCAGGCCAGAATACCCACAATCCCCACGTGTACCATTTTTCCCTATTAGAATGTGTGTTTCATAGGAAAGGAGCATCTCACTTTGGGGCTTGTATCCCCAGTACCTAGCGCAGTGCTTGTCACTTCATGGGTATTTAATAAACGTTCATTCATTCATTCAAAGCAGAGCCAAAGGGACCCCAGAAGTAACGTTTATAACAACATAAACCAAGGATTCTTAATCTGGTACATGTGAATTTGCTTTTTTAAACATATTTTAATAACTGTGCTATGACACATTTATTTTCCTTTGTAGGCTGATGCATTTTATCTTTTACATTTAAAAACATGATCATGATTCTGAGAAGAGATCCATAGATTTAGCCAGGTTGCGAATGGGATCCATGATGCAAAACCAGTTAATAAACCCCGATAGGAATGGAAAAAAAATGGAAAAGCCACAAAACTCAGGCCAAGTGAAACCGACAATGTTGATACTAGATCATTAAGACCAAGGTGCGCATCCCTCCTTTCTGTGCATGAGTGGGGCTCAAAAACAGAGAGTGACTGGCGGCATCCGTCACAGCCACCGGCAGGCAACTTCACCTGTTTCCAGAGAACAACCCCAAGATAAAGACACTGTGGGCACTAAGGAAACGGGACAAAACATGGAAAGCCAGCCTAAGTCACGTGAACACTGAAAAGAAAAACTTGGTTGGAAGCAACACAGTCTCTAAAGTACTGAGGCGTTATTTAGCAGCTTTTTCAAGGAGGAAGAAAGTCACTCCCAAAATGAGACAAATCACAGGTTATATTCGTCATGGCCTTAAACATGCTTCTAGCCTCCCCTCTTCTACCTAGAATCAGACTGGTACCATGTCCTGTTATTTACTCCTGATCTCAGGACCAGCATGGCACTTTCAGCTCACCTGCATAGCACATTGCTTCCTCCTGCCCTCCTTTCTATCAAGTAAAGTATGGATGGGGTTCATGGACAGATAGTCTCAGAGAGACTCAAGACAGTGAGGGGATGCTCAGGGCAGAGGTTCCTCTGGTACCTTGAAATAGGAAATAGATAAGGAGTTTGGAAACAAGTCACAAATCTGAAACAGAGATGTCATACAGTAATGATGGAGTTGGGGGGGAGAGAAGAGATCTTCAATTATCCAGAAATCTTCTGGACAGCTCTCTGTCTCTCTCTCTCTGTCTTTCTCTCTCTGTCTCTCTGTCTCTCTCTGTCTCTGTCTCTCTCTCTCTGTGTCTCTCTCTGTGTCTCTCTGTCTCTCTCTGTGTGTGTCTCTGTCTCTGTCTCTGTCTCTCTGTCTCTGTCTCTTTCTCTCTGTCTCTCTGTCTCACTCTGTCTCACTCTGTCTCTGTCTCTGTCTCTCTGTCTCTCTGTCTCTCTGTCTCTGTCTCTCTGTCTCTGTCTCTCTGTCTCTGTCTCTGTCTGTCTGTCTGTCTGTCTCTCTCTCTCTCTCTCTCTCTCTCTCTCTCTCTCTCTGTCTCTCTCTCTCTAGTGAAAATATCATCCTTCAAAAGGTTGAAAAACAAACTTACTCTGGATCTGATTCTCACTAACTCAGGAATTCGCTGCTAGGGAGAGTATGATGGAAACCTCGAGGGAAAGTAAACACTCTAACCTAGAGTTTGTGATAGAAAAGGAGAGGAAATCTGGGCGTAGTCTGCCATGTAACTTAAGTTTTAGTAAAGTGGATTTCAAAGGATTCAGAGGAAACACAGGGAAGATCCTATGAACTAACATACTTCAGGGAAAGTCAACCTAGAAGGATGAAAGATATTCAAGAATCAAATTCTGAAAACACAAAAGGAAAGAATTTTTTTTCTTTTTTTTTGCTTTTTGGAAGGGGGAAGGCAGGACAATTGGGGTTAAGTGACTTGCCCAAAGTCACATGGCTAGTAAGTGTTTAGTCTGAGTCCAGATTTGAACTCAGGTCCTCCTGACTTGAAGGTCAGTGCTCTATTCACTGCACCACCTAGCTGCACCTGGGAAAGAATTTCTAAAAGAAAGAAAATTGAGATCTATTTTAAAAGACCAATATGGACATATGGGAACACATTAGTCAAATGAAATTTTCATTGTCTCCAGGCTACATTACTGACTCTTGAGGGCTTTCTCTACAATGCCCCCAGAAACCTCTTTACCCTGGAATTCATACTGGAAGTACCCTCTGCCCCTGTAGCCTCTCCTTGGCTGTTCTTCTCTATATTCCTCTCTAGGTCTCAGACTTCAGCTATAATGTCCTCAAGCCAGCCACCTTCATCTTCCCCTTTCCCTTTCTCTTTTCAGCTCCCTTTTATGTCTGGTTTCCCCCATTCAAATATAAGTTCCTCGAGAGGAGGAACTGTCCTTTCTGTTTGTATTCCCAGTGCTTAACACAGTGCCTGGTACTTTGTACTTAATAAATGCCTATTGACTTGAACTGAAGGATGAGAGAAAACTTAATTCACCCACTCATAAAGCCATCCCTAGACTTCGTTTCACAATCTAGTCAGCCATCCTCCAAGATATCAGAGTCTACCTGGAATGGGCATTCCTGCTACCTCACAGGGCCTCTTTTTAAGGAGGAAAAGTACAGAAAAGTATAGAAAATGGATATGAAACCAGGTAACATCAGAAGAATATTCGAATGGGTATGTTCTTGTAGAAATAGTATCAGGAGGTTAAAATTAAGGAGTTGAGGTTGGTGAGTGAAGCAAAGGAGGAGAACAAAAGGTCTTTTAGCTACATTGAGAGAAAGATGGATTACTTAGATAGGATAGAATGGGGATAATCAAAAAACAAAGAAAATTAGAACTATTTTCAACTCATCGCATTTTTTGTGTTCTCTGCAAAGGAGAACGGCCTTTATGGTGGAAATGAGAGAACAAAGATGGCTATCAGGGAGCTGATTCCCAAAATAAGTGTGAGGGTGGGGGACTGGCTAATGAGAAGGTATACCTTTCTGAATTGGCTTCCTTCACGTCCCAACTAAAATCCCACCTTTTGCAGGAAGCTTCTCACAATCCCTTTTAATTCTGATATCTTCCCTCCATTGACTATTTCCAATTTTTCTTGTATATATCTTGCTTATACATAGTTGTTTTCATGTGGTCTTCCCCACTGGATCTTAAGCTCCTTGAGGACTGAGATTGGCTTTTTCTTTTCTTTGCATCAAAAGCACTTAGCACATGCTGGCACCAAGTATATAATAGGTGCTTAATAAATGCTTATTGACTGACTAACCAGTGAAGTGGAAGATGCTGGGGAGCCTGCTTCTGGAAATGTATGAGACTGTGTAATGTCAGGGTTCTGTTTACCAATTCAGAATTTAAACAGTCATTCTATAACTTGTTCCATTCTACCAACTCCAAGATGATGGTAGATTGGCTGAAGTACTTTGAAAAGGCACTGACCAGACTGAATGAATCTCCTAGTCTGGCTCTTTCTTCTCTGGCCCTGGTAGCAGGCAGAGACAGGGAATTCAGGAAACTTCTGTGTCAAGACGGTCTTGGTTGCTAATGACAAGTAGCCTATGAGATCATGAACCTGCTATAGCTTCTTTCCTGGTTATGTGTATTCTTCCTGGTATTAAGTGGAGTATTGGAGGCAGCTATGACCTTGTGAACTTCATAAGACCACAATGGTAAGCCACCAGAGGCCATGAAGCAAGAGTCCATGCTGAGTTTTATAGCCAGTCAGCCCTGCAGCAAGACCTGAAGGAATGATTTGGGTTACCTAGACCATTTGGTACCTGAGATAAAGAGACATCCAGCAGCTATGCTGAATTTGGAGATGGGGATAGTAGGCTTTAAGCTCCTGCCCACTATCCCCAGAGATGGAGGTGGTGAAGAATGCCATCGGCTGCCCCAGGACTTGGGGAGACATGTTTGCACTTCTGTTCTTGCTTTACCTTCACAGTAAATGTCCCATTATCAAGGCTAATTTATGTTAATTGGCCAAATGTAACTAATCAGTGGTCACTAACGGTGGAGGAACATGCAAGAATGAGGGCTGGAGCTGGCAGCATTAGCAAAAGATATGCACACTCCTAACTAAGGTGGTGCCCTTAAAATCTCAAAGGGGAGATGAAGCTTATCTTGCTCTGGGAACCTGACTCTTCGGCAAGAGGAGAATTGGAATTATGCTAATACAGCAAACCTGAGTGACTCATCAGAATCAGGAAAAGTTGATAGCTTCAAAGAGGGGTAGCTGGATAGAGGTATGTAAAGATAATACATTTTATTTGGGGCATGTTGAGTTTACCCAGTGTCTCAGAGACATTCAGCTATAGATGTTGACAAGCAAGAGGTGATATAGGACTAAAACTAAAAAGAGAAATGAGTTAGCTATGTGGATGTGGGAATCATTGGCAGAATGGTAATGGAATCCAGGGGGATCAGTGTTCAGCAAGAGAGAAGGTACAGAGAGAGAAAATAAGAAAACTCAGGACAAAAGTTGGGGAGATATCCACAGTTAGGGAATAGGACCTTGTTGGTAATCTAGCAGAGAAGAATGAAAAGGAACAGAAAACAATTAGGAAGAGAACCTGGAGAAAGCAACATCCCCCAAAATCCAGGGAGAAAAAGTTATCCAGGGGGAAGGGGCGATCAAGAGTTTCAAATATTACAGAAAGTTACAGAAGGATGACAACGGAGATCAGATTCAGCAATTAAGATACTTTGGTAACCCTGGAGAGGGAAGTTTTAGTAGAGTGGTGAGGTCAGAAGCCAAATTGCAAAGGGATGAGTGGTGGGGGGAGGAGAGGAACTGAAGTAATGAGTATAAGCAGCAAACTTGTGAATTAGGTAGGTTATTGTGACAATTTGTGGAGGGTGGTTTGGAGAGTCAAGAGTCTGGATACAGGAGAACTAGTTGGCTATTGCAATAGTCCAGACAAAAGGTGATAAGGACCTGATCTAAGATGGTGGTAACATGCATGGAGAAAAGGACTGTGGGACACTATGAGACAGAATCTAATAAAGCTAATTGTTGTTGTTCAGTCATGTCCAAATTTCATGACTCCACTTGGGGTTTTCTTGGCAAAGTTACTGAAATGGTTTGCCATTTCCTCTTCCAGCTCATTTTACAGATAAGGAAAGTAAGGCAAACACGATTAAGTGACTTGCGTAGGGTCACATAGTTAATAGGTATCTGAAGCCATTTTTGAACTCGTGATGATGAGTCTTTCTGACTCCAGACCTGGAGTTCTATCCACTGCACCACCTAGCTACTAATGGAATATAGGGAATTAGGAAGAGGGAAGAGGTAAGAGATGAAGATGAATGAGCCTTGAAAAGAAGGGGGAAAGTCATGTCATCAACAGAAATAGAAGGACTGAAAGAGGCAGTGGTTTGGGAGAGTAAATGGTGAGTTCAGTTTTAGACATACTGAGTTGGAAATGCCACGGAGGACTCGGGTGATTTCCAGCAGGTCGACAGAGACTTAGCTGGAGGTCAGAAGAGAGACCAAATATACATGAGGAACTCATCTGCACAGAGGTGATCAGTGAAGCTTTGGGAGTGAGTAGGACTATCAAGGGGAAGAAGGAAGAAAAAGGATGCTGGGGAAAACTCAAAGGATGCTCAAACTTAAGAGGTGGAAGATAAAAAAGAAATTGCCTGGCATAGATAGGGAGAGGAGTCCTCTAATCCTTCTAGCGACCTCCTCCACCCACCCATTGTCAGTTTTATGGTTTCCATGGAAACCAGATTGACCTAGCAACCAGCAGAAGGGTTTATCCACAAACAGTCTGTGCAATCATTTGTGGTCTGAGAGGGCAGCAAGAAAGTGAGAAATTAGCTTATAAATAACCTTCCCCATCAAACTCTCTCCCATAGGGAAGAGGAAAGAAATAATTCACATTTTCACTTGAGATGCCTTTGCTCAAGCAAACCAAATATAGCCTTTTAGTTCTAGAGGAGGATACTCCCTCTTCCCAGCCCCCAGCCCCTAACCTCTGGGTACAACCAGACTCAATACATGCAGAAAACACTTATCATCTGTCAAGACTTCTCTATATCCTGAGTCTATTTTTTTAGTTCTGACCCTTCCTGGGATCTTCTACAGGTATCCCTTCTTACCAAACTTCCAAAGTAATGGCGCTTAATCCAAATCCCTAGAGACTGACAGAGTGATTATTTATGTATGCTTAGAGGGGAGCTATTTTCCTGGTGACAGACAGTAAGACAGCTCCTGATAGCCCTAGGTACCATACTGTAGCCTTTCTCTCTGGACCGTGATAGGAGGTGAGATTACTCCATCTCTAATCAGAATCTTCCTCCTGATGAAACCATCAGTCATCCTGAAAGCCAGGGGAGAAAATGGTGGGCTAGCAATGCAGATAAAGGATGAATTAGCTGAGATGGTGAGCAGTCTTCCCTCTGGTTTATATCCCCAACAAATGAGAATCAAAACAAAGCGTTGTCATCTCCCCAGTGTTCTCTCTCCATCTCCCAGACTCCCAAGACCCCTTGCCATTCACTTACAGACGAAGGCCTTGACAGCTTCGTATTCTTTTCCCACATTGGCTAAGTTTACTATTCACTCCTCTTTTTCTGCCTAAAGGTGATGCCTTTTGAAGGACTTGACTGAAAGACTCAACAATAAATGTTTACTGATTGATGTCCATCATTGTGCTTTTTCATACATTCATCAAGGCTACTTTCACTATGTCTGTAAATCATCTTCATAAATATTTCACAGAGATTGTAATCATACATGAGTCAAAAGTTAGTGGCAAGAGGGTTAATACTCATTAAGCAACCACTGTGTTCTGTGGACTGTGCTAAGCACTGGAGATTCACAGAACGCCAAAAGACAGTCTCTGCTCTCCAGGAGCCCAAGCCCGAGGAGGAAACAACATGCAAAAAAATATGTGCAAACAAGTCATATGTGGAATGAAATGTAAATAATCACCAAAGGGAAGGCACTAGCCCTAACAGAAATCAGGAGAGGCTTGCTGTGGAAGGTTGGATTTTGGCTGAGACTTGAAGAAAGCCAGAGAAACTAAGAGGCAGAAATAAGGAGGTAGAGCAGGGGTGGGGAACCTGCAGCCTCAAGGCCACATGTGGCCCTCTAGGTCCTCTAGTGCAGCCCTCTGACTTAAGCCAAACTTCACAGAACAAATCCCCTTTGGAAAAGGATTTGTTCTAGAAAACTTGGACTCGTTCAAGAGGCCACACCTGAGGACCTAGAAGGCCACATATGGCCTTGATGCCGAAGGTTTGCTACCCCTCAAGTAGAGCATTCCAAGCACAAAGGACAATCAAAGAAAAGGCAGAGCCAGGAGATGGAGTGTTCTGAGCAAGGAGCAGCAAGGAGGTCAGGATTACTGGATCAGCGAGTGGCGTCAGGCATAAAGAGTCTTGAAAGGTAGGTGGGTGCCAGGCTAAGAAGGGCCTTGAACACCAAAGAGAGGACTTTAAATCTGATCCAAGAAGAGAAGAAACCACTGGAGTTTACTAAACAGAAGAGTGAAGGGTCAGCTCTGCACTTTTGGAAGATTACTTTGACAGATGAGCAGAGGGAGGACTGGAATGAGGAGACTTGGGGCGGAGACGAACCAGAAGCCTTAAAGAGAGATGAGCATATGTATACAAGAGATGTTCTGAAGGTAAAAATCAACAGGATTGGCAACAGATTGGATACAAAGGGTAGGAAGAGCAAGGATTTCAGGATGATGCCTAGGTTGCAAGCCTAGATGACTGGGAGCATGGTGGTAGCCTCAACAGTAATAGGAAGTTCAAAAGGCAGAAAGGTTTGAGGGAAAGAGAATGAGTTCAGTTGTGGATAACTTGAGTTTAAGATGTCTACAGAGGAACCAGTTCAAAATGTGTAAGAGGCACTTGGAGATGAAAGTCTGGAGATTAGGAGAAAGGATAGGGCATAAGTAGATAGGGCATAATAAGCTTAGAGATGATAAAAGTAGGAGCTAATGACATCGCCAAGTGAAATAATTTAGAAGAACAGAAAAGGACCTAGGACAGAGCCATGAGCTGGACTCAAATTGCAGAAGAGGAACAGCAATCTGGGCTGCCTTTGGGAAACTATCTGACACTCCCAATAATCCGAAGCTGCCCCTTTACCATCAAGTCCTATCATTTTGACCCCAGTACTCTTCTGATGATGTCTTCTGGCTGTGGATGGTGGAACACCACAATCTCAGGAGAAAGGGGAGGGAGGAATGGAGGAAGGAAGGGAGGAAGAAAGGAAGAAAGAGAGAAAGAAATATATATTTATTTGTTTTATATATACATATATGCATATATATACATATGTGTGTACATATCTATATATATATATATATATATCTGTATCCATAGACATATATACATAACAATGAAGAACATCAAAAAAGGAAGTAGACCAGTCCCAAACCTCTGAGGAAGTGTGGGTTAGAACATTCTTGACGTCCTATCCTCCCGTCTCGCTGCCTTTGTCCACACTCTCCCTCTTGCCTAGAATGAAGTTTCCATTTCATTACCTCTTTTTAGAATCTTGTCAAAGGCCAGCTGAAGTGCTACCTTCTGCACAAGGCCTTCTCTCTCATTGCTAATGCTATCCCACACCAGAAATCACTTTTTATTTCTTCTTATTTTCTCTCTTTGCATATCTTATTTCTCCCCATAGCACCTTGAGGACAGGAGTTGTTTCACCAACTGTCTTTATATGGGTGTCCCAAAAGTCTTGGTGCAGTTTTAGTAGCTACGTATTAAAGCTTAAAACTGCACTAAGACTTTTGGGACACTATATAGATATAGATATAGATATAGATATAGATATAGATATATACACACCTCATGCCTGGCACCAGTAGGCACTTCACAAAAACTTGTCACTTTGCTTCATCAACTTAAAGTTTGAAAAGTGTTCTACATGTATTATTTAATCTGATCCTGCCAACAATCCTGAAAAGCAGGTAATCCAAACACTATTTCCATTTAAGAACTGGGCAAGCTGAGGTTCACAGAGTTTGTGACTTGCCTGTAATCACACAGTGAGGAAGCATCAGAGGCCGAAATCAAACAATGGCATCCTCACTCCAAAGCCAGTGTTCTTTCTACACTGCAATGCCTCTCTGTATTGGGGGGGGGGGGGGCAACCTTCACACGATTCCCTCAGATCCCCCCACATAACAATTACTGCTCTGCCTAAAGGTACCTCTAGCCTCTCCTAGCCTGTACTAGGCATGATCAGAATCACAGAATCTTAGAATCAGAGCGAGACTCAGAAATTATGTTGTCCAGCCCCTAGCTAAGCAGGAATTCTCCCCAACATCCTCTGCAGCATATAATAAACTCCCTTAGTGCCTGCCTTTCTTTTTGTCCTCATTTCCCCAGAGCTTACCACAGTGCCTAGAACAAAGGAGATGTTTCATAATTTTCACTTAATTTAATGAATTAACAAGGAGCCATCCAGCTTTACTTGAAGAGCTACAGTAACAAATGATTCATTACTGCCTAAGATATCAGACTATACTTGGGGACGGCTTGGATTGCTCGGAAGTCTTCTCTTAAATTAAATTGAAATCTCTTTCTCAGCAACTTCCCCCAATTGTTCCTTGTTTGGCCTCCAGATTCAAATAGAACAGGGCTAGCTCTCGTACCGTGTTACAGACCTCCAAACAAGTGAAGACAGATGTTTTCTTACTAAGGGTGTTCTAAAAACTCACAAGCTCATAATAGCTCCTCCAAGGATTCTCACGCAGCCACAGACTTTAGTCATCTCCCCATTCTGGATATATCATAGGATCAGAGATTAAAAACTGAATGGGACCTTTGAGAGTGTCTCTGCTCCTTTCAATCTTACAGAGTAGGAAAAGGAGACTCAGAGTTGGAGTGACTAACCCAGGGTCATACAGCTAGTAAAGATCATAGACCTAGGAAAGACCCTGAGGTCACTGAAGCCAACCTCCTCTTTTTACAGTACAGGAAAGGGAAGCTTAAATAGGTTAAGTGACTAACCCAGGGTCACACAGGTAGTGCGTATCTAAGATTGGATTCAAGTCCAGATCTTCCTGATTCCAAGTCCAGCACTGGGTCACCCCATCATGCTGCCTCTCAACTCCTTTGGATGTGATGTAGTATGTCAATATTTCAGGTCTCTGTAATACACTTAGGATGGGTCCTTCATCTCTCGACATGAATCTCCACCTCTCCATGTCTTGCCAGTATTTGAGAATTGCCAAAGTCGAACAAACACACACACACACACACACACACACACACACACACACACACACACACACAAAGAGAGTTTCTCAAACATACCAAGTCTGGTCACAAATCTAGAGAAGGAAAGAAAATTGGAAATTGTTGTTAGAAGAGATTTTAGAAAGAAGAATTGTAGTCACCCCCTCTCCAATGTTACAGATGCATAAACGGAAGTCCTAAAAAGTTAAGCAGTTTCTCCAAGGTCTTATGGGTAATAAGTTGCAGAGGCGAAACCCAAACCCAAGTACACTAATGCCAGATCCTTTATTCTTCACCCAGCACCAAGCTGGTCATTCACAGTCTATCACTAGACCCATCTCCAAGTCTTTCTAGCTTATTAGGATCTGACAGAGATGGTACTCAACTGACTTTACATTGGGGAATAATAACAAATCCTATTTCCACAGTGTCTTCAGGCTTGCAAAGCACTTGATACACATTTTCATTTGGTTCTTCCAACAGTCATGCAAGGTAGATAAAATTATCACCATTTTACAGAGGTCAAAATAAGGGTAAGTTACTTGTTCAGAGTCACAGAGTTATTAAGTACATGAGGCAGGATCCAAATACAGGTCTTTCTGACTCTAAATCCAATGCTCTATCCACTATACCACAAGCCCACCATGATGAGGCAAAATAAGAAGACACTAGTGGGGGGCTCTTGTCAATGTCTTCCCTAAAAGATGGCACCCCAAGCAGAATATGATCGCTAAGTGTGGTCTGACCAAGAAATGTGACAGACCTGGACAGGAGCCCTCAGTTTACAGTCTGGACGAGGCAAAACTAAGATTAACTGATATAATTAATGTTAACTAACATGAACATTAAATGTCAGATGTTTAATCTGATGAAACCAACAGGAAGGAGACGGAGCAGAGCAGTGAAGAGAACAGAAGATTCAAAGTCAGAAGACTGAGCTTTCAGTTCCAGCCCTGATACAGCTACCGATGTGACTGTAAGTAAACGACTTCTGTTCTCTGGGCCTTGGTTTCCTCATCTGGCCCCTTCCAGCTCTAGAACTTGGATCCAAGTGCTCAGGTTTATACTTGGCCATGTGGTAAGGGTCACAGTGTCTGGCACACAGTAGGCATTTAATAAATGTGTATTGACTGACGTTGTCTTAGAAGTTTCTCCTCACTCTCCTTAGGATGCTATTGATCCATTTTCTCCCCTAAAAGTGTTAGTTGCAACCCTCACCCTCCACTCCTGAGCTTTCTCCTTCCTCCTCATCCTCCTTCTCACCACCTTCCCTCTTCAGGGGAAGTAGAAGTTTCTGATGGCCAGATAGATGGGTCACAGGTCACAAACTGCCTGGCAAAACTCCACTGCATCCGTTTCCTGCCCTGGCCCTTTCTCTGAGCTGGTTTCCCCCCCAGGGAAGCCACAAATAAAGCCTCCTCAGCATTTTGCCCCTTTATGGAAAGGTTGGGTTTGGGGCCAGTATGTATTTCTGGCCTTGCTGAAGATTTCATAAAACCTTTTAGGGGCACAAGCAGCATCGGAATAGTGGTCTGGGCCCTTCCCCAACACGGCAGCTTTGTGCATGGCTCAAGGAGATGGTAGGAAGTCAGTCTCACAGAAGCAGCGAGGTGAAGTGTTGAAAACACTCCCTTAGGAAGCAGAGTACCAGGGTTTCAATCTCAGTTCTGCTATCTGTGTGACATTGAATAAGTCACTTCCCCTCCCTAGGACTCAGATTCCTGTTTTATAAAATGAGGGAGACGGACCCTCTCAGGTCCCTTTTTACTCCAAACCAATGATCCTGTGATCTATGGCTCCTCACCCTCCCCCCCAAAAATGATGTGGGACTCACAGCCAGACACTGCCAGGACTAGGAGGAACCTAGAATATTGAATGTCAGGTTCAGAAAGGCACTTTGATCCTAAAATGTCAGAGTTGAGAGAAATCTTAGAATAGGAAATATTAGAGAGGAAGGGCACCTCTGGCTGATTGCACTGGCTGTCCCTCGTGCCTGGAAAACTTCATTTCTCTGCCCTCCTTCAGGTCTCTGTCTCTGCTCAAATCCCACTTTGTACAGTTGGCCCCATTTGGGATTTTCTTGGCAGAGACACTGAAGTGGTTGGCCATTTTCTTCTCCAGCTCATTTTACAGATGAAGAAACTGAAGCAAATAGAGTGAAGTGACTTGCCCAGGGTCACATAGCCAGTAAATGTCTGAGGTCAGATTTAAACTCAGGAAGAATCTTCCTGACCCCAAGCCCAGCACTCTATCCAGCACCACCTAGCTTCCCCTTCCTAATGATTAGAGCTGTTCGAGAGTGAAATGAGATGCTTTGCTATGTAGTGAGTTCTCCATCACTGGAAGATATCAAACAGAGATTGGCCAGAAACATTGTAGAAGAGATTACTATCCAGGCAATGTTTCAATGATGTCTTCTGAGGTCCTTCCTAAAGCCAAGATTCCATGATTCTGATGCTTCCCAGCATAGTTAAGAAACCACACTTGTCCAGCAGCAAGGATGGTCAAGGATGGTCAAGCAGAAAGAAGGCTGGGTTTAGAGTCAGATGACCTAGGATTCAATCCCTGAGATGACAACAAGCAAACCACTTAACTTCTCTGTGATTTCCTCATCTGTACAATGAGGAGATTGGCCTAGTTCTCTGTCTATGATCCTATGATCTTGCTCTCCATTCTACATCATGTGAAATCTCTCATTCTCTTCTTGCAGAAAAGACAGGGAGATGTGGATTAGAAAGCTGTAACATGACATTGATTCAGACTTGGTTGAATGGAAGACCCCAAAATCCCAGTTATTAATCTGATGCTATACAACTGGAAAGTGGTCTACAGAGGAGGAGCCAGGGGCCTGTGTTGGGCCCTTGATTTTTAAATATTGTTATCAATGAAAAACATAGATGATATGCTTTATCAAATTAGTAAAGTTTATGAAGTTAGAAAGCAGAGCTATCATCAGGAAGCCGCAAAAACCATGACAGGCTCCACAGGACTGTGGCCTTCTAGATCCTTGGATGCGGCCTTTTGACTGAGTCCAAGTTTAACAGAACAAATTCTTTTATGAAGGGGATTTGTTCTGTGAAGAGAATCTTCACAGATTCCTGTTATGGGAATCTGAAGATCTTCCCTGCCCCTAGGCCCTTTGCTAAAGTGGCTAGGTGACTCTGAGGACCCTTGGATATTTGAAAGCATACTCTGTTCCCTAATAGGCTGAATGTGGTCACGTGGAGCCTGTGGCGCCA
>CM053583.1:15180437-15220950 GCA_028627135.1 Pseudochirops cupreus | reverse complement strand
ATTCTCTGAAGTTCAGGGTGCTGACTTTCCCCCCTGAACTAGGTAAATGACATGTTTGATTAAAGTAAGATTGTTAACCCATTTTGAGTTGCTTTCCTTTAGAAAAGCAGATCTAAGAACCTGTGCTAGTAGCCACCCTAGGTATGCTAGGGTGCTTGCTGATACAATTCCCCACCCTGGAACTATGACATCAGGCAAAAGTTAGTAAGATGAAATTTAATAACAATAAATATAAAGTCATATTGGGGCTCCCAAAAATCAATTTCACAATTCTAAGATGGGGGAGATGTGGCCACATGATAAGGTTAATGTAAAACTGATCTGGAAGTGCCAATGGTCTGCAAGCTCAATTTGTGTTAATTGTACAATACAGGAGCCAAGAAGGTTGGCACAATCATAGGTGGAATTAAGAGTGACACAGTGTCCAGGACTAGAGAGATTATGTCACCACTGAATTCTGCCCAGTTTTCCCACATGTGGTATATAATGGTCAATTCTAGACATGAAGAGGTAGAGTGGGAGAGGGAGACCAGCATAAAAAAGGGCCTTGAATTCACTCTATAGGAGAACCAGTTGAAGGAAGTGGGGATTTTAAGCTACTAATGGGAAGATTGGGGATGGGGGTTACAAGGCATATTTCAAGTAAGTTTTTGAAGCTCTTTCAAGTGAAAGAAGAATCCAACCTGTTCTGCTTGGCCCCAGAGAGCAAAACAAGGAACAATGGGTGGAAGATGGGAAGGAAGATTTTGACTTGATGACAGGAAAAGCTTCCTAACATTCCTAACATTTCCCAAAGTGAAATGGGCTGTCTCCAGAGGCACCATGTTCCCCCTCAACGCATGCATTCAAACAAAGGTTCAACAACTTGTATGTTGCAGAGAGGATATATGTTCAGGTCTGGATTGGACTAGAAGAGCTCTGTGGTCCCTTCCAACTCTGCTATTATGTGACTCAGTAGAGTTGGGGCCTCATCACCACATGCTTCCAAGGGTACAAATTCAGCCCTTTTGGAGCCTCAGCTAGAATAGAAGAAGAATCAGTAAATATAAGCTCCTTGGGACAGAGCATGCTTTTTTTTCTTTTAAAAAAAATATTTTATTTTTACTTTATGGAATAAACCAAGAATTTCTAGAACACAGAATAATTTAAAAATCTATTATGTACAACTTGCTATTCCTTTTAAATATATAATAATCATGTAAATTTCTTTTTTTCTTTTCTTCCCTTCCCCCACCCTAGAGATGGCTACCATTAGACACAAATGGGTGTGTGTGCATAAATATATATATATATGTATATACACACGTGCATACATACATACACATGCATATGTGTGTAAATATACACATATACATATATATGTAAATTTATTCTGTACATACTCCTATTTACCAGTTCTTTCTCTGCATACAGATAGCATCTTTTTTCACATGTCCTTTGTAGCTAATTTGAGTAGAATACTACTGTGCTATGAGAAATGATGAGCTCAATGATCTTAGAAAAACATAGAGAGACTTGCATGAAATAATGAAGAGCAGAATGATCAGAACCAGTGTAAACAGTGTATACAGTAACATCAATATTGTTTTAAGGGAATGCTTTTGACTTGATTTTGTATCTGCAAAGACTAGTATAGGACCTGGCACTTAGTAGACTTTTAAGAGACTCTCGTTGTATTACATTTCATTGTATTACTTTGCATTGAACTGAATTGAATTTCAAGGTCTCTGGGCGGAAAAGTCACAAGGGAAAGGGACATGGTTTACAACTCTAAAAACCATGGTGTGTTCTTTTTAAATATTATTAACAGAAAATGTGGTTAAACAGAAGAATATATTTTGATCTGGACATTAATTTAAAACACCAAAAGCCAGCCTGGATAGTCAGACCATGAGGCTGTAGGCCAGGCATCACCGTCTACCTGATGTCAGAAACTTGAATCATAGGCATAGGGCTAAGGAGGAAGCAGAGATTCCTGCACAACCCAAGTCTAGAGTCTACTATCTGTGTGGAGGAGGAATCATTCACCTGTAGAGACCAAGGCTCTTAAAAGATTGATGGAAAAGGGATTTCCTGTATAAATGGAACCTATACTTGCCATAGAGCTTTACACATCATAGGTACTTTAATGAATGTTTCTTAAATTGAATTAATTTTTTTATATTGATCATCTTCCACTGACAACTCTCTCTAATTATCATAATGTGGAGGGACTGACTGATACCTCCTAAATGGTCTTCCTACCCCAAGCCTCTCCCCACTCTGATCCATTTTCCACCTGGCTGCCAGAATGATTTTCCCAAAGCACAGATTAGACCATATCCATATCCCATTAAGTCAACTCCAGTAGCTCCCTACTACCTCTAGAATCAAATAAAAACTCAAATGTTTACCTCATCAATTTTACCACATCCTATCTTCCCACCATGATCACACATTACCATTATCCCTTCCATATTGTGACTTTCACCATCAAGTTTTCAATATATCTCAGATCAGCATAAGAAATTAAGTGAGAATTTTTGGAGAGTTTTGAGGTAGCCCCAGACAACACGCGAAGTCCAGCAGATGACAGAGAAAAAGTTTAGGATGCATAAAATACATGTATAGTACTATATAATATCAACCCAAATTTGACAATAAGGTCCTGTAAATACCCCATAAGAGAAAAAGACAAAATTCACACTTCTTCTCTGGTACAAAGGGAGGGCCAAAAGATATTACAGGGATTTTCCAGATCACAGTGGTCAACTCACCCCGAACCTCCATGATGTGAAAGGGATAGTTGTATCCTTCTTTGTTTATGCCGTAGTCAAGCTAAAGTGACCTTTCTGCTGGAATTTATACACAACATACAGCTCTTCCTTCTACGCCTTTGCACTGGGTGGGTTCCATGCTTAGAATCCTCTTTCCTCCTCATCTCCACTTTTAAAAATCCCTCCTTTCCTGCAAAGCTCAGCTCAGGCACTATATTATACATGTAGCCTTTTCTGATACCCCTCAGCTGCTATCACTGGCCCTGCGTCAGGGAGTTCCAGGTCAGGATCCTTCCTTACGCTCTTCCCAGCTGTACTGGGCAGATCACTCCATCTCTCTGGCTCATTTCTTCAATGAAGATAAGAACAGCACCTACCTCACAATGAAATATAACATGCGTACAGAGCCTTACAAACCTTATAGAAATGCTATAAACAAGTGTTATACAAGCATTGGCAGGGCCCTTCCCCAAGCCATTTTGTACATATTCTATGTACCTATGTGTATATATATAAAACATATACATTTTCTGTGTCTATGCATATACATAAGTGTGTATATATAAACACACTAGCTATAAGTATAACTAATATTCATATAATATATTAGATATAATATAATATGACATAATGATAAATACATATAAATAATAAGTATTTATCTTGGAATAACAGAGTCACAGAATTTGAGAATCTGAAGGGACTCCCAGCAGCCACGTGGTCCAACCCATGAATGAAAGGGCACCTTGAGGGTGTCAGTCTTGCTTTTGTTACTGTGTTCCCAGTGATTGTCACACAGTAGGTGTCTAATTAATGCTTATAGTCTGATTACTTGGAAGTGTTCTCAAAGGCTCCACTTGTAGAGCTCAAGCTCAGGGAGGTGCTATCAGGCACAGAAGGATTTCACGGATGGGCCCAGTGAATGGCTATTTCTGTCATCCATGAACCAGCCTGGCTAAGAGTGGAGATCCTCACCACTGGAAGGGATTTTTTTCTGCCGCAGCTCCTCCTGAATACCATCTACAAAAAGGTTTAAAAGGTATAAAAGATATACAAAGATAAAAAATGTCCTCACATGGAAGGAATCACGTATCCCTAAGGCATCGCCAAAAACGTCATCCATGTGAGATGGTATAATGGCTTCTAGTCCTGGCTTTGCCACTACCACAGTGTGTGGCCTTGGGTAATTGATTTTCCTTCTCTAGACCCCAATTTCTCCCCCCCTAAAATGAGAGGGTTAGACTAGTTAGTCTACAAAGGGCCCTGCCAGCCCTGACATTCTATATCCTAAAGTATTTCCCAGTATTTGCAAATCTATAGCAGAAGTTAACAATCTGGGATCTATGAATTTGTGTGTGTGTGTGTGTGTGAGCATGTATGTATGTGTACATGCATACATATATATATATATACACACACATACATATATACATACACATTGATACATAAAATACTTTAAATATATGTAAATAGTATTTTATCTAATTGGTTTCCTTTCTAATCTTCTGTATCTTATGTTTTTAATTATTCTGAACAGGGGTCAATAGCCTTCACTAGACATGGCCAAAGTTCAAGAACCCCTGGTCTATAGGATAATAGCTAAAAGGAGCTTTATAGCACCTCAGAGGTCATCTAATACAACATTTCTCATTTTACAGATGTGGAAACTGAGGCCCAGGAATGTTCTGTGACTTGTGAGTATCAGAAGTAAGAAATGAACCCAAGTTGTCTGACCTTAGGGCGCCAGGGTACCATCCGTTGGTACCGCATTGTCTAAGGCCCATCCCAGGGCTAGTGCTAGCGCTCTGGATTCTGAGGCCTTTCCTAGTACTGCTGTTCTGTAGTCTAAGGGCACTTTGAGCACCTCGGAGAGTCTATGAATCAACTTCCACCATGTTGGGCTGCCAGCTCTGATGACACAGAGATAACGTGGAAATGTTGGCCTTTTTCAGCCAGCCTATTCTATCTTTAGTTGTCTTTTTTTAAGCATTTGCTGTTTTTCTTTTCCCAAACACAAAAATAGCTCATTATTAGCCCAGCATTTCAACATTACCTTACATGTATGCTGACTGCCTGCCAGCCCTCCCTCATAGTGAAGCATGAGCCAGCTGGATCACTGGTGTAAAACAGGGAGATCCCAGACCTGGCCCCTGACCCTGTCCCAGGACCAAATCAATCCCCGCCTCTGTCTGGGAAGTTTCCTAAGACCAACAGTTCAGACATTGTTTTCTGAATTCTACAGCATCTGGAAGAACTAGCACCAGACCCAGATTTTAAAGATGATCTTTGCTATACCCCAGGGTGATGCTCCTGCCAACAGAGCTCATTCTAGAGAAGTTGGGTCCAGACCCCTTTCTTCTGATCAGGAGTGGTAGATGAGGATTCCTTCCCACTCTTATACTCACTAGCTGTGTAACCCTGGGCAAGTCACCCTCTCTGAGACTCAGTTTCCTCACCTAAAAAATGGGGATCAATTAGTCATTTCTCTCAAGGCTGCCCTCTGGACTTTCCCTCTTATGACCCAGCTCTCCCTCCTGAAGTCTCATCTCTAAAATTCAAACATTGGAAGTACCTTTGCCCCAGTGGCCTTTCCAAATGGACCCCAATGACTCTGGAGGAGGGAGTGGGGCTAATGATTTTGCACAGCTCTACCTCACTTAAATCCAATTCACTTGCAAGTCAAGACATCACCTTCCTGATGTCATTGGTCCTCTTTGAGAACAAAAGATCAACAAGTTTCCAAATAATTGGATGGTTTATACCAGAAGCTCCATCCAAGAAGGACACCCAGGCCAGCCATGTCTCATTCTTCTCCAAGCTGCACTTGGAACTTCCTCTATGATATCCTTGTGCCTGGTACCTTTGCCCTCCCTGTTTTCAGCTTATTTTAATGCATTGCCTTCTCCCTTTTGACAAGTGCCTCCTTTAAAGCAGGGTCTTTCTTTCTCTGGGTATTTTGTATTCCCAGAACTCAGCACGATGGTTGGCACATGAAGGGGAAGAGTTCATAATCAAACAGAGAGAGATTACAGAAGCTAAAATAGACAATTTTGGTTACTAATTTAAAAGTGTGCGCAAAACAAAATCAATGTAGCTAAGATTAGAAGGGAAATACTTAATTTTTTTTAAAAGCCCAAATCCTCACAGCAAGTTTCCCTGATAACAGTCTCAATTACAAGATATATAAGGAATTGATTCAAACTCATATGAATAAGAGCCATTCCTCAATTAACAAATGGTCAAAAGACATAAACAAGCAGTTTTCAAAAAAAGAAATCCAAGCCGTCAATAGCCATGTGAAGAAAAAAAGTTCCAACTAGTAATTAGAGAAATTCAGATTAAAACAACTCTGAGTTTTGACCTCACACCCTTCACTCCAACAAAATTAAAAAAAAAAAAAAGGAAAATGAAAAACGCTGCATGGGTTGTGGGAAAACAGGGGCATTAAAGTACTGTCCATGGAGCTGTGAACTGGTCCTACTGATCTGGAAAACAGTTTGGAACTATGCCCAAAAAACTCTTAAAATGAATACCCTTTGACCCAGTGATACCACTACTAAGCCTATACCCTAAAGATTTCAAAGAAAGAGGAAAAAGACTCATGTACAAAAATATTTATAGTGGTGACAAAGGACTGGAAACTAAGGGAGTGTCCATCAATTGGGGAATGGCTGAACAAAACACGGTATGTGAATGTAATGGGATACCACCATGCTTCAAGAAATGATAAAAGGGAAAGTTTCAGAGAAACTTGGAAAGGACTGGCATGAAATGATACAGAATCAAGTGAACAGAACCAGGAGAACCATTTTTTACAATAACATTATAAAAATGAGAAGCTTTGAAAGACTTAAGAACTCTGATCAACTAAGTCCAGAAGATTGGTGCTGAAGAATGCCGTTGCTGACAGGGGAAAGTACTCTTATGACCTACATTTTACAGATGAGGAAGCTAAAGCAAATAGAGGTTAAGTGACATGCCCAGGCTCACACAGCTAGTAAGTGTCAGAGGCTAGATTGAATCCTCATAACGAGTCTGTGAGGTAGACATTAGTATGATCCTCAGTTCTGTGAAGTTTGGATTCAGCCAAAGTTGCTGAACTTGAGGACCTAGAGGGTCACATGTGGCCCTGAGGCTGCAGGTTCCCCACCCTTGCTAACCTGTTCACACACACATACGCTCACACACACACACACACACACACACACACACACACACACACACACACACATTTTACAGATAAGGAAACTGAGGTTCAGAGAGGTAAGGTAACTTTACCAAGACAACAAAGGTAGTAAGTGTCAGAGGCAAAAGTGCAACGCATGAGGTCATTGCTTTTCTGATAGAGTACCAATTTAATGTCCTGATCGAGTTTTCTTGTTCCCACTGAACACGTTTTTCATTGTTTGTCGGTGTTTTTAAAGGCATCTGTGGACACAGTGCATGCTCCGCACTCCAGTCCAACCTCCACTCAGCTGCCAAAGTGATTTCTCTATAGTACAGGTCTGAAGGCATCACCCTCCCACTCAATAATCTCTAGTGGCTCCCTGTTACCTCCTGGATTAAATCTGAAGTCTTCTCTTTGGCATTTAATACCCTTAAAGAACAGGCCAATACCTACTTTCCAGTTTTAATGCTTTAACCTCTCCACACAGTATAAACCTTCCTTTCTCCCTCTCCTTCCCCTTCCCGCCCCACCCTTCTTTTTCTTCCTTTTTTTCCTTCCCCTTCTGGGTTGCTTCAGCTATCCCAGGTGGTCTCTTCTGCTTCTCGGTGCTTTCCACCATTTGTCTCCTGCCTCCTTCCTCTTTATTTCTCAGCCCTCAAACTAGCTGCTCATGATCTTTCTCTATCCTCTATGACTCTATTCCCCAATAGCTTGAAATTCTCCTTCAGTATTCCTTACTGATGTACAGCAAGGTCTAACGATCCCAAGAGCTCTCCAGTGCCCCGGAGGGTAAGAGGAATTGTATCCGGGCAGGTAGGCAGGAAATCTGGGACTTCATCCTGGCCTTCCCCTCTTGATCACAAAAGAAAAAGGGGTTAATCAGATACAGCTGTTGTTTTCTCCAGCACTATCCCCTATTCTCTTAAGATTTGTGTGAATCTGTTTTGTGGTTCTCCACTCCTTCCCCCCCTCCCCAAATCCCTGCCCAGAGCCTTCCCCCAACCTCCAGGCCATGGTGCCCACTAGGAGACTTCCAGTCATAGAAGTTGGTTTTGCCCCTTCTTTGCCCTCAAGTCTAGCTCTTCTCCCCTCCCTCCTTCCCTATGGTCTTCTTTCTTATCAGTCTTTGCACTCTCCCCTTTTCTTTGCTTTCCCTCCATCCTTTTTGTTCTTCATTCCTCCATTTCCTGCTTGTTTTCCTTCCTTTTCTTCCCATTTTCTCAATAGCCCTCTCACCAGCACGCCCCCTTGTCTTCCACTTCCTCTCTTTTTCTCTCTCCATCTCCCTTTCCTCACTTTCTCTTGCTTCTTCTCTTTCCCTTTCCCCCTCTCCCTTTTCCTGTCTTTCCTTCCTCATTCCCTTTTCTTTTTCTTTCTTCCTTTCTTTTTTCTTATTCTTCCTCTCTTTCTCCATCATCTCTCTCTTCCCCCTTTTCTTCTCTGCTTCCCATCCTCTTCCTCAATCTCCCTTTCCACACCCTATTTCTTCTTCCTCTTTCCCTTTCCTTCTCTCCCACTTTCCATTCTTTTTCTCTCCCCCTTCCTTTTTCCTTTCCTCTCCCATGCTTCCAATCTCTTTCCCTCCTTCCCTCTCTTATTCTCTCTTCCCCTTCCTCTCCCATTTTTTCTTTCTTCCTCTATCTTTCCTGCTCTCCATATCTCCCTTCTTACCTTCCCTCTTTTCTTATCCCTTTTTCCCTGTAGCCTGTTTCCCTCTCTGCCTGTCCTTTCTTATTCTTTCCATCTCTCCTTACTCTGCTTCCCCATTCCCCCCTCTCCCGTTGCCCTGCCTCTTTCCTTCCTTCCCATCCCTCTCTTCTTCCCCTTTCTACATCTCCCCTTTCTCCCCCTGACCTTTCTTTCCCATCCCTGTCTCCTTTTCCCCTGTTCCCTCTCCCCCTCACTGTGCCTCCTACCTCTCTGCTTCTTTCCCTCTCCTTTTTCTCTTTCCCTCATCCTGGGTCATCACTTTGCACCCTGGGTGTGGCTATGTGGCTTCCTCTTCCCCATCCCAACACCCTGCGTAAGATGGAATATTTTGGCTACTAGACACATTCTCAAAACAGATGGACTTTATTAATCACAATGACAAAATGAAATAGGAAACTGCCAACCGCTCCCAATGGGGAGAAGGGAAGCTCCAGGAGCCCCTCCTCTCAGATGCTGACAGTGTGACTGCTAACAGGTATGAGAGTTCAGTCCAGAGAAGTTCCCCAGTGTCTTCAACTGAATCCTGGGCATCACTTCAGTCCAAGAAGCAGGGCTTTAGGGTGATACTGCCTTCCCTTCCCAGGCTAGGAGAGCCAAGTCTTGGCTCTTGGAGTGCTTGGTTTGGGGGCATCAGCAGGCTGGGCACAGGTGCCTGCAGAAAGCAAACCAAACGTAGTCTGGAGCAGGAGGAGGCAGTAGAGTTGGAGCCTACTCCCTGCTTCCACCCTCAATTTCCCTTCTCTGCCTCCCTCAGTTCCTCAGCCTTTACCACCTCCCAGAGGCAGCCGACGTGGGCATGGGGACTGAGCTGGGCTTTTCTTGCTTCTGCGTCTTTGCCTGAGAGGGAGTTCTTATAGATTGATTCCCAGAGTTCTCTGGGGCCAACATCCCCAATTGTCCCCCACTCCCAAAAGGTGTTTGTATGTATTGCTTTGTCTCCCGCCCTGTCATAGTGCACAGCCCACACCATAAACACCCCGGAGACAGAAGAAGCCAGGAAGGCCATTCCAACATCCTCCCCTGAGGTCTCTCACACTTCCAGGCATGGCCTCTAAAGTCAGCTGCTCCCTGGCAACAAGGGGCAAGAGGGAGGCTCCCTCCCACTCTAGGGCAAGGGCAGGATGAGCCTGGGGAAGCGTTGTCCCTGCCTGGAGTGCACGTCCCTAGTTTGGTCAAGAGAAAGGGAACAAAGCAGTGTAAAGGAAAATTGATTGCACCACCCCATGCAGGGACAGGTCTGCAGACACCCCCTGCAGCCAGGAGAGTTTCCAGAGGATACACTACTGAAAGGGTCCCAGAAGCCTAAAGGGAACTCTTATTTAACACTATTCTCTCTGAAGTGACGGACCAGCCGCCAGAGCCCCCAGTGCCAGAAAGGGGCAAGTGAGATCTCCCCTAACATGCTGCTTCCTTAGATTCAAGGAAGTCAGCAGGGTACATATTAGGGAGCATGGTGGGAGGCATTCAATGGTGACAATGATCAAATCACACACACTCACACACACACACACACACACACTCACACACGCACACATGCACATGCTTATGCCATCTACAAAATGTCCAAGGAAGCACAGTCAGAGAGGGGGGCCTGTAGAGGAAAGAATTTAGAGACAGAAAGAAAAGTAGCTCTCAAGCTGGAACCCTGAATTCCCTTGTCCCCCATCATCTTACATCCTGCACCACACCCAATCATTCTGTTCCCTATTGCCCCCCACCATAATTCCAATGGGATAGTATAAATTTTACCACCAACACCCCATCCCATTTCCTCAATCCCAGGCAGTGGGATTCTCCTCCTTTCCTCTTCTTTCCCCAGTATTAAGGAACAGACCAATATCAAAAGAGAAATGCATTTCCAAGGAGTTGCTAAGTCCTTGCCAGGGAAGGTCAGCCTGGCGTAGTGGTGAACTACAGGGCAGGAGGCCCTGCCTGCTGCCCAAGTGAGGGGGCCAGTTAGCCACCAAGCTCACCATCCAAGATCTAGGAACCGTCGGATCACGACCCCGCTCTGTCTCCCCTCCTCTGCAACGCAAGTTCTCTCTCTCCTCAGGCCCTGCCCCTTTTCCCTCCAAAATCTCCCAAAAGGAATAACAGGACAAAGACCTCTGTGGCCTCCTGGGGGGGACAAATCTTTACAACTCCCTCGAGCTCCTCCATTCCCAGTTCCCTTGAAAGACTGGAAGGAAAATACAAAAGGATAAGAAAGCAGAGAGCAGAAACAGAGGTGGGCAGAAATGAGGAGAAAAGCAAGGGACCCTGGCTTGGGAGTCACAAGCCCTAAGTTCAAATCTCCCCTCTGCCTCTTATTACCTGTGGTGACACCTAAAGTTGGGAGGCAGGGAGATAAGAGTTCAAAAAAGGCAGGAAAGGGAGAGAAAGAGGAAGGCAGAGGCCAGGAAGAAAAAAATGCAAGGAAAACGGAGAGAAGTGTAGGGGAAAGAGAAGAAAAAGAACCGGGGGGAGGGGGATTGCCAAGAGGAAAGTCAGTAAGAAGGGGGAGTTGGTCACTTTCCCCAGCGTTCAGGGAGCTGGGCTTAGCGCATCCTTTTTACGCTAGGATTTGGTCAGACACCAGGGTCTCCTGACTATACGGGATGGATTTCTCCTGGGGCTGCTCCCCACCCTTTCCCGTGTTCGGGCTAGGGCTCTGGCTAGGCCCCGAGGAGTAGCTAGCCGACTTCTCCCCAGCCCCCGGGGCCGCCCCCCAGCACCCACTCTGGCCACAGCACATCATGGCCGTGCAGGCCTCTCGAAAGCGGGGGTCGAAGAAGGCGTAGAGGAAGGGGTTGAGGCAGCTGTTGACGTAGCTGATGCAGGTGCAGTAGGGATAGACGTTCATGAGGAAGAGATCAAAGTCGCAGGGCCAGTGCAGGAGGCTGCCCAGCATGTAGAGGGTCTTCACCAGGTGGTAGGGCAGCCAGCAGAGCGCGAAGGTGACCACGAGCACCACGATGATGCTGAGCAGACGCCGGCGCTTGCGCAGGCCCTCGATGCGCTCCTTCCGGAAGTGGCCCGCGATGGTGCGCGCAATGAAGAAGTAGCAGGTCAGCATGACCGTGAAGGGCACCACGAAGCCCAGGGCGGTGGAGGAGACGCCCAGACCCACCTCCCAGGCCAGCTCGGAGCCCGACGCGGCCACCAGGGAATAGTCCATGTAGCACACCAGCTTGGTGTTGTTTTCCAGCTCTCCCACCGAGCGGAAGACCATGGCGGGCAGGGCGAGGAGGGCGGCCAGGCTCCAGAGGGCCGCCGTGGCCACCGCGCCGCTGACCCTCAGCCGCAGCCTGGCGTTGGCCACAGGCCGCACGATGGCCAGGTAGCGGTCGAAGCTGAGGCCGGTGAGGCAGAAGACGCTGGCGTACATGTTGACGAAGATCAGGTAGCTGCTGACCTTGCAGGCGAAGGCGCCGAAGGGCCAGGTGTAGTCCAGGTAGGCGTAGGTGGCCCACAGGGGCAGCGTGACCACGAAAGTCAGGTCGGCCACTGCCAGGCTGGCGATGAAGGTGTCTGCGGAGCGCCGCTTCTCGCGGCTGCCTCGAAAGATGGTCCACAGCACCAAGCCATTGCCAGTGGTGCCCAGCAGGAAGACCAGGAGGTAGATGGCGGGGATGAGCGACCCCGAGGACTTCCAGTCCGTGTACTCACACTCCAGCGTCTGGTTCTCTCCCGCGTAGTAGGTGTCAAAATCGGCTCCTTCTTCCATGCTGGGAAACCCGCGAAGCAGAAGGAGCTGAAGGGACGGAGGCGGGAGGGCGATGCCAGCCCACTCAGCACTCTGGCTCCTTCAGCTTGGACCGAGGGCTCGGGGGCTCTCTTGGAGAGAACAGATTCAAACTGGTGCTCAGTGGCTGCAGCCCCTCGGCATCCGTCCCTCCCAGTGCAAGGGGACGAGATGCCAAATTGTGCGTCTCCAGAGCTCTCTTGGATTTGAGCAAACTTGGCAGAGGACAGATTCCTCTGTTTCTGCCACTGCTTTGCCTTTTCCTCTCTGGTCTCTTCTCTGCCTTGCCTCCTGTCTAGCCAAGGCTCAGACAGATGTGGCCAGAATTTCCTCGCGGCCTCCTGTCTCTGTCTCCTCCTTGGACAGCTGCTCCCTCCTCCCACCTCCAGATCAGCCCCTCACAAGTCAGCCTTAAGATCTTTAAGTTAGAATCCCCCCTCCTCCCTTTTCCCCTCCCTGTCACTGGGTAACCCCTGCTGTGCTGGAAAGAAGTTTTATCTTCAACTTTCATACAGACTCCTCTCCACTACTCCTTATCTCCCCCAGCCATCCCCTCTTCTTAACATTCTGATCCCCGGTTTTAGACACCCCTTCACACATTTTCCTATTCCTAATACTCCCCCCTTTTTCTCCCAGCCCATGAAACTCGGCTACCAACACCCCTCTAAATTGAGTAAATTATGCAGATTAAATCCAGCCAGAGCCAGGAAGGAGGAAAAGGTCCAGGAGGAGGAGTGGGTGTGAAATTTCACAGGAACCTCTGAGGTTTCTGGCAACCCTATCTGCCCCCCTGGCTCACCCCTTCAACTCTCCCCTCCCACCTCCAGCCAGCCTCTTCCCCAGGTATCATGCATTACCTTTAGCCCTCCCCTCCCCACTCACATCTCTTCTCCAGAATCTGACCCTATTCCTCTGACTATGGTTTGTACTAGAGACAGACTTTCCTACAGAGGAAAGCCAGAGAGTTTCCTGTATCTACAGGCACAGCAAAGCCATAATGTTAGCAGCATTAGAGATTTTCAAATACAGCATGTCAAATGTGGGAGAGAACTTAGGAAGGAAGGAAACACCCATTTATTAAACACCTACTGTGGACCAAGCAAAGCACTTTACACATATTATCTCCTTTGATCCTCACAACACCCCTGGGAGGTAGGTACTCACCCCCATGTTACGGTGGAGGAAACTGAGGCAGGTGACTTTCCCAGGGTCAAACCTACTAAGTATCTGAGGCTGTATTTGAACTCTGATCTTGCTGACTCCATGTCTGTATCCACTCCACCACCTAGCAGACTTAGAAAACAGGATGTCAGAATTGAAGAAAAATTAGGGTATAGAATGTTAGAGATGGGAGGGACCTTAGAGCATAGAATGTTAGTCTGGAGAAACCTTAGGACAAAGAATGGCGTACGTTGAGGGGACTTGAGAGAATAGAGGAGAGCTAGAAGAGATGGAGAATGTTACAACTGGGAGGGTCCTTAGAAGTTATCCAGTCCAACCTCTCATTTTACAGGTGGAGAAACTAAGGCACTGGGCTTAAGTGACTTATATAAGGTCACAGGGACAGTAGCAAGCAGAGCCAGGATTTGAACACAGTTTGCCTTCAAATTCAACATGCTTTGCATTAAATTATTCTGCTGGGGGAAAAATATAAATAAACAAACAAGTAACTAAACAAATAAATTTTCCTGCTGCCTGTAGAACTCAGGGCGTCTAGGTGTCGCCATCACGCACAGAGCACCAGGCCTGGAGTCACTCACTCATCTTCCTGAGTTCAAATCTAGCCACAGACTCTTGTTAGCTGTGTGACTCAGGCACGTACAATCCTCTGGGACCCCACCTGGGGTTTTCTTGGCAGAAATCCTAAGGTGCTGTGCCATTTCCTTCACCAGCTCACATGACAGATGAGGAACCTGAGGCAAACAGGGTGAAGTGACTTGCCCAGGGTCCCACAGCTAGGAAGTGTCCGAGGCTGGATTTGAACTCAGGAAGATGAGTCACCGCCCTCAGTCTTGTCTTACTTGCTGTAAACTGAGGTCCAGCCAGAGGAAGAGGCTTACCCATAATGATCCAGCAAATGTGTGGTAGCACAGAGAAGACACCTGTCTAATATTGTCTATCCACATCAGCTGTCTCCTGCACGGTCCCAGAGTATGCCCCTAAACAAGGAGCTACTTCGCCTTCTGGGGCATCTGTGGCTCTGAGGCCACATTCAGTAGCCCTGACCCAGCCAGATATAACTCACCAAGTATCGTGGTTGAGAAAGTGTGTGGATGTGGGTGTGAATCCTAGCTTTGGTGTTCTACTGCTCATGATGTACATGACCTTGAGCAAATCTCTTCTTGGCTCTGGGCCTCAGTTTCCTCATCTGAAAATCCATCAGCAAACTTTTCTATTAAGGCACTGTGCTAAGGAGTGACAAAGACAAAAACGAAGTCATCTCTGAATTCCAGGATTTTCTGTTAGATCTGGAGAAAGGACAGGCACACAGAAATAAATACACTATATATACAAGGAATATCTAAAGTGATACAAGCTAATGGCGGCAGGGACAGGGGAAGGTGGGGAGTCAGGATAAGTCTCCTGTACGAGGTAGCCCTTGGGCTGAACTTTAAAGAAAACCAGAGATTATAAGAGGCCTCAGAGGTAAGGAGAATGTGCCTTCCATGGACAGGGGACACCTAATGCAAAGACAAGGGCAGCCAGGTGGTGCATTGGGTAGAGCGCCAAGCCTGAAGTCAGGAAGACCTGAATTCAAATGTGACCTCAGACATTTCCTAGCTGTGTGACCCTGGGCAGGTCACTTCACTTCCCAGTTTTCTTATCTGTCAAATGAGCTGGAAAAGGAAAAGGCAAATCATTCCAGTATCTTTGCCAAGAAAAGTCCAAATGGGATCACCTAGAGTCAGACTTGACTGAAAGGACTGAACAATGAAAAGACAAAGGAGGGCCCATTAGGCTTACTGGCCTCTAAGTCGCCTTCTGACTCAAAATCAGTGCTGAGCCGAGGAGAATAATGAAAAGGGCGCCATCTTTCAAGGCTGGAGGCCGGCTTTGAACCCAGACCCTATCACCACCTGTTATCTGTATCCCTTTACATCTTCAGGACTTGGTTTCCCCAACTGGAAAAAGACAATAAGGGTTCTCGTATTACTTATCTCTCATCAGTATTGTAAAGCATAATGTATACTAGGGATGGAGAATCAGAAAGAATGGGGATCACGTCCCCCAACTTCTGACACATCCTGACCTGGGGATCCTCAGCAAATCATTTCACTTTATAATGTCCCCAGGAAACTTTCTAGGTTTCCAAGTGGAGACCTGCATTGGTAGGAGGCTCATCACTTGGGAGCTGCCTAGTCTGATGAAATCACTGTCCGGCCCCAGCAAAGACTATCTCCACCACAAATACAGTCCACATTCAGCACGGTGTTGGGAACACAGTCAGAGCTTAAAAGATGCCTGTTGATTGATTGGTTAAACAACAGCAAACTCTAAAGGTGTTCTAGAAAGGTTCTTCTTTTTACTATGGATAAATCCAATCCTTCTGAGGGGATAAGAGGGGCAAGGGCTACTTTATGTGCCCTAATAATGGATGATAATATAATTTGTTCCAGGAAGGACAGTAATAATGCTGCTACTTAGCACAATACGAGGATGGAGCAGGGTGGGCAGACCAAGACCTGAGCCTTCCTTTGGGCTCACCCTTCCCGATTCCTCCAGAAGCCTTCAAAAACAGAGAGAGATCATAGCAGTCTAGCAGGGAAGGCTGAACTCCCTGGAACAAAGGAAGTTGGGGGAGGATTCCAACAGAAGCAGTATCCTTCCCCCCCATCCCCCTTCCCTTAAACCAATCCTGGCTTTTTACCAGAAGGAGGTTGGAGCCTGGACCCTCCATGTGGTATGAAAGGATGTGAATCCCACTTCCTAATCCTCCTAGCATTCAGGGCTCCAGTCCCCAGAGGGAGTTTATGGATAAATGAAGCCTCCTAAGGAGCTGGAGCTAAGAAAGAGGCTGGGAGAAGGCACCAATTGAGGCAAAACATGGCGAGAGTGATAATAAGATCTGACTTCCAGTCAAGAGGCGTCTAGGATCACCCCCAGGAAAGCCATATGGCCTGCTCCCTAATCCAGTCAGAACTCGGGTCAAAGCAAAATTAGTCTCTTTCTTCCTTCAGTTCTTCAACCCACCATTATAGTAGAGAATTGGTTTAGTAAAGAATGGCGAAAGAGCACTGGACTGGGAATCAAATGGCCCACATTCAAATCTCAGCTTTGGTGATTCCTACCGGTATGACCTCAGGTCAACTGATTTTCCTCTCTGGGCCCTAGTCTGCAAAACGAGATTGTTGGTCTAGAGCAGGATTGTTTGGTCTGGACAGTGATTCCCATCTCAAGCTGGGGTTCAAGCATTTCGGGGGGGCCTGTGAACTTGGGTAGGGAAAAATGACATCTTTATTTTTGCTTATCTTTAACTGAGGTTGAGTATTTCCTTCAATTATGAATATAGGCCACAAAATATGATTCTAAGAAGAGGTCCTTAGGCTTTCCCAGACAAGGTCAAAGGAGTCCATCCATGACACAAAGAGGGTAAGGACACTGACCTAGAAATCTTTCAGTTCTAGATCTAATTATCCTATGACTTGAGATCATAATAAGCTGAAAGACCTTGTCAGACAGGGCCCAAATCTCAACCCATCCCAATACCCCTACCCAGTTTGCCAATGAGGAAACTAAGTTTCAGAAAAAATGTTCAGGTCAATTAGTGATTTATCTCTATCACACCCTATCACCCCTTAAGAAGATGTGTTAAATATTGTCCCAGATATCAGCAGGAGATGGTAGGGGGAAATGAAGCTTTTCCCATGAGGGCAGGTAAGAAAGCCTGGATCCTTGGTTGTAGAAAGATCGTGAGGGAGGATGGAAATCGTCGTAGACTTAGTAATGGATATAGAAGAGTGTGAGTGGAAGCTCTTCTACTTATGAAGGAAATTGCTTGACCTTGAACCTCATCTATAAAATTAGAGGAGGATGATTTCCCACCTACCTCAGAGTTATGGGGCTGGGATGGGGAAATATTTTGTAAACTTTAAAAATGTGAGCTCTTTTATCCACGGGTGGCCATCTGCAGGAGTCCAACTGGAGTGGATCATACCACACGGCCCAATAAGTCAGTAGCAGAGATAAGTAAACCCAGACTCTGTGGTTCCTGCTGGAGAGGAGGCAATGAACAGTGTCCTGGCCTCGCTGCCCAGTCTGGGCAGAAGGAAGCTCTCTGGAGTATTCTGAAGAGACAGAAACGAGTCTCTCCATCGACACAGAGCTACCTCAAACTAGGTAAAATGTCAAGCACGTGGCTGTATTTACATCTGTGTAGGCACACACACATACAAAGACACAAACACAGCCCTGCATGGGCATGTGTGGGATCGTGGCTGTCTTTTTAGATTTACGGGTGCGGCTGTGTCTCTAGTTGGGTGTGGTGTGTTTGTGTTTATGCGTGTAACTGCTTGTTTATACTGTGGCTCTTTACCCTTGTAGATGTGATTGTGTTTTTATTTGTACAAGTTCGTACTTGGGGGTGGCTGGGCTTGTATGTGGGTCAGTTCGTACATTGTGTGGTCGGAGGTAAGGCTGACACTCGTGTGTGATATTGGCTGTGTTTGCGAGTGGGATTGCAGTAATGAATTGTGGAATAGTGTTGTACTTTGTGCGATTGTGTGAGGTTCCGTGTTTGTGGGTGTGAATTATGCTTATGTGGTCTCTATCGTAGGGGTCTGTACTTTGTGTGGTTGTCTTCTTACATTTATGTCTGTGGCTAGATCTGGTGCACTAGACACGGTGCTTTGTTTCTGTGTACACACACATACACACACACCTGTGTGCTTACTTTGTGGGCTTGTTTCTGAGTGTCTCTGTGTGTTTGTACTTGTGTGGAGTTGTGCTTGTATGTGTGTCTGTGTGTGTGGCTGTACTTGTATGGGGTTATGAGGTGGATCTGTGACTTTCTCCTGTGTTTGCAGTTGTTGCAGAGACAAACATCTCAGGAAAGGGAGGCAAAGGAGGCAGGCCTTGTTAATTGGGTGCTTGGGCCAGTGCAAAGGGCCGCTGAAGGCCTCCTTGACCAACATCAAAGCTGAGGGGCTCCTGCCGGCCCCTCACCACTTTCTCACCTCCTCTCCTTGGCCCATCCCCCCCACCCCCTACCCCCCCACCTCTCCTGCCCCCCTCACTTCACATAGCTTTCTCTCTACTTTGAACTCAGCTGCCTCCAAGCACACCCATGTGGAGAGGCCCCTTTCTCACCTCCCCAGGGAGATCAACCCAGCTGTGTCCTAACAGCTGGGCCGTTCGTTATCTATGGAGAAGGTGGGGAGGGGCAGACGGACCCCAGGCTTCCAGCTCCTGACCCCTTGGATCCTGCCCCCTACCATCCCCGCCCACACCCAGGGCCTTATCTTCCTGACACAAAAGGCCAGAAGCCTCTGCTGCCCCTGAGACCTGGGGCAGCCCAGGCTCCACACACAGCTTGGGTACACTGGGCTCTGGGCACATGGCAGACCAACAGACACTTCCTCTCCAGCAGAAACTGAACCCTGGCAGCAGCTAGGCAATTGGGCGAGCCATTAGCAGTCATACTGTGTGCCCCTGGCTGCTGGATGCCAAGCAAGCCATTGGCCAACAAACATTTAGTAAGCACTTAGTATATATGCTAGGCTGCCATGCTAACAGCTAGGATAGAAGGAAAGGTAAAAACCAGAATCTCTGTGCTCCAAAATATATGTAAGACAGGTCTCTGCTGTTGAAGGGCCTGTGATCTGGCTACTCCCTCAATAACAAGGCTGTGTGTGTGTCTGTCTGTCTGTCTGTCTTTCTGTCTCTCTGTCCTTCTCTGTCTCTCTCTGTTTCTGTCTCTCCCTCTGTATGTCTCTCTGTGTCTGTCTCTGCCTCTCCCTGTCTCTGTCTCTCTCATCTCTCTATGTCTTTGTCTCTCTCTGTCTTTGTCTCTGGCTCTCTGGCTCTGTTTGTCTTTGTCTCTTTGTCTCTCTCTGACTATGTGTCTCTGTGTCTCTCTGTCTCACACACACACACACACACACACACACACACATACACACACACACACACACACACACATACACACACACCCCTCTAGTAACTGCTCAAAGAATCCATCCATTCCTTTTCAAAACCAAACCCTGATTCACTAAGGCAACAGAGAAATTCACACAATGGAAACATCTAAGGGCAAGATCCTTGGAATCTAGAATTCTAGCCCTGTAAGGGATCTTAGAATTTAGAATGTTAGAGCTAGGAGGCTCTTAGAATACAATATAGGGAATGCCAGAGTTAGAAGAGCCCTTAGAATATGGTCCTCAGAATGCCTGAGATATAAGGGATCTTAGCAGAGCATGTCAGAACTGGAAAGACCCTTAGTATCTAGAGTATGGGCCCTTAGCCCTGGAAAACCTTGACAGATCAGTGAGGCCACTGCCCTCATTTAACAGAGGCTGACTCCCAGGCCACACAATCCCATGCCCAGTTAGCAACCAAGCTGGTTAGGACCTCGGCGCTCATGTGCCCTAGTTGGTACACTAGCCAGTACAGCCCAGCACACATCGACCTTTCAACAGACAGTGCAATCACTAATACAGGGCTATCCTGGGGAGGGGGGCTACTCTTCCCCCCTCCCTCCCAAACAGGGCCCATCTGCTCCAGGAGTGTGTCTTTGTTCAAGTCCGAGGAGGTGTTTGGCAGCAGGCATCATGAGCAGGAAACAGAGAGGAGACAGGAAGGAAGGCAGGAAGGAGAGAAGGGGAGCAGGAGCCTGGCTCACACCCGGCCAGACTCCTGCTCAGGAGAATTATACAGTATTTCCAAAAATATTTACAGTTGCTTTCAATTAATTAAGTCCTCTATCTGCCTGACAATGGGAGGACGTGAGGACATAGATCAGCACCGTTGGCTTGCCTTCTGGGCAGCCGAGATATAAGGACCAAGACAAATGCGGCCCCTTAACCATGCCAGGAGAGAGGAGGCTAGGAGAAGAGGGTTATGGGCTGGGTGGGGGAATGATTGGGCTCCACAAGCAGGTGACCTGGGCTCGCTTCCCAGAGCTTATATTTACCCAGCAAAACAATATGTTTGAAGTGCTTGGCGAGTCTTAAAGCTTTGTTTAAATGTAAGTTATCATGACTATTACCTTGTGACCCTGAACCAGCCATTTCCCTCCTTCAGGCCTTGGTTTCCTCAATGGTAGAATGAGGCAACTAGAAAAGATTCTGGTTTCCAAGGTCCCTCCCAACTCTAAACCCATGAACCTATTGTGATGGCCCCTGATCTGCTGGCCTGGGGCCCCTCTGGCCATCCCCATGCACACTCCACAGGCCAGAAGCTGTTTAAGGGACTCTCCAGTTACTCCCATTACACGATGACAAAGGAATCATTCCAGAAGGCTACCCAGGCTATTCCTCCCTGCACCACCTGGCCGCCCCTCATTTCAGGCTCGGTGTGGGACCACAGAAATCCGTCTCTGTGTGAGTTTGACCCCACTGACCCGCCCCTCATCTTACAGGTGAGGACCATTGGCTGCTTCACATTATGGATCTCATCAATTCAAACATAAACTCCTTCATAACAAGAACCATGCTTTCTGCTCTGTGTCCCCAAGGGCTGGGCACACAGTGAAGGCTCCATTAACGTTTTGGCACGGTGGATAGAGTGCTGAGCCTGGCGTCAGGAAAACTCTTCTTGAGTTCAAATCTGGCCTCAGAAACATCCTGTGTGACCCTGGGCGAGTCACTTAGTCCTCTTTGACTCAGTTTCCTCATCTGTAAAAATGAGCTGAAGAAACAAAAATGACAAACCACTCCAGTATCTCTGCTGAGAAAGCCCCGGGGTGGGGGGGAGGGAGTGGAGGGGGGGGGTCACTAAGCTTCCGACCAAACAACAACAGAACTTACAGATGAGTCTGCCTCCCCCCTTGGAGCCCTGACACCATGCAAACCTTCCCCCTCCAGTGTCCCCAGGAGGGGGTGGGGTGGGGGTCTTGCCGTTCCTGGTGTCAGGCCTTGATTTGGATGTTATGGTTCCCACTCATTGGCAGGGGAGTCTTGAGCACAGGCAGAGTTGGGGTGAGTTGAATGAGATGGAAGTGTTTATTGATCTGAATTCAGCTAGAACCTCAGTGGTCCCCACTGAACGTGACCTGGCTGTCAGCTTTGGGGTCCATGGCCTCATAGGCATACTGGGCTGGGAGTCAGGAGACCTGGGGTCTAGACCCAACTCTGCCAACACCTGGAATCTCTGTACTGACACAAGATCTTCTCATTCCATGGAAAAGAACAGTGACTCCGGAGCCAGGAGACCTGGGTGACCTTGGGTAGGTCACTTTCCTCTCTGCGGGCCTCAGTTTCTTCATCTGTAAGATGAAGGGGTTGGAATGGATGGCCTCAGATCCCTCCCAGCTCTGCAGAGGCAGCCTTGACAATGCCGCCCTCTCATGGCAACCCTGCCACACTGCTATTGAAGATTCAGTCTACGAGCTGAAAGGACTTTTTGTTGTTGGGTCGTGTCTGATTCTTCATGACCCCATTTGGGGTTTTTCTTGACAGAGATACCACAGTGAGTTGCCATTTCCTTCTCCAGGTCATTTTACAGATGAGGAAACTGAGGGTTAAGTGACTTGTCCAGGGTCACACAGCCAGTAAGGGTCTGAAGCCAGATTTGAACTCAGGAACTCCTGACTCCAGGCCTGGCACTATGCCGCCTTCAGAAATCAGCTAATCTAAATCCTTCTTTTGACAGAAAAGGCCCAGAGAGGGGAAGGCACTTGCCCAAAATCACAGAACTAGTAACAAGTAGATGAGCTGGGAATTTCTCATTCCGAAAACGAGGAGGGAAGTAGGTTTTTGTCTTCTAATGCCACACTGCCCCTCTCAAGTCACCAAACCCAGCAGGTCTGGCCGTCCTGCTCAGCCCAAGTTCTCTGCCTACCCCCCTGCATGGTACATTGGAAAGAGCTGTTGATCTGAAGCTCAAAACTTGGGTTCAAATTCTGTGTGACCTTTCATGAGTCATTAAGGTTGTCTGCTCTTTCCTCCTCAATAAAATGAGATGGCCTTTAAAGACCCTTCTGGCTCTAAATCTATGACCCCATGACCCAGTATGGCCCTCCAGGGAAATCCCAAGGGCATGGATTCGGGGCACTATGAAACAATTTACATAAGGAGGGATCCTGGCTTATTACTGAAGGTGTAGGGAGAAATGCTAAAGCGAAAAACATCCTTCTTTTATAGAGCACTGGGCATCTCTGGCCACAACTGGTTAGAAACAGCTACAACCTGGGAGTTCTGGGAGACATCTAGTTCCTAACCCTGGCTCAGTCACAACTACCTGTGTAACAGGAGGTGAATCACTGCTCTTCTCTGGGCCTCAGTTTCCCCATCTATCAAATTAGGGGATGGGACTTAACAAAAGTCCCCTCTAAAGTTCTAAGACTAGGTTATGGAGTGCAATCCATAAAGAAGGAGGCAGTTTTGGGAGTCAATATATCTGAGTTCAAATCCTCGCTCTGGCTCTTATGACCCTTGTTATCTTGAACAAGTTCCTTCATTTCTATGGGCCTTAGTTTCTACATTTGTATGATGAAGTAGTCGGACCAAATGATCTACCTTCCAGCTCTAAATCTATAATCCCATGAGCCACGCGGACATGACATCCAGATAAGGCTGCCCTCCACCTCTGCTGCAAACCACACACATCCAGCCTCACACATGCTTCCTGGGCTGTCTCAGAACCTAGAATTGGTAGAATGTGTGTTAGGGGAAAGGGCAGCCTTCTTAGCACCCCTTATCTAATCCCTGCTGGGGGACAAAGCCCCTCACTTCACAGAAACTTTATATTTTATGGGAACTTTCCCCCACCCCGACACATTCAGCCTAGCGTTACCACCCTCCAATAGTTTTCCTCGGTTTATTCTTATCCCAGTGGCCTCCCTAGAGCACTCAACCTCAAGGCATAGAATTGAATGAAAAAGTAGGGAAAACAAATTCTACCAGAGCCCTTGCATTCTTGCTTTTCACTGGCCCCCAGGTATGGAGAAGGTCCAGGGGAGGTGACAGAGATCAGTTTTAGTATATTTTTATACACTGAACCCTCCCACACCCAACCTGAGGATCCCAAAGACCTAAGGGTGGGGACTGATTCAGTTGTCTTGGACAAGAGTGCCGTGGTGCACAGCCCAGCTCATTGGAAGCACACTATATTTGCTCACTGGGGACAGCCAGGTGGCACAGTGGATGGAGAGTCAGGAAAACTCACCTTCCTGAGTTCAAATCTGGCCTCAAATGCTTACTGTCTGTGAGACCCTGGGCAAGTTACTAATCTTCATTACCTCAGTTTCCTCATCTGTCAAATAAGTTGGAGAAGGAAATGGCAAACCATTCCAGTATCTTTGCCAAGAAAATCCCCAATGGAGTCACGACCAATTAGCAAGGACAATTTGCTTATTGAGTGATTGGCTGTGCCAGGCCTATATAACCTTTTGTGGCATGGCCCCTTTAGCAGTTTGGTAGTATTTTTTTAAGTACATAGAATTCTAAAGAAACAAATTACCTTGAAAGGGAGGTTATTTTTTTCTCTCCAACTTCAAGGACTCCAGTTAAGAGTGACTCACAGAAATGCAAGTCAGTTCTAGCTATTTTCCTGGGGAAGAACTAACAAGGAAACCCCAGATGGATTTTGAGGGGTCTCTAGAGCTTTCTGTGTCTTCTGAGGATCATTTGAAGAAAATGGAGATGTTTAGCTTAAAGGAGAAAAAACATGTCTTCAAAAGGCTTGTAAGGAAGAAAGAATATCTTATTCTGTTCGGCCCCAGAGGGTATGGCGATGAAAAGAGGCAGATTTCTCTCCAGAGGAGGAATAAATTCCTAGCAATTAGAGAGCCCAAGCTCTGCATGGAACGGGCGGCCCAGGGAGGTAGTCAGGCACCCCCCTGTCGGGCACTAGAGAGGCGAGTCCGGGCCTGGTTGGAATTCAGCTTCCGGGGGCCCTAAGGTTCCTTCCCCTTCCAGTCCATACTTTTGTGGTTAGTCTACACCCTCCACCTCTCAGACCGACCTGTCCAGTCACCTCTACCTCCATCTCATCAGGGGAGCCACGGGGACAGTACGAGAGACCTCAGGACCAGCCTGGGCCCTGACAGTGTAGACCAGGATCACAGAATATAGTTAACTAATAATCATTAACTATATAATAGTGACAATTAATTATTAATGTATATAATTAAGCATTGTCATCAAGAATAATAATGTACATTCTCCTGCCTCGCCCATGTAAGTCACTTAAATAGCTCACATTTATACAGCCCTTTAACTTTCAGAGATTCACACATCATTCCGTGGGATCCTCACACCACCCTTCAGGGCAGGTGCTATTATTAATATCATTTTACAGATAAGGAAACGAAACTGAGAAATGCCAAGTGACTTGCTCAGATTCACCCAGCTAGGGAGTATATGTGGCAGAATTTGAACTCGGGTCTTCCTGACTCCGCATCGAAGAGTCATCAATTCATAACTAGAACAGGTGGTAAATGTCAGAGGTGAATTTCGAACATGGATCCTCTGAGTCCTGTGCTGACCAAGCCCACCCTGGGTGTCCATCTCCCAAGGGAGGGACAGCCATACCTGACCCCACCTGGATACTGCGGGTCACCTGGGACAAGGAAAGGACATGCTGAACCCCAGGGAGGAGCTGTCCGACCCAGCCCTAGCTACCTGCACACTCCTGGCTGAGCTCATGGCGACACCTTGTGGCCACGTCCGTGTCGCATCAGCCTCGGCTTTAATCCTGCCCTCCCGGGAGCCGAGCGTCCACCCATCAGTCTCCCCCTAGAAGATGGAGCTGGGCGAGATCCCGCAAGAAAGAGTGGGGGGGACATTCTTCTTCCTCGAGAATGCTCCTGATATCCCGGGCAATGGCAGCAGCTTTTATACACAGCAGCACTCTGTGGAGCAGTGAGTGTCTATCCGGAAGTCTGTGAAGACCTTCCCCGGTGGAAGAAGTGGATGAGAACAATTTGTCCCAGTGGCCAAGAAGGGGCCCCAAGAAGCAGGGGCTGTGGAGCTCTAGAGCGTGGTCAGACGTCGAAATGCCAAGGCCGTCCAAGGCATCCCGGGACATTGCTTGTGGTCTTGACTTCTGTCCTGCCACTGGATGCTGATGACTGGAAAAGACGGCTTGGCGCAACTCTGCCTCACTTAAATCCAAGTTGTGTGCAAATCAAGACAAACACACCCCCAGGATGTTGCTGGTCATCTTCAAAAATAAAGGACAAACATCGACAACATGGGGCATCGGGAGATGTGAGTTCTAATCCTGGCCCCACTGCTAGATCAGTGATCCCCTCCCCTTTGGGAGTCCCTTCAGAGCTCTGTTTCATCTCTTGTAAGATGAAAGGCCTGGACTAAATGATCTTTATAGTTTCTTCCAGCTTACATTCTATTCTTCTAATTGTATTCTAGTCCAGGGGTGGGAAATCTGCCGACTTGAGGCCATATGTGTCCCTCTGGGACCTCAAGTGCAGCCCTCTGACTGAAGTTTGGAAGTCTGTGAAATCCCCCTCATAAAAGAATTTGTGCTGTAAAACTTGGACTTGGTCAAAAGGCCACACCTGAGGACCTAGAAGGCCACATGTGACCTTGAGGCCACAGGTTTCCTGCCTGTGCTCTAGTACATTCCATTGGATCAGAGGTTTAGGGCCACAAGGGTCCTCAGAGGCTATCTCATAAAATCCTCTAATTATGCAGGGAACTGATGCCCAGACAAGTGATTGACTTGCCCAAGGTAATGCTGTTAATCAAAGGCAGTGGTGGGACATGAACCCAGGTCCTGATTCCAAATCCAGGGTTTTTCCCTCACCCCAGGACCTCATTATAGACCCTTACACTGTAAAAATCAGTTGCACAAACTCTGTCATTGCATGGTCTGAGATTCATTCCAGTGCTAACATCCTTTGTTCTAAGGTCTCTTCCAGTTCTAACATTCCTCATTCTTTGTTCTAAGGGCCTTCCCAGTTCTAGTATTCCCTGTTCTAAGCTTTCTCCGAGCTCTAGTAACCTCTATCCCAAGGTCTCTTCCAGTCAGAGTTGTGCCGGAGCCAGCTCAGACCAGCTTACAGGAGCCAGTTGTTAAATTTTCGGCATGAGCGCCTACATCTGAGAAACTCATCAATACCACAAATTAGGACTTGATTTTTGGCTCTGTTGATTGCCTATACTTTTTAAAAGTGACCAAGAAAATGTTACTAATGCAGATTAAATTTTAAAGTGTGTCTTGCCTTTTTGTGGGGTAGGTAGGTGGAGGGAGTGCCAGTCCTGGGAGTCAGGAAGACTCATCTTCCTAAGTTCAAATCCAGCCTCAGACACTAGATGTGTGACCCTGGGCAAGTCACTTAACCCTATTTGCCTCAGATTCCTCATCTGTATAAAGAACTAAAGAAGGAAATGACAAACGACTCTAGTATCTTTGTCAAGAAAACCCGAAATGGGGTCACAAAGAGTCTGATCCAACTGAAATGTCTGAACAACAGTCGTTTTCAGAGAGCTGTTTTTTAAGTATTTATCAGCATCTCTTCACTCCCAGCTGATGTTCTTTGTTCTAAGGACCTTTGGTACCTTTGGCCTTTGCTCTGACCATGTTCTTTGTTCTGAGATCCTTTCCAGCTCTAACCTTCTCTGCTTTAAGGCTCTTTCCAGTCTAACAGCCTCTGTTTCAAGGTCCCTTCAAGTTCTAATATTCTAGAATTCTGTAGTTCTAATCCATTCTCCTTGGACACTCGTTCAAAAATCCCCAATAGTTTCTTATTATCTCTATAATAACATACAAATCTCTCATTTGCCACAGTCTGGCTCTAACTAGATATTTACAAATTTATTTCCCAGTAGCCTGCTACATGCACTATGCATTCGAGCCAATCTCTGGTCTCTCTGTTATTCCCCAAGCTCCACATTCCATCTCCTTCCCCCGTGCCTGTGGCCAGGCTATGCCTCTTGCCTGATGTGCTGTCTTCACCCCCACCTCTTAGAATCTTTAGGTTCAGAATCAAGGTTCAGCTCAAGTATGACCTCCCACGGGAAGCCTTTCCTCAGATGCTGGTGTTCACTCTTTCCTCCAGTTGGGTTTAATTTATTTTCATGCTGCCTCCTCAGACAGAATGGCAGGTCCTTGGAAGTAGAAATAGGGCTTTGCCTCCATATTCCTAGTGCTTGCATAGTGCCTTACCCATCATGATGTTTCATAAATGTTTGCTGAATGAAATGGAATCTCAAGCCCAGAGACCTCAAAAATCACATAGAGGCAATATATGTGATAGACAAAAGCTTATGAAGAGTGGTACCCACAATTTCATGGGCAGAAACACCCACTTCCCTCCATGAGTCTGTCTCTATTTTACAAATGGGGAAACCAAAATCAAAGAGGCTTAATGACTTTGCTGAGGTGACACAGTCCATCAGAGGCAAAGTCAGGACTAGAATTCCACCCCCACTACCCCCAACACACACGCACACACCCTCGGCCACAATGTGCTTTCAGGGGATGAGTCCCAGATAACTCCAGATTCTTCATGGTTTCTTTGACCTTCCAGAAATGATTCTCAACTCCTTCTCAAAAGTGAAGGGATTTGAAGGAGGCCTGAAAAATGGGCAACAAAAACAAGAACCAGGAAATAAATGCGAAAGGTTCCAGAGTGGGAAAAATTGAGTTCAGCCAACTCAGAGGTCATTCCCTAAAGCTCAGGAGCACACTCCTGGGGAACCCAACCACCCTAAGTGCCTACAAGCTCTTAATTTACACACAATGCTAACAGACTTTGTTTTCTGGTGTTGTTCCCCATAGTACACAAAAGAAAAAGCCAATTTGACAAAGACCAATATTGAAGAGGGTCCCACTGGCAGCAATGTAACACCTAAATATCTTATCGAGGTATGCAATGACAGCTAGGTGGTACAGTGGGCAGAGTGCCAGTCCTAGATTCAGGAGGTCTCTGTTGTTGTTCACTTGTTTTCAGTTGTATCCAACTCTCCATGACCCCATTTGGGGATTTTTTTGGCAAAGATATTTGAATAATTTGCCATTTCCTGCTCCAGCTCATTTTACAGATGAGGAAACTAAGGCAAACAGGGTGAAGTGACTTGTCCAGAGTCACACAGTTAATAAGTTACATAGAGTAATATTAATGGTGTATTAAAGTGTCTGAGGACAGACACCGGGTCACCTGAACTCGAATCCAGTCTCAAACAATTACTAGCTGTGTGACCCTGGGCAAGTCTCTTAACTCTGCTTCAGTTTCCTCAACTGTTAAAAAAAAAAAAGTGAGCTGGAAAAAGAAATGGCAAACCACTCCAGCATCTCTGCAGAGAAAACCCCAGATGGGGTCATGAAGAGTCAGATATGACCAATCGAATAAACAGTGTCCTTCACAGTGTCTTTCCCCCATGCAAACTCTCGGTTCCAGCTGAACTGATTACAGTCACTGTGCCCTGAGCAGATCTTGCTCTCTTCTGAGAGCCTTTGCTCCTTTCATTCTATCTGCTCGAAATGCCTTCGCTCCGCCCTTCCAGCTGCAACCCCAGCCATCCTTCAATGCCTGGGCTCCTCCAATAAGCCTTCCCAGCCTCCAAGTCCGAGCGAATTCTCTTCCTCTGACCTCCCCTAACCATTCTACGCAATTAATCTGGCAACCAGTCGGCGATTCATTCTTCTGTTGCCTTGAATTATGCCATGAATTCCATTTTTCATTGTTAGTTCATTTTTCACATCTTTTTGATGAAGCAACACGACTGTGAAGGTCTTGAAAAAAGAGGACAAGACGATCTTTTCTTCATCCCATTTGGGAGGGGCAGTACCTGATAGAGGCCCCTGTACGCCATCTTCTTCGCAGGTTCTGGTGGATTGGAGGGTTTCGTTGGTGCAAGGAGCTCCTTCCTCTCCTCTGCTCCTCCCTTCCCTTATCCCTCCTACCTCCTCCCTCCTCCTTTGTCCCCCTTCCCTCCCTTCTCCCCCCTCCCTCCTTCACATTTACTGGCCAGGCTAATGACCTACTTGCTGCTCCTCACGCCTAACATTCATTGTTCAACCTCTTGCTCCCACACTTTTGCACAGACTTCGCCCTATTCCTAGAATGCTCTTCCTTGTCATCTCTACCTCTGGGAATTCCTAGTTTCCTTCAAAGCGCCTCAAAAGGGCCACCTCCCACATGAGGTCTGCCCAGATATCCCAGATGATAAGCCTCCTTTCTACCCCACCCCCCCAAAAAAACTTTGCACGTGTTTTGCATATTTTTAATATTTTATATTTATTTTATATTTTTGCAATGATAAGAGTAGCCAGTATTTATACAGCGCTTTAAGGCTGGCAAAGCACTCTGAATGATACTTTTTCCTCACAACAACCCTGGGAGGTATTTTGGTCCTATCCGACTCTTCACGACCCCATTTGGGGTTTTCTCAGCAGAGATATCGGAGCAGTTTGCCATTTCCTTCTCCAGCTCATTTTTTAACATATGAGGAAACTGAGGCAAACAGGGTGAAGTGACTTGCCCAGGGTCACACAGCTAGTAAGATGAGTCTTCCTGACTCCAGGTCTGGCGCTCTATCTACTGCACCACCTAGTTGTCCCCATGGGGGCTTTATCATCTCTCTTTTACAATTCAAGAACTGATTGAGGTTAAGTGACCTGCCCAGTATCACACAGCTAGTATCTGAGGCAGGATTTGCACTCAGGTCTTCCTTAATTCTATCCATTGCCCCAACAAAATAATACAATATTAATACAGTTCTTACCATAGAATGCGCTTTCTTTAACAACAGAGACTTTTATTTTTGGCCTTGTATCTCCAGCGCCTAGAACACAGGTAATGCTTAATAAAGACTTAGAACTAATTGATTAGGTCAGGGGTGGGGAACCTTCGGCCTTAAGGCCACATGTGGCCTTCTAAAACCTTAAGTTCGGCCTTGTGACTGAATCCAAAATTCAGTCCAAAGGCCTCACTTGAGGCCTCAGGGTCCACACCCCTGGATTAGGTCAATCCTTGTGGTCAACCCTTCCATGATTAGGCTCTCCCTACTTAGCTAGGCTAAAGGCAACAATCTGTCCCCAATCCTATGCCTGGGGCCTGAAAGCTTGGTTGGACCATGGCCCTCAAGAGCCCAGAGTCACCTCCATGGCCACCATGAAACATCTTAGGGGGGCCACTTTAGTGGAGTAATGATTCAGCAGCTGAAGCAAACCCCCATATCTTATCTGCCACTTCTGGGGCTCAGTTAGCCCATCTTTAAAATGGGGATACTAAAAGTCTTCCCTCCCTGAAGGCAGGAAGCTCCACCAAATGGTCTTTTTTGATCCCTTCCAGTTCTGGGCATGTAGAAAGTAGAAGAGGGAGAAGTTCCAACCAGGAAAAGAGAAGCCTTAGACCATGATTTCACCTATTCGGAGGACTGGCATGTGAAAGAAAGACTTGACTTGTTTTGCCTCCATCTTGAGGAGAGAACTAGCAGGAATGGGTGAGAGAAGGTCTCAGAGAAACAGATTTCAGATTGATTTAAGGCAAAACAACCCTAGTTTTCCAAAAGTGGAAACAAGTCCAGGTGAGAGCAATGAGCTCTCCCCCTCCCGTGCTTACAGCTGGAGGCTGGCAGCCAGTTTCCGGGGACTTTTAGAAAGGATTCCCCATCAGGTCCCTCCCAATTCCTCTCTAGGGCCCAGACCCCCACTTGCTCTTATCTGACAGCATGATGTAGTGGAGAAATTCTTTGGACCTGTATTTAGAAAGACTTCGCTTCAAACCCCCTCTGCCACTTAGCTGGCTGGGGGCCCCTGAGACGTCACTCTACCTGACTATACCTGAGTTTCCCCACGTGTAAAATGAGAAGATTGTACTCAGTGGCCTCTGAGGTCTTTTCTCAGCTCTAACTCCATCACCCTAAGAAGAGAAGATGAGGGAGGAAGAGGAGGAGGAAGAGGAAAGGCAAGGCAAGCTTGGAGGAAGGAAAAAGATAGGGAAGGGAGAGGCAAGAGAAGGAACCAGGAGTGGGCAGCTGGAGGGTGGGAGCTGGGGGTGGGACAGGAAGAAAAAAGGCCCTTCCTTCAACTGTATTTCTATGGAAAATGATTGCAGCATATCCTGTCACACCCCAGAGGCCCTCAGCCTCCTCAGCCTGATGCTGCCAGAGCATCAACAGGAGACCCACCCACCTCCATCCCTAAATTCTGTATCTTTTGGCCAGGCCAGCACCTTCTTTCTAGAATCAGTGACTAAGCCTCCACCTTGCCCTGCACCAGATAAGGCAGGCTTCAAACCCTGATGAGAAAAGCATTAGGCTCAGAGCCAGGATGCCCAGCCTCCCCTTTGGATTGAAACATGTTGTATGGCCCTGGGGGAGTCACTGCCTCCTCCCCCAGCCTGTTTCTTCATCTGCAAAATGAAGGGATTGGACAATAGAAGTCCCTCCTCTAAGGCCCCATTCTATGTTTCCCAATCCCTGTGATTTCCTTTTTCCCCATCAGGAAAGAGAGCACTCACCTCCGGTATTTATCCCACTGTGACTGAGAGATGGTGTGGCAAGAGACATGGTGACCTGGACCCGGAGACTGGAAGACCCCAGTTCAAATCCTGCTTCTAATGTTCACACAAGGCACTTAGCCTGTCTGAGTGTCAATTCCCTCCTCTGTAAAATGGGAATAAGACTATTTGTAGGCTCCAAAATGTATCAGGTGTGTTCTAGTGGGGATTCCTTTCATGTGAGGGTTAGACTAAATGCTTATTCAAGTTCCTTCCACCTCTTAAATTTCAGGACTCTGTGATAGCTCACAAGGTGTTTAGGTTCAAAGGAGATAAGGCATGTAAAATACTATATAGATGCTAGGATTATTATGTCCATATCAGTAACCATCATGTTCAGGCATAAAATTAGGTGATAATTTTTGTTGTTCAGTCATATCTGAAGCTCTTTGTGACCCCATTTGTGGTTTTCTTGGCATAGACACTGGAGCAGTTTGCCATTTCCTTCTCCTGTTCATTTTACAGAGGAGGAAACAGAGGCAAACAGGGTGAAGTGACTTATCCAGGGTCTCACCACTTGTAAGGCCATATTTGAACTTAGGTCTTCCTGACTTCAGGCCTAGTGCTCTATCCAATGCACCACCTAGCTGCCCTTGGGTGATAATAATGTCTACCACTTATTAAGCACTTTAAGATACATGGTAGGTGCTTATAGACCTGATCAGATAAATGGGTGGTAAGGGAAAGGATTTCTAGAAGTATCATGGTATTCATACAAGAGAAATAAAGAAATCTGAAGAGGCTGCTGTGAAGGAGGGTAATGTTTTCTGATCGAGATGCCAATAGGTAGTTGGCACCATAAAGTTGGCACTTAATAAATGCTTATTCCCTTCCCCAGCCCCATCCAACCCTGGATGGGAATCCCCCGAAGAGCACTCCCCACATGGGTTCATCCAGCATAGCTAAACATACTGTTGAAGACCTCCAGTTTAATTCAACAATCATTTCTTGAGCACACGCAATGTCCCAGGGCCTCTGCTAAAACTGGGGATATTGTTCCCTCATTTTTCAGTTGTGTCTGATTCTTTGTGACCCCATTTGCAGTTTTCTTGGAAGAGATAGTGGACTGGTTTGCCATTTGCTTCTCCAGTTCTCTCTCTGGGACCCCATATCTGGTTTTCTAGGCAGAGACACTGGAGGGGTTTGCCATTTTGTTCTCCAACTCATATGACAGATGAGGAAACTGAGGCAAACAGGGTGAGGTGACTTGCCCAGGGTCACACAGCTAGTAAGTGTCTAAGGTCATATTTGAACTTGGGTCTTCCCAACTCTAGGCCTGGTACTCTGGGCACTATGGTGCCCCCTAGCACCCCAAGAAATTGGGGGTGCAAAGACATGAATGTAAGAGGTTGCAGCCCTGTGGTCTGTATCCAGGTAAGTCTATTAAACAGGGACCAGGCAAACACAGAGCACTTTTGGCAGGGAGAGAACACTAACACCTGGGTGGGGTGGGGGTGATCGGGCATGGCCTCAGGGTGCAGCTGCTGCCACAGCCACCTCGGGGTGCAGCTGCTCTAAAGGGAGGTCGAGGTGAGCCAGGGGAACAGTGCAGGCATGGGGACAGCCCGTGCAGACACAAAGACAGAGATGGAATGTTGCGTGCTGAAAAAAACAGCAAACTGGCCAGCACGTCTGTAGCGTTGAGTACAAGATGGGGAGTAATGGGAAATCAGTCTGGAAAAGATGGGCAGGAGCCAGACTGGGAAGAGCTTGACACACCAGACAGAAGAGCTTGTATTTTCTCCCAGAACCTCTGCAGTATGATCGAAAGAGGCTTAGATTTGAAGCCAAAAGACATACATTCAAAACCCAACTGGGTCTCCCTCGGGCACGTCACTGAACCTTCCTAGGACTCAGTTTCCCCATTTGTAAAATGAGAATATCAGCCGAGCCCAGGACTTCTTAACCTTTCTGTGCCATGAACTTCTGCTTAGAATAAGGTTTTTAAATTAACAAAATACAAAGGATTACAAAAGAAGGGAATTATATTGAAAGTTACCCAAAAAATGTTTTTAAGTTCATAGACGCCAAGTTAATCCTGGACTGGATAACCTCAGAGTCCATCCCAATTCTAAATGAAGGATTCCAGAAGGAACAGGATGATCAATCTACTTTGGGACCGTCCAGATTCACAGGCAATTATTGACATGTTGTTTTAATATACATGGAGTCTAACCATTCTAGGGGGAATCATCATGGATTGAGCACTGGCCTTAGAGACAGAAAGACCCAATTCTGAGTCCTGCCTCAGGCACTTACTAGCTGTGTGACCCTGAGGAAGTTACTCAACCTTGCTCAGCCTCAGTTTCCCCATCTGTAAAATGAAGATAACTGCGCCCCACTCACAAGGTCGCTGGGAAGTTCCAATGAGATAATGGCTACAAAGTGCTTTGCAAACCTTCTAGAGCTACATAAATTCTGATCATTGTGATTATTATTTTTTAGTTGTTATTATATTCTCCAAGTAATGTTATATCAATTATTAATCATAGACCATCACCATAGACCAAAGAATCATAATGGGAGATGACACAAGCAGTAATACAGACATGCGCCTTGCACAATGAAGGAAAGACAGAGGAAAAAGCTACGATGCACCAGGCACCGTGCTAAGCACCTTCCAAATATCATCTCATTTTATCCTTACAACAATGCTGGAAAGTAGGCGCTATTATTATTCCTGTTTTATGGAAACTGAGGCAGACAGAGATCAAATGACCTTCCCAGGGTCACCCAGCTAGGAAGTGGATGAGTCTCAGGTAGTCTTGACTCCAGTCCAACACTCCATCTACCACCCCTCTCAGCTGCAATGAGAACTTACAAGAGATAAAAGGTAGCCCACGTACTATTCTAGTAAACTAGCAATACTAAAAGAAACAAGAGGGGAAAAAAATAAAAAATAAATAAAAAAGGAATGAAAGAAACAGAGGAAAGCTGTCATCATGTTGGGGAAAACCTGTGGAGAGCTCTGAACAAGGAAGGCACTGAATGGAAAGGCACAGAAGGGGAGGGATTTACAAGACTAGGAAATACTTGTGCTGATGGGCTCTTTCTATGCAGCAAGTGGTAACAGCACAAACCATGAAAGAAAGGAGATGATGGCACCACCTGAAGAGCGGTAGAGTAAACCAAGTTTGTTTGCATGTTTGTTCGTTTGTTTCATGTTTTCCAAAGATAAAGAAAATGTGTCTGTGTTTGAAGGAAAAGTGGAAGCAGCCAGGACCGAGGGAAAGACTGAAAATGCTAGTGAAGGAGAGCATTAAGTCCCGAAATGTCCATCGACATCTAGGGAAAGAGAGACTCTAGGATAAATAACAGTAGCTAGCATTTTTATAGGGCTTTTCCATGGGAACAACAAACATGAACTTGGACAGATTTTGAGGGATAGTGGAGGATAGACAGACCTGGCATGCCACTGTCCATGGTATCACAGAGAGTCAGGCATGACTGAACTACGCAACAGCAACCAAGAGGGTTTTAAGGTTTACACAGTGATTTGCAAATATGATGTCATTTTATCCTCATGATAACCCTAGGATGTAGATTATTATCCTCATTTTAAAGATGAGGAAACTCAGGCAAAAAAAGTTAAGTAACTTGCCCAGGGTCACACAACTAATAAAAGTCTGAGACCAGATTTGAACTCAAGTCTTCCTGCCTCCAGGTTCAGTTCCTTCTTCACTACATCACCTAGCTGCATATAAGAGATTCTGCTTCAAAGAGGTGGTCCATCAGTACCCCATCGAAAGGAAGAAAACAAGAAGATGGGTGTAGAGACAGAGTCAACTTGAGGGGAAAACCAGAGGATATGAGAGGCTGTGCAACAAATCAACTCAATCTTTTCAGACACGTGGAAGGTGGGGAAAAGAAAGGAGAGAAGAGAGTTAATTACCAGTGGGAGGATATAGGAGTTTACACTCAAGTCCTTTGCCCTTCCCTCTAGTCTTTAGGAAGGAAGGGAGATCAGGAAGGCTCTATGGCGACTGTGCTGAGGATGGAAAGGATTGCTAAGTAGCAAGAAGAGCCAAATACAAGTGGATGATCATGAATTGATATTGGATCACATCTGTCTGCTTTGGCATCTCTGAGTAATGCTATATAGCCCCATAGGAGAAGCAGTGAAAGAAAGAAAGAAAAGAAAAGAAAAGAAAGGGAAGGGGAGGAGACGGGAGGGTAGGGGAGGAGAGGAGAGGAGATAACTCATGATTTATTCTTCTGTATGATGAAGGGTTGAATGCCAATGTCCCTTCCAGATCTGACATCACATGCTCCGTATTCTGTGGTCTCTCCTGGCTCTGACATTCTATGTTCTATATTTCTGAACTCCAGGGATGGAGAATGACACAACAGAAGGTTATTTAAGAGTGAGAACCTAAGCTGAGGGTGAGGGTAACATTGGATTAGCTGACAAAAAGATCCATGAAGGGCCAAAGGGACTTTGCTAATAACTTGGAAACTCTAAGAATATTTCTTTGTTTTTCTTATTGGTTGCCAGGTGAGTCTTATTCTTGGGAGAGGACCAGGCCCATAAAGAGACTAACATAGCCATGGCAACAACCACAGATGAATTTAAAATGTTCATATGTTAGAACACAGAAAGTCAGAGCTGTTAGGTACTGAATGTAACCTGAATCCCAAAGCCCATAAGTATGGGAGCCACTTCTCACTCATGGAGTTCAATGTCCTGTGGCTGCATGATGGGAAGGGCAGAGCTCATACAAGCAGGAGGAGAGGGTCAGTCTCTTCCATTATCTTTAGTGTCTTCCGTTATCTTGAGTCACTTTGGATTCTGTTGGATTCCAGCTTCAAGAAGCAAGATGGACGATGCCAATCCCATTTCAGGTTGATGAAAGGAGAATAAGATTGTGAGAAGGAGTACCCATATGCCACACTTGAGATTTCTGGGAATTACCCTTTGGATGACATCTAGGACTCTTCTAGTTGAACCAACTTATTTCACTCCCAGTGGGAGAGTTCCTTCACTCTCTATTGTCTGGTATTTATTCCCCTATGTATACTTTCTCTGCTTTCTGTTTTACTATCAACTTGGATATGTGGATATTCTTTGGAAATTGCTAGTGTGTTCACTGTAGAATTGGTATTCAGTGGGAAGAGAATCAAGCCTTGAAGATAAAGCTTGGGTTCTCCTTTCCCTATTAAAATTAAGTAATCAGAATTTTAGATGAAACCTGGAAACCATGTCTCCTAGACTGACGATATTCAAGGGAGCAGAGAGATGCATTTCTAGCTTGTTACCCCCTCTGTCTCTGGAGTGACTAAGCTTTGGGGCTCAACCTCTTGCTTCCCTAACCAGCAGGAATTAAAGTTTCCTCTGGCAAATAGTTGGAAGAAAAAGGGCTAGAGATTTGTATTCTGCTTCCCTTCAAGCTACATAATGACACCCCCTAGACTGCATGTTGGGGGGCAGTCACATTACACTTGAAACAGAGGTATCAAACACAACCCACTGGCCCTTCTGCTCCCAAACCAGATTAAAATGTAATGGAGAAATGTTTACCAAAACTTTTTAAAAATACAATAGAACATAAGCAATGTCAATATGCGATTTTCTAAGTAGATAGGTGGCCAGCAGGGATCCTTGTATATAATTTAATTGCCTCCTTTTCATTTGATTTTGACACAGTTGCCTTAGAATATAGAATGTCCCAACAGGAAAGGACCTTTAGACCTAAAGAACACCACAGTGGGAAGGAACTCAATTTCACCTGACACTTTGTCCTATAACTCTCTCTGATATCTTGACATACAGTACTGTGTGTTTTAGTTATCTGTACTGGTGACTTTTTTTCTGTTTTTAGTCTGAGCCTGTGATGTCCTTGGTACGGAGAAATTCAATTTAAGAAACTACCACCGTGCATAAGCAACTGTTCTGCATCTGAGAGTCTTTGAGAATTGGCAAAAGCACTAGAGGGTAATTGACCTGTCCAGAATCATACAGCCAGTATATATAAGGAACCTAGCTCTTCCTGATTCTTTGGCCAACCCATAGAATCCCATGGCTGTCCTATTCCCTTTCAAGGACAGAATTCCTTGCTGCTTCTGATCTGCCTGCTTACTAGATTATAAAAACATGAAGGCAAGGCTGTGTCACCCAAATTTTATATTTCTCCCCAGCCCCTAGCAGGTGATCTGCATACAGCAAGTGCTTAATGGATGTATCTTCAATCCAGTTCAAGGGGTGGTAAGAAATAGGTACTCTAACATAGTTTTTGTACTCTGAAGGAAACTGAGAGCTGGAGAAAAGGTGAACTAAATCCAATCCATTCAGCATTTGGAACTTTCATTTCAGAATTAGTCTCAGACTTGGAAGAGACCAAGGGGTCATGGCCCCCACTACAGGGCCATGTAGTCAAATCAGAGCTCAAGCAGGGCTCCCATCTACAATGCCCCCAAGAAGTGATCATCTACCCTCTGTGTGGGGACTTCCAAAGATGAGGAACTCCCTGCCCCTCTAAGAAGCTATTTTTGGACCCCTCTATTTGTTGGGAAATTTGGTCCATCAGCATCATCTGTCTTGGTGATCTTTTCTCCCATGCTGGTCAACTGTATTCTCTATGCACAAGATTTGCAAAGTTCCATCTCTCTCTTCTGAGCTCCAGTCCCATGTCTCCAATTGCCTGATGAATATCTCCACCTAGGTGTGTCATAGGGATCTCAAAGACATCACTAAAAAAAAAAAAAAAGGAGCTGTAGCTTGCACAGAAGCCACACCCCAGTAAACAATCTCAGCAGAGAGGCTAAACTAGGTTGAGGTTAACCAATAACTTCCTCCCCGTGGAATAGGTAGATGAGAACAATTTGTTCCAACATCCACGAAGGCAGCCAAAGCAGGTGCTGTGGAGTGCTTAGAGCTTGGCCAGACATCAAAGATGCCAAGGCTGTCTGCTGCATCCTGGGCCATCACCAGTCATCCTGACTTTTGTCTTGTCACTGGACTTCAATGAAGCTGGAAGAGAGAATGAGGCTAACAACTTTGTGCAACAATGTTTCACTTAAATCCAATCACATAGAAGTCAAGACATCACTCTGTAGTGTTATTGGTCCTCTTTAAAAATGAAGGATAGGGGTGGCTAGGCAGTGCAGTGAATAGAGCACTTCCCGGGGAGTCAGGAGGAACTGAGTTCAAATCCAGCCTCTGACACTCAACACTTACTAGCCGTGTGACCTTGGACAAGTCACTCAACCCAACTGCCCTGCCTTCCCCCCTCCATAAAGGAAAAAAAAAAGAGAGAGAAAAAAGAAAAAAAAAATGAAGGATGAATGAGAGATCTCAAATTCAACAAGCCCCCAAATGAACTATTTTTCTGTCCTCCTAAATCTACCTCTCACTGACTGCCCTACTTTCTGTCAAAGATGCCATCATTCTTCCATTCACCCACATTTGCAACATCAGAGACATCCTCAGCTCCTCATTCTCATTCACCATCCCTGCTCTGCTTCCCCAACTCCAACAAGTTGACAGCTCATTGATTCTACCTCCACAACATCTTTCATATCCAAGGGTGTGCTGGTAAATGTTTAACTACTAGCTGGGGAAGGAGAGAAATATGTGCATACTTTTAAGTTTAATTTGCATTATTACATTTTCCCACTTTCTTAAGTCTAGGCAATTAACACAACAATCAATCAAGCCTTGATCATAGCATTGGTCAATTTCCAAGTTGTAAATGCCCGCTCTGAGAGTCTGAGTCAGTAGGAGCTGGCTCCCGGACACCTTTTCATCACATCCATCCACTTTTCCATCCTTCACACAGGCCCTCATGACCTCTCCCCTACTCTGCTACAACAGCCTTCTAATTGATCTCTGCCTACAGAATCTCCTCTCTCTCTAGTCCATCCTGCTCATAACCTACCACACTGATAATCCTGAAACAAAAGGCTGACCGTGTTATACCTGTGTTCAAAAAGCTTCAGCAGCTTCCTAAGTCTCTAGGCTATAATATAAACTCTGCTATTTGCCATTTAAAGTCTTGGGTAACCTTGCTCCAACTCACCTTTCCAGGATGATCATTCATTCCTCTGTCTCAAGCACTAGACCTCCCGAAACTGCCTTACTTACTGATCCCAGTGTACCACATTCCAATTCCCATCTCTCTGTCTCATCCCATCTCTGTGTTCTCTCCTCCTCTCCATCTCTTGGAAGCCCTAAGTTCCTTCAAGGCTCTTTTCAAATGCCACTTGCTTTCAACAAGGGGTCTTTCCTAGTTCCCAGGGTTACACAGAATCACAGAATGTGAGAGATAGAAGAAACTCAGCAGCCACCTTGTCCAAGCCATACCTAAAAGAATCCCCGGGGCGGAGCCAAGATGGTGGGGGGCGGAGCCAAGATGGCGGCGTAGCAGCAGCAACACATCGTAGCTCTCACATAGCCACCCCAAAATACCCATAAAATAGGACTCTAAACCAATCCTAGAACTCCAAAACGCACACAAAGATACTTCCCACTAAAGTCAGCTCGGCTACGAGGAACCATATCAGCACTGCAAACCGAAACCAGCCTGGCCTGAAGC